>OX328127.1:25223665-25716165 GCA_946811695.1 Gonocerus acuteangulatus
GGAAAGAATAGTGTTTATGATTATGTTTTCATTAACGTCCTACACCATTATTTAAGTTCAAACCAGTCAATCATTTGGGAGTTATGAATTTTTGGATAGAATTGTAATGTAATAGTACGATTTTTTTCTTGGAAGATAGCAACAAATAATTAATTATTTTTCTTATTTTGCAGGTAAGTTCCATTATGGACGTTCAAGATTGATCATGTGAGTAGCACAAAAAATATATATATTCCTGCCTTACTGTCATTAGGAGTGAGGTTTTGCACAAGATCGAAATTATAAATTTATCTTTGAACAAAGCTCGGTTTATTCAAACAGAATTGAAATATGAATATGTGCGCTTATTTTTTTGTTTCTTACGACAAACCTACCTGTATGAGATAAGAAACTAATAGAGCAAATGTATTATAAAAACTTTCAAAATCGGAATGATTTTTTTTTTTCAAAATAAGTGAGTCACTCGGTTATAAGAATTTAAAAAGAGCTAATACAATAAAACCATATTCATGCAAAGGCGATTTGATTGAATTGATGGAATTCATTTATTTTATTCCTTGCACCGATAGGCAAAAAATAACTCATTTGAGTTTACTCGGATCGTATTATTTTATCGCCGTTAATATTATGGTTCAGGTCCGTTGATCCATTTGACATGTCGACCCTGGGTAGTTGAATACCAGTGAGAAAGATGATTTGAAAACTAATGGTATCAGTAAATGTCTATTAGTGTACTTCAATGTTTCGAGAAACTTGAATGCCATACTGTACTATGTGCATTCACATCTCCCAGGAGCAAAATAGATGTACATGGTTGGCGTTCGGTAAGTCCTATTGTTCATTTGTCTCAATGAGTCGCTTGAAGAAATTAAATTTAACTTTTGAACTCATAAAATTCTAAACAAATAGTGTAAATTTCTTATAACGGTTGATTTCCTGAGAATTTCCCTTTATATACAGAGCTCAAGCGGTAAATATTTTTTTTTTCGGGACTTGTTTGACCGAGATATTACACAGCGCACAGAATGTGAGACGCGGGGAAAATGGCATCTGGCAATTGCAGGAGGCGATGCTGCAGTCCAGAAATTCATTAGAAAGGGGGGGGGGGTTGCCACCAGAGGATTCCAGGCTCCATCTTCGGAGTGGAAATATGAGAAGGTGCGAGACCACTGCCATATTTGTACAAGACAAGCCTCACTGCTCCCTCTCGTATCGTCCTGTCATATCCGTGACCTTAACGCAAGTACGTTCCGGCTCTTACTCTCAGGCATTGAGACTACGTCCCAGGAATTCTGGAAAGGTATGTGCACTTCATCTGTGCTAAATCTCTCTCTCTAAAATCATTAGCTTCCTTTTTATTTTATTTTTTCAAATTCATAGCGTAACTGAAGTTTATAAATGTGCTTACAGATAACAAAGTAATGCTCTAGAATATTTCCAGTTTGCAGAGAAAGTAGCTGCTTTTAGCCAAGGTCTCCCGATGTGGATAATTTGCACCTCATTTATGCATTTCTAGATCTCTAAGCAGAATATGCGCTTTCTTCAACTCCTTTTGCATCTTTATGGGTTACCTGAAGTCTATTAATGTGTTCTTGGCAATCCGGGATATTTCTGGTTTGGAGAGAACGTAGTCGCTTTTAGTCAATACATCGCAAAGGGTACTTTTGACCTTTTCGGATCATTACCTTCTTAAAATTCTCTAGCACCCAATGTAGCAGCATTTCTGTACAACCCAATGAATGCGCTTCTAGGCAACAAAGTATTGCCCTGGAATATTTATCGTTTGTAGAGAAAGTAGACGCTTTTAGTCAAGGTATAGCTAAGTGGAGTAATTTGCACTTCATCGTTGAGATTATTCGATCTCTTCAGCTCCTTTTTCAACTTCATAAGCAACCTGAAATTTATGAATGTGCTTCTAGACAATAAATCACTTCTCTGGACTACTTCGCGTTTGCAGACCTTATTTGTAAATTATCAGTTCTCTTGGGAACATTCGCTTTCGACAACGCCTTTTGCAACATTATGTACTACTTGTAGTTCATAGATGTGCATCTAAGCAACGCAGTAATGCTCTGGAGTGCGTTTTACAGAGAAAATAGAAGCATTTACTCTACAGTAGAATGTACAGTTTTTGCTCCTCGTTCTTCAAGTCCTTTTTGCAACGTCAATTTTTATTTTATAAATGCACTCCAAGGCAAAACTTTAATGCTTAGAAATATATTTTAGTCAAGGTATTGAATTGGAATAATTTACAACTTATTTATACATTTCCAAATATCTTAGTCGTATTTCTTCTCTTCAACTACGTTTACAACTTTAGTTTCTGAAATTCTACTAGGCATCGGAGTAATGATCTGAGTTAAGTCTCATTTTTAGATAAATTAAACCAATTCTCAAGTGCGGGATATAAGCACTTTGTTTATTTAATTGTTAAAATCAAATACTTCATGTACTATCTAAAGTCTATGAAGGTGTCCGTAGACAGCTGAAGTGGGATCATTTACGGATCTCTTGATAATGTTCGATTACTTTAACTTCGTATGCAACTTTATGTATAACTCGAACTTAATGAATATACTTCTAGAATACACAGTAATTATTTTGGACTAGTCCTCGCTTGTAAAGAAAGAAGAAGTATTAAAGATCTCTGAATGATGTTTTGTTTTTTTAAATTTTATTCAATGCATTTTTAGATTACTTGGGAACATTTCTTTTGAGAGCTTTCTGGTGATCAACAGCTTTATTAGTATCTATTATGAGATGACATGGTCACTCTTAGCAAAATAACCTGAAAGATCTAGCATGTAGAGAAGAGCCATCTGTAAAAAGATTATTATAATAATCACAATAATTCGAATAAAAAACTATTCAAATACAAACGAATGTTGTAAATATTCAGCTTAAATTATTTATCTAATTTTGCGAAAGTATTTCGTGAATGGATTCGTATTAGGGTATTAGTATATATTCATTATGCGTGATTATTAATTCTTTGTCTGGTATAAATGGGAGTCTGTAAATATCAATACTTCGTTTATGTTTTATGGTTGATCCAATAATGATGTAACCGATTTAATTGGCAAAATGAATCAAGAGAGAATTTTGCAAATGTCCTCACATTTCTTCAATTCCTTTTGCAACATTGAGATCTACCTGAAGCTCAGGTATGCACTTCTAGGGAACTAAGTAATGATCTGGTCTACCTGCAATGAAATAAAATGCTTTTTTTGCTTGACTCTGTTTACATTTATGAAGTTACTTCTTGAATAGACTTTCATACGAATTAATTTCGGCGATAGTTATATTGGTTAGAGTTACCTATTTTTTTTTTTCGTTATGTTATATTAGTTTAACCATGATAATAACAAACATAAAGTAAAGATCATGAAGTAGGGAAATTATGCTGGCTATTTTAGTCTCAGCAAATTTTACGCGCTGTGGACGGTCACTATTTGGAATCACTTATAATTTCTCATAATATTATCGTAAACATCTCCCCTTAAAAATATTCCGCTTAGGAAAGATTTTATTAACATATATAAAGCCTGTTTAAGTAGTAATTCGTAACAATTGCAAAGAAAGTAGGAGTTCCCCAAGGTGGTTCTCTTCCACCTAATCTGTTTTAGTTGTAAAGCGACCTGCAGGGGAAATGGGATCTGTCTTCCCGTTTGACAAGAGCGTGCTTTGAAGCCAAAGTATAGAATTATAAATCTAATTACCTCATAAAGTACTTGAGAACTCAAGCAAATTTACATAAGCTGAGCTATATTCTAGGTTTGTGGATTAAAGCGGCAAAATAATCCATCATTCCTAAATTTTCCAATATAATAGTGAGTTAAAAAAATGAGTAATACATTCAGCTTTGATGAATTATATAAATTTATATTAAGCTATTTATTAATACTTAACAAAGATAACCCTCACAAAAAATATTTTTTAATTAGGTTCTATGTAATCCAAAATTTATAAATATAAAATACTAATTATATATTCATAAGTTAAATATTTTAATAATAAAAAAATGATAAGAAGCAATTGCGAATAGGAGAAAAGTAATTATTTATTTATTTTTAACTATATTATTCCAAACTATCTCTGGTTTTAAAAAAAAAAATCACTCAAAGTATTTTTAAAGATTAGCATTACCCCAAACGTGGTAAAAGCTCCTACACAGGAAGAAAGGAGACGTATTTCTGCAAATTTTCTCAAGCTATAGTTGCATATGCCTAAAAGTGTACTCAGTTTTTGTAGGTTTCGATTTCTATGAGAACTTTGAGGAAGAGTATATTCTAGGCGACTAATGAAATATAATCATTCAGATCTTTGAAATGGACAGTATTTTTAAATATCCTAAACCTAAAACGTATCCTTCATATGATAGCATAATATTGTGTAGAACCAAAGTTATGAATGCTTGAATAAGTTGAAAGGATGGCGTTTATTGTTAGCAATGTACAGACGCCCACTTATACATAAATAGATATAAAAATTATTGTCACCATTAAACCGGTTAATTTTTAAACTTTACACTCGTTTTGGCGATGGAACCTTTTTAAATTGCTTCCCCATTTAATAATCCGGTTATCTATATTTTTTAATTTACATTTTAACGGGACAGGAGTTTATTATTAGGGTACTTTGCTAGCCAGGATAGGGCTGATGCATATACATTTGTTCAAGAAACGCCACCACTCATAGTGGGAATCGAACCCACGACCCTTGGCACGAAGTGCTCACGCATTAGGACCACCGGATCTCCGGTTCTTTATAAAAAAAACCTTAAAACATGATTAAAAATTACATTTATGGAGATTCATTTATCAAAGTATTTTAGTTTTATCAATACAAGATTTAAGAAGGCTTTAAATTTCTTTCTCATTTGTTGACGAAGAAATAAAACCCATTTAAGGATATTACCGTTCTGCGGATTTGGCTTTAAAATGACATTTGCTTGAAATGTTAAGCCCAGTAGCTTTCTCCGTGGAAGTTACGATCTTCGTTGTATCTCTAAGAACCTTTCACTCCCTGATCCACTTCCATATAGAGGATTCTGTCTCTTCCTGTCACAAACTCTTTCTCTGACTACATGGGTCTCTTGTGTTTTCAAATAACCAACCTATCATTCAGGTATTGTCCTTTTTTGGATCTGATTAGAAATTTCTATATATATGTTAATGTATTATTTCACCCGAATAGTAAATTTTATTTAGCAGTTGACAATAGGCAGTAATAAATGTTTTAAAGTCGCCTGTGTATGGCAATGTCGAATCAGTAATAACTGACGTTTCGCTAGACATTCTCCCAGCTTCTTCAGGGTTCCTTATGGACACCCGCCGCCCCCAAGGAAGACAGAAGATTTGATTGGCTGCAGAGAATCTTACAGCGCGGTAAAGATGGACCGATTAGAGGTCTGGAAAGACCGCCTACGAGGTCTTAGGCGGTCTTTCCCAGGTGTAAATAAGACCAAACTAAAACCTATCATCATTCCCAGGAGGAACCCTGAGGAAGCCGCCAGAATTACTGTCGGTTATTACTGGGGAACGGACGTTATTTTATTTACATGTTTTTTCGAATTTTGGAGGTAAATCTGCACGTTTTGAGTGATTTTAAAGCATTTAAACTGGTTTTTATTTTACATATTTTCTCAAAAATCTGTATTTTTACATACTCTGCCATAAATACATATTTTTATTTTGTAATTGATAAACTAAAGGGGAAACCGAGATCGTAAATAATACTTTACCCATTGAGTCTAGGTCACTGTCTTTTCTAGTTGCAACAAGCAAAGGTGGCTGGCAGCCATGTTTCCCCAGCGCTAATGGTCTGGGAGCAGATACGTTTTAAGAAAAAAATATAACAAATTATTGTTTAACAATTGTATTATTCCTTTAATTTATTCTCTAAAACAAATTAATTAGCGAAAGAATCGTGGCGATATCATTATCCAAATTCGACCTATAAAATAATGAATTTCCAACCTATTTTATTTTATTTCTTAGATCCTAAGGCGCATTAGACGAAACACTTGGACAATTGTCGCCAATTTTCGATGGAAAATCACTATAAAAAGAATGAGTCTGATCGATGACCCAACCACTGTGTATGCCCCTTAAGAAATCAGATCGCCGCCATTTTGCATTTGACATTTTAAAAATGTATGTTGTCGGAAACAATTTTCCAAAATAATCATCTGTAGACCTGTAATTTTCAACTTCTTTTTTTCATCTTTAAAATGAGTTCCGAGTTTGTTTGTTTTTTATGCTTTATTTCATGTTATAGACTTTTAGTCGTTTCGTTCTAAATATTTTAATTTTTTCTCCTTTCCATTTATAATAACCATTTATAATAAAGCTCGTACTAGCTATCTATGCTTTTCTTTTCAATATTTTATAGTGTTTTAGGCATTAATTTACTACATATTTTCCTTTATTCATTACATATTTCATTATATATAATTAAATATATATGTACATATTTGGAATTGTATTTTTCATGAACATCCGTTCCCTAGTTATTACAACATGAAGTAACATGGACCGTGGAAATGTTGTTTGTTTTGTTTTTTTCCCAGCGTATCTACAACTTGGCCATTAGCGCCGGGCTATCTACAGGTTGCCACCCTTTTATAAAGCCAACAGCACGTGGTCGGTCACCCATTCAGCTACTGACCACGCCCGACGTTGCTTAACTTCGGTGAACTACGGGAACCGGTGAATACAGCGTGGCTATGGCCGTTGGCACGTGGAAGTCTACGAGAATTAATACCCAGTACGTTTATCAACGTCATATCTCGTATTTTGTTTCAACTATAACATTTCTACTAAACAAATAACTATACGGGCGCATTCCCTTAAAGAGTGACACAGTTTCAATTTTCGTCATAGTCTATATGCGACTTAAACCGCGCGTAACATCATCATTTGGGACACAGAAAGCTTCAGTGAATGCACAGTGCAGCGATGGTTTCAAAAATTTCACTTGGAGATTTTGATCTCGAAGGCAAGGAAGCTCGAGGTGGGACTTCTGTTGTTGATCACGACAAACGGAGGGCGTTGGCAGGAACCATCGAAAACTACTCGAAACATTGGTGTTGACCACTCGAGCAGTTGTTCGCCATCTGGAATACTTTTTTCATTAAAAAACCTCCATTATTCATATATAGTTTATTTATTGATCCTCAACCTCAGCCAAATATATTGATGAACTAGTTACAATTCCTCATTTTTAAACGTTTCGGCCTCAGGGCCATCCTCATTAACTAGAAGAAAAATAAATTACATGTATTTAAAATTACATTAAAAAATTACCCCCTTTTTTTTTATCCATACAATGTAAAAATTTTTTTTAAAAATTATCATTAACTTATATTACCTTCCTTTCTTAACCCACATATAAACACCCTATTTTATATGTGGATTAAGAAAGGAAGGTAATATAAGTTAATGATAATTTTTAAAAAAATGTTTACATTGTATGGATAAAAAAAAGGGGGTAATTTTTTAATGTAATTTTAAATACATGTAATTTATTTTTCTTCTAGTTAATGAGGATGGCCCTGAGGCCGAAACGTTTAAAAATGAGGAATTGTAACTAGTTCATCAATATATTTGGCTGAGGTTGAGGATCAATAAATAAACTATATATGGAAATATTTTATACCTCAGAAAATCTTTGTGGATAATTTCCTAACCTCCATTATTTTTGCACCGACTCAATATTCCAGTTTTTCCCCCAGAGATTTTGTGTTTATAATGTCTCCTTAATTAACAACATTATGTTATTAATATTTTAATTTCCAGCGTTTAATAATGAATATTCAACAAGAATGGACATTTATAGGCTTCTGACTTGTTACAATTACAAATGAAATGAAACCAATTATGAAATGGTCTTCCTCTTCTTTATAGCTTTGTTTATTGTGTTCCTTAGAGAAGAAGAGTTATAAGATTCCCCTTTCAGCCGATTATAAATGCACATAATAAGTTAATAAATAATGAATTATTAATACATCCAAATGATAATTACCTCCCAAACAGAATTACCAGCGGCCATTGATAAAGGAGTGTATCTCGCTCTCCGAGTAGCAGACCCAATATAGATATGCAACTCTGGACGGCTTCATTTTCTTTGATGTATGCCGCTTTATTTTCATTTTACGCCCGATAATCAAGTCATTTGTCCACCGCGCCGACGTGGAAGAATTATTATCTTACTTCGTCATTTATTCAACAAATTATATTCGGAGATTATAATGTTTCATTTTTTTTTTTCAATCACTTGGGCTTCTGGACTTCGTTTGCTTTAATAAGCTACTTCAAAAGCAATGAAGATGGATATCTCTTGGTCATTTCACGCTCTGAATGAACTGTCGAGCGGTATTATCTTTATTTAAAGTATAAACTATTCCCTGTTTTTTTTTTTTTTTTTAATGTTCTTTTTATTTTTATGTCAAGTGATACAGTTGAGTTTTATATGTATTTAAAACCTGAAATCTCACTATCCTGGACAAGACTAAAAATAAAAAATGCTGAAAGTGCCTTTTAAATATTTAAAATGTCCTCTCATTTTTCTCTCACTAGTCTGAATTTTCTTTTGGCCCTTATTCACCTTTAGTTTTTTGGTTTATTTATTTCTGATTTTACGCCCGATATTTGTTTTGTTTATTTGTCCATTACGGGACTCCATTGACTTTTTATATATATATATATATATATATATATATATATATATATATATATAAACAAGGAAATTTAATAATAATATATATATACTAGCTGACCCGGCGAACTTCGTACCGCCTAACAGTCGATTCAGCGAACTTCGTACCGCCTAACAGTCGATTCAATAATTTTTTTTAAATATTTATTCTGCTATTCAGGACTCCGGGTCAGCTATCAAGATGTAGACATCTGGCGGGGATAACTAATTAAATGACGATTGATCAGTTTTCGACCGGAGAGGAAAAATGATTAAATTACTAAAATGGCTATTAAAAAATAAGGGTTGATCGTAGAAGGGTGAAAATTGAGGATTGTATGTATTTTTGTATGTTGTATCATAAAAAAATAGAAATTAAAAATTTTGTCTAAAAAATAAAAAAAAAAATTTAGGGGTGGACTACCCCTAACATTTAGGGGGATGAAAAATAGATGTTGGCCGATTCTCATAGATACCGGATATGCACAAAAAATTTCATCAAAATCGGTCAAGCCGTTTCGGAGGAGTATGGCAACGAAAACTGTGACACGAGAATTTTATATATTAGATATATATATATATATATATATATATATATATATATATATATATATATATTACTATTAAATTTCCTTTTTCACACCAGTCTAGATACCTTTTCAAAAGACAAAATCTACACTAGAAATACAGCCTGATTGTATTCAAGCCGAAAATTAAGTAATTTGGTTCATTATATTTTTTCTAATCTTAGTTTTTACCTAAATATAATTAAACTTTCACTAAACAAAGTTATATTGAATAAATTGTACTTTTGTCTCATTGGATATAGGCATAATACTAGACATTTAAGGTTGATTATCATTATGGCCGAGCCTTTAGGTTATTTAATGATAGCTTCAAGGGATTTAGATAACATTTGTCTCAAAGAATCCCCAATTATTCGATCAAGTTACTTATGTTCCTTTCGTAGTTTATTAAAAACTAAAGGTGTACCCAGTGTACACTCGGAGCATTAACTTGGTAAAATAACCCGAGAAATGTCCTTTAGCCAAACTTACGATAAATTCAGTTCTATACATAACACTCCGAAGCTGCTAGATGGATTGTGAGCGATCTTCAAAACCACCTAAAGAGTGTGATATATATATATATATATATATATATATATATATATATATATATATATATATATATACCTATATGTTCGCACTCTGCTGTCAAGTTCTGTAATCATTTCAATCCGAAACTGTTTTTGGTGAAATTCACCCGAATATCATTAAATAGCATTACTATTGGTTTTATTTAATTGAGTTTTTATTCTGTGTTTTCCAAATCACACATGTGATATAGAAACACGGTAAGATGATACAGTTCCGGTTAATCCCAAGTTTTGTTATTTCTGAAGGAGTATTGGTAAATATTCTTAAATTTGCCAATCCCAATATGAACCTATTCGGGCAAACTCCACCCAAAGCCTTTCTATGGAGTTAGAAGTCCCACAACGAGGGAAGCGGTGTCAACTATCGGAAAAAATATTTGTATTAAAGGGGATAAATTAATTATTAATATTATTTATTTATAAGTGGCTCTTCACTACGGCGATTTTACTCTTTCAAGGTGGTACCTGTATGGTCGAATGAACCAACATTGTGATAAAAAATTTGATTCCCTTATTCCCTTAAACAGAGGTTTGAAAATGTTTTTAATTTGGCTCCCATTTGTCTCCTATTTGCCAGATATCTTTAAATGACGTATAATTAATTGTTCTGTAAGTAAGAGAATATTGTGTTTATATAATGTGTGATGTGTTTCAACAATTCTTTCATGTCATGTGGGATATTTAGTTTTCGTAAACTAAGAAAATATGTTATAAGAATCTTCTACATCAGTGTGCAGTGACCATAAGGCATATCCCGAAAAGAGATCGCTATTCTCACCATATAGAATATATTTGACTAATAGAATTCATATCATTAGACCTGAATAATCTTTTTGACCTGTTTTACTGCTGAATTCAACTGGGATCTCAAGAAACTTGGAACTCGCCAATTTGTTCATTTCATGGAGAAAACCTTTGTACTACAGCTGGGGACGAATCTAGCTTTATCGACTTCTCATTGCGCACCCTGCTTAGATTTGATTCTCGCACGCCCTGTCAAAAAGATTGATTGGGAGGATTGTGTAAGCTACTTTAGCTACCACTGACCTTTGTTTTCCGTTACTTCAAACTATTGTATTGAACAATGACAATTAAAAAAAAAACATGACATTATCAAAAATGTTGTCAACAATACTGAGCCGAACCATCACAGTTCGCCTAAATGAGCTGAAGTGATAGCGAGAAGTGGTTGAGCCCGGAAACAGGGCTTCGGTGCTGACTGTCCTGGAACCGGTTTCCAGCCCTTCTCCAGCCACCTGTTCCTCTCCAGGACCTTTACCATTTAAGGTACAAATTAAAATATTACTTCGACCTCAGCTAAATGTCGGCTGGAGAAAACACCTCCCCTGTTTTCTGACTAATGACCAGCAGCTCGCCTCTTCAACGCCGTTCGTGCGAAAGTGGGTTAAACTTTTTTCTCCCCACTTCGTTCTCCTCGCGGGAAAAGTGAGCAGGAGAGTAAATCACTTTGAGTCATTAAGAAAGGTCATCAGATTCTATCTGGCTTTGAACTGTGCCATGGAATGCGCGCTATATACAAAGAACCGTTTAAGAGATTATTTAATGTGAACAGTAAGCTTTTTAAACGGTAGGGGTGAAACGGGTTTTGGAATTATGGTAGTCTTGTTTTTTTACACCAACTGTTTATTTGACCATGCATAAAACGCTGCTCAATCCTTGAACCTTTGTTGACTTGACGAGACGGTCAACAAAACTGCGATGGTGGATCATGCTGTACAAAATAGCCACACTTTTAATTTTAACACTGTTAAAATAATAGATAGAGAAATAAAAAAAAAAAAAAAAAAAAAAAACGGCAAATAAAAGAAACAGACGTTAATAAAAACACAGAAATCAAATACCTAGATAAAATATTTTTTAATTTAATAATCAAGACAACTTAAAATGGATTAATTTATTAAATTACAAAGACTTCTTTTGGAAAATCGACATTTACCCTAAAACTATCGATTTTAAACAGCTGATGCGTAGTAGACATGATTGATCTCATCAGTCTAGACGTGGCCCTACCTGGGGAAGGTTCTCGGTGGTGTTGGCTGCAATTGTACATTACTTTAAGACCTCCTGAAGAGGTGTCATAGGTACGCGAAACATCTAGAGCACTATAAAAGAGTAGTGTAAAAAAAGTGAGCGTTTTTGTTCGAACTTGTTCTTATGCCACATTTAAATATATAAAGGGAAGAGTTTTCTGTAATGCTGAGCACACACTCCACTAGCTGAATTACCCCTCCCCCAAGAAAAATACAACTTGAATAAATCTAGTGCCTTTTTCTGGGAACTTCAGACGAGAAATACATGCAAATCAAAACGTATTTTTACAGAGAACTACTTGACGTATCAAAAATCCATTTGCACAGTTCTCCTTATTTTTTTTAGTACATTTGCAAAATTTATTGCAACATATGGATAAAGAGGGAACCATTGCCTTCAAAGGCCTATATAAGCCCCTAGAAGGGTTATTTCCTTCCTTCCGAGGTTATCATTTTATAGATCTCGACGAAAACTACAACATTGCCCCTCTGAAAAATTTTGATTTATCCAATCGTTTAGGAGTTATTTCTTTTGTGGTCCGCTTATCTGCGTGAAAATATATTTCTACATTAACGAGATAACGGAAATAAATACACTACCCATTTGCAATAGAAATAAATTTAGAATTCTATCCTCTAGGAATATAATTACTAATTCAATGTCCCTTCTAGAGATATAGGCAGTATTCTAGGAATAAGATAGAAACTACGATTATCATCAAAGGACATTAGATAAACTTAGCACTATCTTAGAAGAGTTAACAACCAAGATACAAATCTGCATTACGAATAAACACTATTAAGGGGTTGGGAGAAACTTCGATACCAAGGATGTTCTTTATCTTTCGGCTTTAGAAAATAAAGCAACCTTATTGGGTTATATTTATATATTTATTTTTTGGTGAGATAATGGGTATTTCCTCTTTTTTTTTTTTTTTTAAAAAAAAAGACCTGTTTATTTTTAGATTAAATTAGCGATGGGGGTATTAAACGGAAAAGACCCGATCCATCTCACTCTCCACCACACCCTAGAATATTGTTACAGGCCTTGTCACAGCGGATTCACATATTGGTCCAAATGTTATATATACGAACATGCATGATAAAATATAATAAAAAAAAATCAGATACTGTAGAGGTATCTGATTCTTGACACTTACGGGACACTAAGGACATAGTTTGAGCTGTACTATGCTCTGGCCTCCTGATTTTCCCCTTTGCAGGGACCTATTAATGTATTAATTAAAGGCTGGACCTAGGAACGGTATGGGACCCCGAATCCAACCCACGAACGAATACACTATAAAATCTTTAGTGCGTTCGAGTTTTGAACTCAGATCCCCCAGCATATTAGTCTTGTGCTTTACCACTGAGCTAACCTCATCCTGTGATAAAATATAAAAACAAGAAAAATAAATACATAAATTAATAAATAAAAAAGCGTAGGTTCCGGAGCAGTTCCATAGAGATTTATTTAAACGCCTAAGGACGACTTCCGAGATATCTCGGGTAAAGATGCCGTCTTGATTTTCACATGAACGCTTAGAATTTTCTTGATTTTTACTTAAACCATTATTATCTGGACAGTTTGTTTTAATAATTCTGGCTTGATTATGTTTTTCTCGGCTAAGGTTATGAACCATAATAAATATATTGTTTTTTCTTGAAGAAATTGTTATTTTTCCGCGTCTTACCAAAGTACATCAATTGAGCGATTCCTGTAGACAATAAAAATGCTATGAAAAAATTTGGACATCATTTTTAATATACATTCAGTCATTATCCTATTCGAGACCGCCGTGTGCAATTGATTTCCCTGGCTCAGACAGCCTGCACACCGTGTGTGCAATTACCAGTTATTTCGAGTAAACTAGTCGTAGAAATATGATTTTTCTTGGACTAATGAAATAATCCTGTTATGTAGAGTAAAACAAAATTTAGCATTGGTTTTACTGTGTATCAAAAAATATAAGAAGTATCTTTATTTTTATTTTGCCTTACATTGCACACGTGCTCAATCCGCTACTCGCAATAAATAATAATAATAATACCTGGCGTGCAATGACCTTATTGATGTGGATTCAGTTACAAATTAGGTGATTTCCATAGTAGACATGTTTTGAAGAAAAACTTTGCTCCTGTGGACCGTTTTCGAAAAAAATCGTCGTCTCGAATGGGTTTAGCTATTAATGACCAAGCTACTGAAAAGGAATTCTGCAGTTGCTCATCCATAAAATCCTTATTTATCTTGATAGAAAAATATGGAACTCGCAGGTCTGAAATAGAAGATCTAACTTAGACAGCGTTACTAATTCCTAGTGACAGCTTTGACGGGAAAAAATACGTCCTTTGATTACGAAATTTGTTTTGCATTGACCGGTTTTCGGTATAGATGAAAGAAGCCGTTGGTCCGTGCTCTTGCAACTTGGACGGGTAGTCGGTCAGCTCCGTAAGAATATAGATCATTTCTCATTTAGGTAACTTCTTCAGATTCTCCACTCTTGTATGACTATATCTTACTTCCTAGTCTTCCCAAGGTATTAAGAAGTAACAAAGGTTTCTAAAGTCATTAATCATTACGCTATATGTTTAACGCTATACAAAATGGCCGGCATGGAAAAGCTATTCGTGATTGTTTCGGAATTATTAAGGAACAATCTTCGATTAAGGATTCCAATTAAGGAAGATACGATTATAGAACTTTAGGAAAGATATAACTTGAAAAATTTAGTAAGTTGTTTCTTGCAGAGTGTGCGTCTAAAATCCAAATCGTTATGTAAATGAAAAAGTGTTATTGTTATTCTGGGACACATGCTCATTATGAATAATTTTGAATTTACAGAATCAGGTTAAAATGTATTCGAAATATAAAATTATATTACTACAGCATAAATAAAAACATGACTAGGGGTTGGGTGAAACTTGCAGGGATAAAAAGTGGTGGAAGAGTCAAGATTTAAAGGTTTCTAGGTTGGTAGAATGGCGGACAGACAGAGGTAAGGATTCCATAGCGAGGTGGTACGGGGGGCAAATAGTGTTTCGAATAAAGCTGTACGGTGGGAAGGAATATAAAGATCGGAAGGACGAGATCGGGTGTTACGGGAGTGAAAAGTGGATTTAAATTCAAAGAGTTGAAAGATATAAGAAAGTCTTTGGCATTGAATGACTTGGTAAAGGACTGAGCCGAGGAAGTACTGTCGACGATAAACAGGAAATAGCAAATTCTACTCGTATTAGAAGTGTGATATATGGAAGTTTTTGGGGATCTCGACCAATGGAACAGTTCATGAGGGGTTTGAGTTTCGCCTCGAGATCGCCAGAATTATGAACAATTTGTTCTTCACCATTTATTATTTATTTATTTTGCTTGACCACAACGATGTCAATTTACCAATTTTAAGGTGTGTAAGGAAACGTCATTTTTTAAACATTTAGAATTTAAGAAACTAAATAATGAATAACGTATAATAATAATAAGTAAAAATTCGTAATAAATTTAAGTATGAACCTTTAAAAAAAATGAAAATAAAAATAAATACTTTAAAAAACAAAACAAAATGCAAGAGTATTTTAGTTAAATTTTGTGATATGTACCTGTGTTATATTAGGGTTTAAATATCGTGTCCAAGTAACGGCTACCATCGGTCAAAAGCACTGTGAGTGGATATGTGTACATGTTCTTGTCCTCTGCATTCTGTAAATACATGTCTTTTGGTCAGTAGTTCGTTGCACTGACTAGACTTACATCTTGTTTAGTCATTGGGTGTCTGTGGCTAAGTAGGGAATGGCCAATAAGAAGTCGGGTTAATACTACTCCTTCTCTTCATAATTTAATTATATTTACATTGTATTCTTGTGTTTGCAAATATTCATCTTGCATGGCCTTAGTTTTTTTTCCTCTTCGACTCAATGTCGTGATCCAATCTCACCGACTGCAATTCAAAATGCGTATTCTTTACGGGGGCCATACAGACGAAGACATTTTTTTACGAAGTTTACATTCCAAGACGCATCCCCTTGTGGTATAAAACATCCTTACATAGGAAGTATTGTTGAGAATTAATTTCTTTCCACTTCCAAATACATTCTATTCCAATATGCGTATAAGAAGACGTATCTGACGCCCTTTTTAAGACGCAGCTACTTTGGATACACATCGACCCATTCCCAAAGGGACTATAATTTAGTTTCAATATTTGACAATTGTTAAAGAAAATTAACCTTGTGTTGAATTCGCTAAAGTAATGTTCGATCCTATTCCAAAAAAATGTAGTATAAAACGTGGCCGTATATTGAAAATAATTTCGGAAGGCTGGGAGAAATTCGGGGAGGGGTGGGATCATTTGGGGGGTATGGAATACTTATAATCTAGAACTTGGAGTAGTAGGCCCATAAAAAATGATTTTTTCTGAACTGAGTGATCTTATTTAATTTATTTTTAAGGTTTTTATGACACATTTTTACCGCTTTGGAGGGGGGCTGCAGCCCCCTCAGCCCCCCTTATATACACCCATGGTATTCAAAATATCTACTCACAACTTATGGCAATGAACACGAACTTCAAATCTTCGTGATAATAAAATTCCAACCAGACCACTTTTTATATTACCTTGAAAAAGTACTAGTCATTCGCAAAATTGCCATTAATTTTTCAGACTTTTTTTCTTGCTGCCTACTCTGGCCATTAAGCAAGAAACCTCGCTTTCTTATTGGTATAATAAATAAGGCATGAGCTCTATTTCCACAATTTCCAGGAAGCTAGAATCCCGTTATAGCTGGAGAACCACCAGAATCACCGGACCCCCCACCTCTAACAGCCCAGTAAATCTTTTACTGCTTTACGATAAAAATAGGAACAGGGATCAACTTAATAAACACCCTACTTCCTCTCGCAAATCCATTTACATTTTAAGGATTCCTGATAAAAGTATTATAGCTTTTACCAAAGTACTTTCATATATTCATTTTTAGCGCGGTTCCTCCCTCCCCCATAGGGAGGAACCCCGCTTATAAGGTTGATACAATGAAACAATCCGGAAGTGCCGACAAGAAAATTTCGCGTTTCAGAACCCCTAGAGACCGAAAATAACGGTGGTTCAAATTTGTATATATATATATATATATATATATATATATATATATATATATATATATATATGTATATATTTATTTATATATATATATATATTTGTCTGTTCGCTCATTTCTGGCTTCCCTGATGGTCCGATTTTGATGAAATTTGGTACAAAAATCCGTCGTCCAATTTGAAAGGTCAAGTTCATTAACCAGCAAAATCCGCCCACTGGAAGATGGCGTTTGGGGCGAAATTTGCGCAGAAAAAATCGTAACGCTTACGTTTTTGAGTTCATAAGCTTGCAAGTACTCTTTCTATAGGCCTCTTGGGCTACGAAAACGAATGAAACCATTTTCAAGACGATAGCTTTAACCGTTTTCAGGAAAATTGGAAAAATAGTTTTTGAATACCGTTTTTGGTTTGGGTACTTAGAATCACGGGATTCAGTTGAAACATTATCTGCATGTTCTACTTTCATTAAAACTAATATGTTGAAAGTTATGTTACGTTTGGAGTTAAGGAAGGGTTAGAATAAAATATTTTATGAACAGACATGAAAAGTTTTGGGAACTTCGTATACTTTCATTAATATCTCGAACACGGTTGGCAAATCGTGGTAAGTGGATAGAAACTATTTGAAAGCTTACTATATTCCCTACAAAAATGATTCTAAAGCTATTTTTGATTAGGTTATGTCAATCGGAGAAATAAGTGCTTAAAACTTCAAATACGTCTGTTTTGTTCTTATGAACGGGTTTTTGTCGTTCTTTTTGTAATTTTTGTCTCTTTCCCTTGGTTTTTTGTTGCTTTTTATTTTTGTAATTTATTATGTTAGGAAAATGTATTTGTTTGTAAAACAGGATAGGAAAAATGAGACCAATTTTCTGTTGCTAGAAATAATGAAAATTTTGGGAACTTCTCGAAAACTTTCATTAATATCTCGAAAACGGTTGAAAATCTTGGGAAGCGAAAGGTTACCATTCGAAAGCTTACTAAATGTTCTACAAAAAATGTTCTGACGAAAGTTTTAATTAGGCGATGTCAATCGGAGAAATAAGTGCTTAAACCATTAAAGTAATTGATTTCGTTTATTCGAACGGTTTTTTTGTCTGTTTTTATTCCTTTTTTTTCATTGCTTATAGTTGGATAATGTATTTGACAATAAAATAGATTAATTAAAATAAGAAAAACAATTCGAACAGGTAGATATCGAAAATAGCTGTGCTTCAAATTAGAATCTATTGTTGAGTAATTATATGAATCTTTGGATAATAATTCCAATACTTAAAATTATAACTAAATTGGAAAATATGTATTTAATAGAACTCATTAAACCTTTTACAGAGAACTCTATTTTTTATTTTAATTTTATTGATCAACAGGTCTTTGCATATATTTAAAAACTCTGTTGATATAACCTCTATATCGTTTTTGTTTGATGCAATAATAAGAAATCCTTTTTTCAATGATTTTATGTTTTTAGGCCAATCTATAATTCCTATGGGTTAATATGTTTTTTAAATTGAAGCTTTAAAGCCTCAACAGGAATATTTGTGTAATCACCCTTCACAGTTAATTTATTAGAATCATGAGTGACCGTTTTTGTGTTACAACTAACAATCTTTGAAAACGAAGTTTGACTATCCTTGTTATTGTTATTTTCCTTCTGTTTGGCCGAGATTTTCTATTCATGATCTAATTCTCCTTGAATTTTTTGACTAGATCAAGAACCTACTTTAAGCACTCATAAATTCCTTAATTTAATTGAGGAAGTTTATCAAGCTTGATATAATCACTTTTGGGTTAATACTGGTGGTCTATACCGAGTCCTTTGTTTGTAAACACAAAGAGCCTTCTGAGTAACGGTAAAGGGCAGTAAAAGTATATGACTTTACCTGGAAGCAGACCCTGCATACAGAGAATTGCAATACGAGACCTTCTCATTCTTTCTTTCACCAGCTCCCGTGTAACACCTTAGATCTGTTTATATTGTTAGCGCGGTTCCTCCCTCCCTTCGTAGGGAGGAACCCCGCTTATAAAATTGATCTCATGAAACAATCCGGAAGTGCCGACTAGAAAATTTCGCGTTTCAGAACCCCTAGAGACCGAAAATAACAGTGGTTCAAATTTGTATATATATATATATATATATATATATATATATTTGTCTGTTATTTGAAAGGTCAAGTTCGTTAACCAGCAAAATCCGCCCACTGGAAGATGGCGTTTGGGGCGAAATTCTTGCAAATAAAATCGCAACGCTTACATTTTTGAGTTCATATGCTTGTAAGTACTTGTTTTGTAGGTTTCTTGGCCTAGGAAAACGAATGAAACCGTTTTTAAGGCGATAGCTTTAACCGTTTTCGAGAAAATTGGGAACATAGTTGCTGAATAACGTTTTTGGTTTTGGTACATAAAATCATGGGATTCAGTTGAAACATTTTTTGCATGTTCAAATTTTATCAAAACTAATATCTTAAACTTTTGGTTACGTTTGGAGTTAAGGAAGGGTTAGAATAAAATATTTTATGAACAGACATGAAAAGTTTTGGGAACTTCGTATATTTTCATTAATATCTCGAACACGGTTGGGAAATTTTCATAAGTGGATAGAAACTATTTGAAAGCTTTCTAAATTCTCTACAGAAAAGATTCTGAAACAAGTTTTGATTAGGTGATGTCAGTCGAAGAAATAAGTGCTTAAAACTTCAAATACGTCTGTTTAGTTCTTATGAACGGGTGTTTGTCGTTCTTTTTGTAATTTTTGTCTCTTTCCCTTAGTTTTTCATTGCTTTTAATTTTTGTAATTTCTTATGTTAAGAAAATGTATTTGTGTGTAAAACAGGATAGGTAAAATAAGACCAATTTTCTATTGCTAGAAATAATGAAAAGTTTTGGGAACTTCCTATAATTTCTTAATATCTCGAAAACGGTTGAAAATCTTGGGAAGCGAAAGGTTACCATTCGAAAGCTTACTAAATGCTCTACAAAAAATGTTCTGACGAAAGTTTTAATTAGGCGATGTCAATCGGAGAAATAAGTGCTTAAACCATTAAAGTAATTGATTTCGTTTATTCGAACGGTTTTTTTGTCTGTTTTTATTCCTTGTTATTTCTTAATTGCTTATAGTTGGATAATGTATTTTACAATAAAACTAGTTAAGTAAAATAACAAAACAATTTATTGTTAGAAATATAGATTTCCTAGATTCCAAGACCTTGTAACTAGCGGGACCCTTTCAAGTGTTGACCGACCCTTCCAGGTAAGATCGTAAATCAAGACCTTTCAAGACTGGTGGAACCAAAATAATAACTGCTTCTATTTTAATCTTCAGGCGATTCGCCAAAGTTGCGAAGCCTTATCAATAAATAAATATTTCAATCTTTCCAAATTAGACTAGGGATAAGAAAGGAACCGCGCTAAGATGATGCAGTTCCAGCGAGTCGGACTTTTATTTTAATAAAAAGCCAAGGAATGGTTTGGATTTGGCAAAGAGAAAACGTCAGATAAAAATCTATATTTCGAACCTTTCGGCATGCTCTTTGGCAGGCTTCTTCAGCTAGAAAATAAATATATACAATTACCAATGAAAATTATCACAACAGTAAGCAACATTTTTCATCATGACAATAGATTATAAAACAATTTTTTGAGTGCATATTAGGTAAAAAAAAAAGCTTTTCATGAACAAATTAATCAGTATTTGTAAACGCAACTTAGTATAGAGTAAGTAAAATAATAATCTATTTATTTATTTACGAGCTTCGCAACTTTAGGCGATTAGCTCATCAAACTGGTTATTTCAGTACATAAAAAAATAAAGAATTCAAATTAAAATGAAATAAGAAAAAATAGATTAAGAAAAATGTTTAAATATAATACTACATACTAAAAAAAATCGTAAAACCCTAGCAGCTTATGGCAATTATTTTAATATGTAATACTTGAAATAAGTTAAATTTCTGTTTATTTATTTATCTTCTTTGCTTATTTTAGATATCTATAATTTATTCTTTTGGACTTGATATATTACATTTTGAATTGTTTTGTGATTATTAATTCAGTTCCATTATAGACAAATAAAAAGAATAGTCAATACTTAGTATTTAAAATTTATGTTTCCTATATAAGGAAAGTTAAAAGAAAAGAAAAGAATGAGGAAAGAATAAAATTAGATGAAATTACTGACGTCGATACTAAAAGATGAAATTCAAAAGACAAGGGAATATTGAAGGGTAAAATAATTAGAAAATACCAAAGGGCCAAAAATGGCGTGATGCCTAAACAGATAAGACGCTAGATTCGTCAAAGTATTTCTTTTTGATGGTTGAGAGTTATGTTGGGTAAGGCGGGTGTGTATATAATTTTTGGTTTCATGGGTTTGACAGGGAATTGGGTAAACACTGTGGGTGGTGCGTTGAAAAGCATTGGGATCTTTCAGCTAAGAGTAGATTGTTTTAAGTGCGTTGGTGATGACAAACAAAAGTTAGGGGTGAAAAGACATTTTTATGGGCTTAGTTATTTTAGTAAAATTTGTCTGTGTGTGTCCCCATATATTATTATTTTAATTATTATACCCGTTTTAAGCACCTATTCCATATACCTGTATTATCATTTTCATTAACCTTAAATAATTCAAGTTTTATTGATAATTTAAGGTTTATATATTTTAATATAAATACATTCATAATAATATACATTCATTACCTACAATATAAATCATTGAATTGTTCATTCACGGATTTAAATAGGCAAATTACCAAATTGTCAAAATCGCCTTTAAATAAGAGAATGAGGTGTCATTACTTAATTCTCCTACTGATTATACACTACTACAGCGGCTTATAAAATACCTTATTTTTCTTAGAGACAACTGCAATCATCAGAGATCTGTGTCATTACAAGTTCTAACCTGTTGTGATCTTAGTAATATTGGTCTTCCAAGAGATTTATGAATTATTTAAAACAAAACCTAAAAAATTTAAAACGTTGTACACTTATCAGAGGTAGTATTAATATTCAGAAGTCGTCGTATTAACATAATTGCGTCTAGAAAAGCGACGATTTAATGCAAAATACGAATCCAATCTGCTTTCTGCAAGAACAAGTCGATGGGCGTGGGTTCGTCATGCAAAAAAGTCCGACTCACAGGAACTGCATCATCTGAGCGCTTTTCCGTTCATATCCCTTCCATTAATAAAGAAATAGAAGAACAAAAAGGGCTTGTTTTTTACCCCTCAGTGAAGAAATTCTTTGAGAGTAAGAAAATGTAAATATAAAATTCGACACGTCGATACTTAGCTTTTGCCATTTGTAAAGTTAAAAAAGTGCGCAGATCAATGAGTATGAAAATATTATCGTTGTAAGGTAATTTTTACTTTTCCTAATGATAGATCAAATTTTCCAAAAAAAACAACTTCATATTCGTAGGTGAACGGTTGTTAACGGCATAATTCAGAATAATACCGAGTAAAGGGTGGCAACCTGTAGATAGCCCGGCGCTAATGGCCAAGATGTAGATGCGCCGATAAAAAAAAAAAAAAAAAAAAAAAAAAAAAATTACCGAGTAAAATCACGGTGATGTGATTGTAATTAATTCTGTCGTTAAGGGTATTTCATTTTTACTTTTTAAGCACTGTTCTATAATTACAATTTTATATTGTTATTTTTATGTAAAAAATAATCTCGAGTACATATTTAGTGAATGACCATCGTTCGGTTAGATAGAACACCTATAAGTTACATTCGAGGCGATAGTAGTAAAACCGTAAGAAAATATTGGCCCACTTTGGGGATGAATTACTCATAAGAAATCCTTCATAGACCTCAGGAATGTAGGGAAGAAGGAAATTCTATTTGGTTTGGCTTGAAGGGAGATGAAAGAAATTGTAGCAACTATCTCTGGTCAGTGCATCCTCAATAAACATTGTGAAGATAAGGTCGTGGACCTCAGGAATGTAGGGAAGAAGGAAATTCGATTGGGTTTGGCTTGAAGGGAGATGAAAGAAATTGTAGCAACGATCTCTGGTCAGTGCATCCTCAATAAACATTGTGAAGATAAGGTCGTGGACCTCAGGAATGTAGGGAAGAAGGAAATTCGATTGGGTTTGGCTTGAAGGGAGATGAAAGAAATTGTAGCAACTATCTCTGGTCAGTGCATCCTCAATAAACATTGTGAAGATAAGGTCGTGGACCTCAGGAATGTAGGGAAGAAGGAAATTCGATTGGGTTTGGCTTGAAGGGAGATGAAAGAAATTGTAGCAACTATCTCTGGTCAGTGCATCCTCAATAAACATTGTGAAGATAAGATCGTGGACCAGTCATAAGAAGGTGTAGAGGCAAGGATGAAACAACTAAGCGTGTTACATTTGAATGTGTAGATTTGTAAAAAATAAAATAAAAAATGGTTTCTTTTTTTGGCATCCTCGATTAGGATGAAGTCAGATAGTATCCAAAGTTCATCAGGAGTTTGAGGAATTGTTTCACCATTTTAAGACTCGAACAATAGGACGATGGCCGAGATGGATCCCGTGCTGTGGAGGGCCTTGGTCTTTTGTATTTATTTTGAATAACGTATAAAATACACTTCAATTAAATTATTGTAAGGTTACATTGACATGAATGTGCATGAAGTGGGGAGTTGCACAGTTGTAGAACCCATTAGACAGATACTGAACAGGAATAAATGAGTATTCGAAAACGCGTTGAGTTATTTCCCCGACTACCCGAAGAAGTTATTTGATTCAGCAGCCCTCAATTCGTGTCTTAAGCCCGGATAATCCTTAAAAAATGTGGCGCCTCGTTGATTAATGATCTAGTGCTAAGCGAATATTAACGACTCGAGCACATTGTCTGGACTCGTTAAGTCACTGCTAATCACTGCTATTTGCCACCTGTTACATATCTAATTGAGTAATATTAAAGATGATATATAGTCCCGATTGATACCGTTAGGTCCCGGCACGGTAAGTCCGTTCAACCGCTACCGTGTGGTAAAGGTCAGTTACCCAAAGCGTTACTCGGGCACATAGTGTGTACTCGTTAAGTCACTGCTAATCACTGATATTTACCATCTGTTAAAGGTCTAATTGAGTAATATTAACAACTAACTGACTACCCGTGCTTCATCACGGCAGATAAGTAGTTATTTTATTACGTTGAATAATGTATCATCATCAAAATTAACGCTACTATTTTGTGCAGTTTATTATAGCACGGATCCCGTCATACTATAAGTTATTCATCAATTGATATGTAATCAAAGTATAATGTTTCTAGACACTGGGGCTCTTCGGACCAGTGTCAACAAAAAGATAACGTAGAGATAAGCCGTTATCTATAGGTTACCAGTAACAGGAGGTTAACCAGTACAGGTTAAAATTCGTTGTCAATAATAAATGGACGTTCAAATGTATAAATTTATGTTTCCAAGATGTGATTTGGAAAAACCTTTTATATTTGTGAACATTGCCAAGAAGTATTCTGACTGGGGATGCTGATGGGTGAGGAGGGTGCAAGGGTTCAGGATATTTTTACCTCGGATGGACTATTACCAGGTGTAGCTTAAACTCTATGAGGGACCAAATCACAGTTTATTTCTTGTTACTCAAGGTCTGCCATGATAGTTGAAATGAACCGCAAATAAAAATAATATTAGAAATAGATTCAGTACGGTAACAGATGTTCTGTTATCGTACTAGCGACGCATGCTGCCTAGGCGTGCGTGCTTTCTTTAAAACCAACCACAAATTCAATCCACTCTAAAAATATTTGAAAATTTGAATTAAAAAAAAAACTTTCTTAGCGAGTGTTTACATTCTAAAGGGAGTGTCCATGCAAAAATTTTCTGTCTCATGCAAAAGTGGTTTGGGCTGGGCGATGATAGATCAGTGATTGAGTGGTATTTGACAAACATATATAGAAGATGATATATAGTCCCGATTGATGCCGTTAGCTCCCGTCGCGATAAGTCCGTTCCTCCGCAACGGTTTGGTAAAGGTCAGGTAGCCAAAGCATTACTCGAGCACATTGTATGTACTCGTTAAGTCACTGCTATGAACCACCTGTTAAGCAGGCTACATACGATTCAGACAGGCCTGTCAGTAACACCTGAATATTCCGGCCGCCTGAACAGTCTTAACTGACAGACAGACCGGGCTGTCCAGGCCTAACTGACAGACCTGCCTGACCGTATGTAGCCTGCTTTACAGATATAATTGAGTAATATAGAACACGATAGATGGTCCTGATTGGTTCTGTTAGGCGCGGTAACTCCATTCCTCGGCTACCGTTTGGTAATTGTCAGGTAGCCAAAGCATTACTTGGACATTTCTCGGATGCGATTCCTCTGTAATTCTTCAATATTATTGTCCTGAAGAGAAACCACCATAATATTAGGGTCTTAGCGGAATATCCTCATGGAATTGGTAGCTTTTAAACCAAATATGGAAAGTTATAATATAATGACTCTTGTGACTTTGGACTCTCATAGCTGGGATTTACCTGAAGCTCATTTCCACTCTATCAGGAAAGCTTCCTGGGGTCTGTAATCATGGGAGTGGGCAGTAAGTACTCGATTACTTGGGGGTAACTCCTTCAAGTACTCATTACGGAGTATTTACTAGAATCTTTAATTTCTTGTAGTAATGAAAAAAAATTACTATTTATCCGGAGTTTTTTTTTCTTTTTAACGGCCCATCGACGCCTAGGCCATTAGGGCGAATTTTCCCAACGAGCCGTGAGATGAGAAAATTCCTGCCGTCGGTGGGAATCGAACCCACCATCTCCCGCATATGAATCTAAAGCATTAGCCACTAGACGGGGAGACCCCTTTATCTGGAGTTACTTATTCTTTTAGTAATCTTGGACTAACACTGACCGAAACCCCGACGATCAACGCTTCCTACTTCCGAACGGTCGACCATATCTTCTCAATTTAGTAATCTTGTTCATTTGCTAGCCCTTTCGGTTTTTTTTTTTTTTCGACACTTCTCCACTTAGGTCATAAGCGCCGGGTTATCCATATGTAGGACTCGCTTAGTAAACATCCGTGTTGCAGCAGGGATTTTTTTTCAAAGGACTCTGAAATGAAAAAATCTCAATCCGCTGCAGATGAGATCCAAACCCTCATCTGCTGTATGATAATCCAAGACCCTAGCCAAAGGATCAAGCTAGCCCTAATTTTCTTCTTTCAAATTCTTCTTTCTTTTAATCTTCAACAAAATCTTAAATAAAACATTTTGCAAATCTTTGTATTGGTAAGTTGGTTGAAAGGAGTTTTACGAAATACAAATGGTTCCCTCTGGTTCTAATAATCCGTATGAAAAATTATTCTTCCTAATAGAGTGTGCATTTCCTGTTATCGGTTTAAATTTAGTGCATGCGTGTTTAGCATTTCAAATACTGTAATTTTAGTATGAACTATTTCTAGTATAAATAATGATCTAAAATCTAAACAATTTAAAGCTTTAAAAAATATTGTCTTTAAACTGGAAAGTAAACACTAATACCAGATGCATCTTTATGTCTCCAGTCATGTCTTCTTAGCGTGTAATTCGATAATGTCGTTAACTTATGAACGCCTCGAGGCACTAATTTAAATGTCAGTAGAATTTATTGAATGAGATTGATCAGCAATTCATTTTTTGATGAATGCATCCATCTCAAAAAAAAAAAAAAAAAAAAAAAAAAAAAAAAAAAAAAAAAAAAAAAAAAAAAGTAGGCATTTTCTTCACTTACTCGGATTTAAAATATATGATTTGTGTTTGTGGATAGAAATCTCTAAGACGGCGCCATTGCCTAAAGACGTTAAATGTAGGTGTCGAGACACTGTGATGAATAGGGAGCCGCTAATAGGGCCAACGGTAATTACACCTTTGTGGGCTTTAGTTATGAATCTTGCGGCAGATTCAAAGCTTAAGGGAAAGATGTGTGAGTTTGGAGGAAGGTTTTGGAAGAAAGGGAGAATCACGAAGGCCGAAATCCGATTTCTAAACATGAGTGCAGTAAAGCATGTTATTCGGGTACTGAGGAGACTATCAATGATTCTTTCAAAGACGTTTGAGCGTCAAGCTATGTTGTTGACAATCACAACAATTTTGCCTAAACATTACCTCAAATCCGACTTCTAAACACGAACAACATAACATGAAACTGAGAAAAGAAGTGTACGAAAGTGAGAATTCGGCCACTGAAGATACTATCAAAGAATCTTTGAAATACTTTAGAGCCTCAAGCTATTTTATTGAGTAACGATTCAATATGATTTTTTTCTGAACTTTACCACTTATTCGACTTCTAAACACGAATAACATAACATGAACCTGAGGAAGGAAGTGCAATAAAGTGTGATATTCGTCCACTGTGCAGACTACCATGATTCTTTCAAAGTCTTTTGAGCCCCAAGCTATGTTGTTGACAAACGAGTAACAACGATTTTTCCTGAACATTACCTCAAATCCGACTTCTAAACACGAACAACATAACATGAAACTGAGGAAGGAAGTGCAATAAAGTGTGATATTCGTCCACTGTGCAGACTACCATGATTCTTTCAAAGTCTTTTGAGCCCCAAGCTATGTTGTTGACAAACGAGTAACAACGATTTTTCCTGAACATTACCTCAAATCCGACTTCTAAACACGAACAACATAACATGAAACTGAGGAAGGAAGTGCAATAAAGTGTGATATTCGTCCACTGTGCAGACTACCATGATTCTTTCAAAGTCTTTTGAGCCTCAAGCTATGTTGTTGACAAACGAGTAACAACGATTTTTCCTCAACATTGCCTTAACTCAAACTTATAAACGTGAACAGTATAACGTGAAACTGAACGTGTAGTAAAGTATGATATTCGCCCACTGAAGAGACTTTTAACCATTCTTGGAAAGACGTTTGAGCCTCAAGCTATGTTTTCGAGAAACGAGTCACAAAGATCTTTCCTGAGCATTGCCTCTAATTCGACTTAAACATGAACAACATGAACTCTGGAGAGGAGTGTAGTATTTTATTTTTATTAATTTATTTTAAGGGCTTCGCATTTATGGCGATGAGGCCTAATATAAGGTTTCATATTGGTTTTCTGAGCGACGGATTAGGGAGGGTTTGTATTTTCTATGTTTCTGTGTGTATTTATTGAATAGTTCTTCACTTAAGTATGTGGGTACACAAGGAGTACCCACTTTCGATTTTAAAATAAACTTTAATCCTAAATACCTTCGTCTGTATTCCAATGGAGGTTCTCCAGCTTCTAAACAGAGACTATCTGAAGGGCTTGTACTAAATGCACCCGTAGCTATTCTCAGAGCCGTGTGGTGTATGGAGTTAAGACGTTTGAGGGTACTGGGACTGGCAGACGAATATGCAATAAAACCATAACTCATTAGAGACCTGGTGTACGAATGCTAAAAAGTAAGCATTAAACGTTTGTCTGCTCCCCAGTTTGATTTACTTAGAATTCTGAAAAAATTCAAACTTTTTTTTCATTTTTTGAGGATTAATTATAGGTTGGGTAACTATGTCATATTCGATACATAGAAAACCAAGGGTCCTGAGTGTTAAATGGCTATGTTATTTTGAGTAATGTTTGCTTTTTCGTTTCCCCTTTAAAAAAAAAAAAAAAATCATTTACTTAGATTTTTCAGGAGAGAATTTAAAACCTGTTACCAAACTATATTTCTTTAAATTATTTTCTGGTTGTTGTTGTTGCTTGCGTGCTGACTGACACTGCTCAAGAATTGCAGCAAAGTTAAGATATTGGCTATAGCAGCTTCTTGGAAAAACGTGATCCGCGAGCTGTGATATTAAGAGATGAGTCTCAAAGATATTTTCTGAACTTTACCTCAAATCGTATTTACATGGAAGCGGGCTGAAAAGTGTAGGAACTCAAGTATATTAGACTCCTCAGGAGAATACAAAACCTATAAAATGAACCTCTCATTTTTTTTTTTTTTTTTTTTTTTTTTTTTTTTTTTTTTTTTTTTTACGGCGCATCTACATCTAGGTCATTAGCGCCGACATCCAGGATGCAGCGAGGAATTTTACCAGCGAGCCGTGGGATGATAAAATTCCTGCCGGAGGTTGGGAATCGAACCCACCATCTCCCGCTTATGAATCCAAGGCGCTAGCCATTAGACCACGGGAGACCCCTGAACCTCTCATTCAACCATATTCTGATTTGGACTTTTATTTTTCCTTTTCAAAAAACGAACGAGTAGAGCTAATACAAATAATCTCATTTCTAGTGTCAATCGGAACCACCTCATCTACATAAGCATCACTTTGCTCTGACAGGCTAACACCTGCCTGTCACATACGTCAAAAAGGCTATAGAAAGCCTTGGACCACTTGGATACACTTTGGAAAGTAAATACTGCCCAATATGGAAATATATTAGCTTTTTGGTATCCGCCAAAAGAAGTATTTTTTTTTTAATTGCATCAGGCTTCGCTTTCAGAAGCAAGCCAAAAATAGCGCGCCTGTGAAATATAAACAGGGGGACAAAATAGCGATATTTAAATACCCAAATCAATATAATTTCTTTAAAAACTTCCTTACAGAGAAAAGGGTCTCTTAATTAGAACTCTCACCGAGGAAACCTATTTTGATACAGCATGTGACTGGTTGACCTTTTTAGCGGTAAGCGAAATACATGCGAAATATTTGCCACAATAAACACTCAATATCTTTAAAATGAAATATAAATGAACGTAAGAAGTATCTGGTCATCCCGTAAGTAATATCGCTTTTTAATATTCCCTCCTTTTCAATTATTTTTGCTTAAATTTTGTGTTTATTATAGCATAAATACACTTCTATTTATCATATTTTGGTTGGTGAAACTTCATTAGAAATGGCATTTCATTAGAAATGGATCTCCCAAGACACCACTTACGCCATGTTATGCGTTGGGAATTCAATAACGGATAAAATTCTGATTCAACATATCGAAAACTTGTAGAAATATATGCCAAAAAATGTCATTAGTGAGCCTCGGTACAGGTCGACCAACCGAGCTTGACGACGAACTCCTGCAAGCATCAACTGCATTCTGCAGTCCGCCGACATAAACCGACATTGCTTAAGAGATGATCTGATAGTAACAACATATTTAAAAGAAAACTCTGTCTTTTCAACCAGATAAACCGCCAGTGTTCAAAATTAAGTAATGTAAAATTTACACATAGTATACAATTGCAACTATTTCTACAAAATTCACAATACGTTTAAACATAAATAAGAAAATCAAATGATCCAAATATAAACAATCCATGATAACAAAAGTTGAATGCAGCGGAGTATTTGAACCCAAACATTTTGGTATTTCCTTCAATATGCCTTCTTTTTATCCCCTCAAGCACACGATTCGTTCCTCTAATAGGACAGAGGAAGAAAACAACCACAATACGTTTAAACATAAATAAGAAAATCAAATGATCCAAATATAGACAATCCATGATAACCAAAGTTGAATGCAGCGGAGTATTTGAACCCAAACATTTTGGTATTTCCTTCAATATGCCTTCTTTTTATCCCCTCAAGCACACGATTCGTTCCTCTAATAGGACAGAGGAAGAAAACAACCACAATACGTTTAAACATAAATAAGAAAATCAAATGATCCAAATATAGACAATCCATGATAACCAAAGTTGAATGCAGCGGAGTATTTGAACCCAAACATTTTGGTATTTCCTTCAATATGCCTTCTTTTTATCCCCTCAAGCACACGATTCGTTCCTCTAATAGGACAGAGGAAGAAAACAACCACAATACGTTTAAACATAAATAAGAAAATCAAATGATCCAAATATAGACAATCCATGATAACCAAAGTTGAATGCAGCGGAGTATTTGAACCCAAACATTTTGGTATTTCCTTCAATATGCCTTCTTTTTATCCCCTCAAGCACACGATTCGTTCCTCTAATAGGACAGAGGAAGAAAACAACCACAATACGTTTAAACATAAATAAGAAAATCAAATGATCCAAATATAGACAATCCATGATAACCAAAGTTGAATGCAGCGGAGTATTTGAACCCAAACATTTTGGTATTTCCTTCAATATGCCTTCTTTTTATGTCCTCAAGCACACGATTCGTTCCTCTAATAGGACAGAGGAAGAAAACAACCACAATACCAATGTCAATGCCATTTTCTTTATGAATGGAAATTCCCAATATGACAGAAAAACTCAGCAAACACATAATTGATTGTGTGACGACAGAACCAACACTTTCCTCAAGAATCGCATTCGCTAATATGACAGAAAAACGTTCTTTGTGAATCTTTATTGTTAATAAGCCGGATAAAACCAAAGCACAAAAAACATTTCCTAAAAATCATATTCCCTCATAAGACAGAAACATTACAACCACAACATTTCTTATGAATTGTTTTCGCTAATCCGACAGAAGACATCTCAGGCAGAGAGAGGAGCATACATCAGGCTTTAGTTCACAGTGATAAACCCTCGGGAGCGTTGTTTGAATTCATTAGATGTGTTTGGGCCGTCGAAGCTCTGCTGTGACTGATTTAAAATCGAAGTGCGTTGGCACGAAGTCTCTCACGGACCTCCATTCCAGCCGCATCCGGTCAGCTATTTCGGATTGGGAGAAACATCTGTCACAGGGTTGAATAGCCGAAAAGAGAATTTTTGATTTTATTTGGTCATATCCTTTCTGCACCAATGGTCCAACTTTCATGTTATCCATTCTTTCTTGAATATGTGGTATCAATTTCTCTACTGCTGGAGTCAACAAAAAATTGCGACCAGAGCATACACACCTTTCTATATGATTGCGGAATTCGTTGGTTCTCTATTTATAGAATTCAAGGAATAGTTGGTTTTGCCAAAGAAAAACAGTCAGATTTTTTTGACACGTTTGGGCATGTCCTTTGGCAGTCTTTTTCAACAATAAACGCCTATGAGAATGAAGAGGACCACACATACCGTTTAGGTTACCATGATATAAATGTCATCCATATTGTTGGTCGTCCTCCAGCCCCTAGGCACTTATTGCTAAAGAAGGCTACCAAAGAGCACGCCGAAACTTCCAAATTTTTTTTTGGGTCTGTTTGCGAAGACCAAATCCAGTTACTTGTGAAGCATCTGTAGTGATTATAACAGTGATTCAGCGCACGCGCATTACTCATTAGGCTTGCTATTGGCCTAGTCCTATGGGCAATTTTGTTGGTTGTTGCTGGTAGTAAAGTAACCTTCAACACTCTAGGCAATCCAACTCGCAAAAATTAATAGAATTCTATTAATTTTAGCGAGTTGGATTGAATAGAGCTTTGATATCTTATTGAGCGAGCGTAGCGTGTGCAAACGCATAGCACGTATGCCCTTAATGCGAAATAAATATAAATATGTTATAGAACCACCGGACAAAAAAAAAACGGCGAGCTTCACAATTACCATTGATTTTTATAATATTAACCTTAATATAATATAGCTTGCTGAAACATATTCTGCTTATTTTCATTTATGCTTTACAAGCCTAAAAGTATTCCTTACAAATACAAGTTATCTAACGGTTAGTTAGAAACCATATTATACAAATATAGTAGTCATTTGATTTTACATACTTTTCATTACTATATTGACTTTTGATTAATATATTTGTATAATATGGTTTCTAACTTTAGATAACCTGTAAAGAAGTAATTGATAACCTTCAAAGAACCTGTTAGCTAATCCATAAGTATCAAAATCAAGACAGATAATTCAAAGTAACTGGATGTCTTCGCAAACAGATCCTATATTTTTTCCGAAAGTCCTAATGCTTTCTTAGCCGAAACGTGTTTTGGGAATTTTCACCGCCTCAACGGCTATTTGCATCCAATTATTTCAATAGAAATTCAATTTTTATAAAAATTAACAGATTACAGATTTCCCTCTCAAAAGTTCACGCATATGTGAAATTGATAAAATCCGTCTATCTGCACATGCTATACCCGAAAGTAGCTAAGATTTATTGTCAGCCAATCCAACCCATCCATTCCCTATTATCAGGTATGTATCGAAGTCTGTGAGCGGTAACTAACCGCGCTAATATTCAAGCAGAAGTTAATTCCAACCACGTCCCTACTGGAATACTAATCATTCGGAACGATCAGTTCGCTAATTGTAATAGGCAGGAGCTGAGAGGAAATTACTAATACAGAACATGGACTTACAAGATGTAAAGCAGCTTGTGACGTAGTAGAAGGCGCCGTGTCAAGGGCAGGAGTGACTCACAGAACCACACCTCCTCCTCATCTCGTCCAACTCCATCAACATGTCGGGAGTGTAGCCACCACATCTACCTCTCTTGGGCTTCGGACAAGAATAGACATGGAATGTAATTTACGCCCTATCTGTTAAGCCCGTTAACGCAAGCACCGTATTAAACTACCCTCCGCCTAATAATAGTCCATTTTAGGCTCCACCGCATATACTTCATGTATACTTGCTTCTAATAAAGTACATTGCAGAAACAAAGTCCGACTCGGAGATACTGCGTTATCTTAACCTAATTCCCTTCTTATTCCTACAGTGAATGTTTTGTCTTAATCTTTCGTGAAGAGTGTAAACAGATGTTGAAATCTCAAAGCGATGAAAGATCTTAGGCGTCAAAACCGGAAACTGGCAGAATCATAAGCGTAAATTACTCCATGTGAGCACTCATGGCTCCGAATGAGATCACTCTATCAAAATTCGCATAAGACCCACATTTGTAAGAAATTTCATAAGCTTTCGAATTAATTCTGTATATTTACTATATACTATTACTATATACTCTCTTCGACTTTACTATATACTGACTTCGACTCCAGCCACTGGTCGGAGCAGAAGGCAGCTTGTGTAGGCACCTCTCAACGTCATCTGAGCGTCTTTCTGACGTTAATCGAGGATGAAGTTGGAAGGCCTTGAGCACAGAACCTTCATATTGTATCATTCATCATATTACCAGATGTATTTATATACAGGATGTAATAATCAATAAAGATAATAATATATATATATATATATATATATATATATATATATATATATATATATATATATATATATATATATATATATATATATATATGTGTGTTTGATGTTATTTTTCGTCGCTGGGATAGTATTTTTGGATGGAACGGCATTTTTCTCCAGCGGTGGTACTCCTCCTCACTTCTTCCTGGAATATTTCGATGGATTTATCTCCATCTTCTTCAGCCAGGTACTTGTTTCTTCCTCGGTGGTAGCCACCACCGAGTTGGCTACCACCGTACTTGTTTCTTCCTCGGTTGGCTACCACCGAGGAAGAAACAAGTACCTGGCTGAAGAAGATGGAGATGAATCCATCGAAATATTCCAGGAAGAAGTGAGGAGGAGTACCACCGCTGGAGAAAAATGCCGTTCCATCCATATATATATATATATATATATATATATATATATATATATATATATATATATAAGACATTTACTATATTTCCCAAACCGATAGATATAACATTATCTCAAAATTTCCAAGAAAGAGATAATTTCTTTTTTCAATTTTCCTCAAGAACGGTTATAGATATGGCCTTGGAAATGGTTTCAATAGATTTTGTACCAAATTTCATTATACAAAACCGCTCCATTTTCCCACACATATCGTCGATACAAATGTAAAGTATCGAATGTGAAAATCACCACCTTCCAGAGTGAAAAAACTTTTATTCATTACTTTTCTTTTGGAATGTCAAATAGTCGGCAGATTCGACCTTTTGACAGTTGTTACGTTCCCCGTTCCCTGAGTGAACTTAGATTCGAGAGATTGCCGTCCATCAGCCCAACAGCAATCGGTATAGATTGGAAATGAAAAATGCGTTTTTTCACATTCGACACTTTGAATTTGTATCGACGATATATATATATATATATATATATATATATATATATATATATATATATATATATATATATAAATTTGAACAAGTGATACTTTCGTCATCCATTGATTCTGAAACGTGAAATTTTCTAATCCGCAGTTCCGGACTGCGTCACGAGGTCAACCTCATACGCGGTTTTCCTCCCTGTGGAGGGAGGGAGGAAACGCACTAAGAAAGGGCGTAAGGCAATTTAATTTAATATATTTTTGTGTAAATCAACAAGCGGGAGACATGGATAGTGGGAAGAATCTATAGAGGTCCTCGCGATGTAATAACGCACTAATACAACATTACTGGCGAAAGAAGGTGCAACATAAAAATAGTCCTTCTCACAGGACTCTGTAGCTGTAGGAGTACATTAGGTAGAGATGCTACAACCTTAGTGAAACTCTGGAGGGCTGCTGGGCTCACAACTGGAAATTGAGAGGTGGTTTGTGTTTTTAGTCTGTGAGTTCCTGCTCCGTACCCACTCCAGTGTTTGGAATCTATTCTGGCATTTTCCCAAAATGTGAAGACCATTATAGAAGAATAAAACTTTATTTTTGCTATCACTGAGGAATTTGATCATTTTACGCAATTACGGGAAAGACTGTTGTCGCTTTACGGCGCATTTGCATCTAGACGCTTAGCGTGGGACTACTTTCCTGTATTAGGTTGTCACCCTTCCAGAACAACAATGGTGAAACATTTTCAACGAGCAAAAAAACTTTACCTCCTGCAGACGAGACTCGATCCCGCATCTTCTTAGGTAGAACTCAGATTCGCTATCCACGGACAAATTCACAGGCTAAGGCTGTTTTCAGCTAAGAAAGTCTTTGACCAACAGCACTGTGTGAGTCATATTTTTTTTTCTCTTGATGCCTTTTTCAGCTGCTGAGATCATATCGGTATTCTGGATTCGCAGATTCATAGATGAATAATACATTTATCCACAACCGTCCTTCGTTCCTTTTAATTTTTATTAGTCATGTATTGATTTAATTGACAAATGAGCTGATCAAATTACATCAAACTAGGAGATAGTTGTGCTCCGGCCACCTGATTTTCCCCTTGGCTGCTTCGACTGCTGGAGTCATTAGCACCCAATGTACCCATTATTAAATTTATTAAAGGCAGGGTTGGCCTAGGGACGGTCAGGGAGGCCGAATTCAACCCATGAACGAAGACACTAGAAGAAAAAATCTTTAGTGATTGCTCGAGATTTGAACTCAGGCCTCCAGCATATTAGTCCAGTGCTCTACGACTGAGCTAACTTCGCCCTCAAACTCGTCAAAAATAAGATATTTTTAGTGCTTATGACCTCAGAAACTGATGCACATATTTTGGTTTAAAAGACAGTTTTTATCCTCACCAAGATAGAAACTTGAGGTCGGTTTGAGGAGAATTTCGGCCCAATAACTTATTCTTTCTCCTAATTCAGCTCCAACCATTTTGGTCATAAATGAAATGCCTAAATGTTTAGGTGTCCGATGTTACGAGATTAAATTGATGGACATTTAAAGGCTAAAATTAGGTTAAGAAAATAGGGATTCGTAGGCGTATTACCTCTTTTTAAAACTTAAAATTCTGGATTTGGATTTGAGAAACATTTTTCGAAAAACTTATTTCAAATTTCAGAAATTAAAATTCTGTTTCTAAATGGTAGTTTATTACTTGAATTTAACAATAACAGAATCTGTTCACTGTTTTGGAACGTGTTTCATTGTAGTGTTAGGTGTTTGAATGTATATAATAAACAGATTCTAACAAAATTAAAGCTTTAATTTTCAGAACAAATGCTTCTTCATCAATGGCCTAAAATGGGGTCACATTAGTACTGTTTAGTGAAATTGGTACAAACCTATACTGCTAGGATATTTTCATTTAACTGATACCAAAGGGTCGAACTTTGCCCGAAGATTGCGCAGAGACCAATTTCACCCCACCGTACTAATGTGACCCCATTCTAAGGTGCCCTACAGAAGCTAAGCCTACGAACTATGCCGTATCTATCGTTACGAGACCAGTAGAAGATATCTCACCGCCGAAGATGAACCGTTGGCTATGAAAGCCCCAGAATAGGTTGTTAGTGGTAAGACATACCATGTTTTTACTCTTTTCTTTGCCTCCCACCACATTGTGGATAGAGCTATTACGCTAAAGTTGTAACGCAGTTTGCCATTTCTGTAGTTGATTTTCAACATATAGTATAGAACTATAAGCGATAATAGAGGTGATTCGGTATTGACAGTCCGGGTTACCCCACAAACCACAGCAATAAAACCGCTTTCTTATATTTTCAGACGCTCTTCAAGGTCCAGATATTGCTAAATTCCCATCTGGCAATACGATGAAATGGATTGCAATGTCAACCTTCATTAGGCTAGGAACGAACAATATGCCATCCTGAATTTCTCGATATCCAACCAGACGATCCCACAAAGCCCAAGAGAAACGCACTTTGAGTGGCCAGTTTTGGGAGAACGCTGAAATGTGAAAATTCCTTAAACGTCAAACAAGACCCTCAACGCATAACAATATAATATATGTATTTATTATGTTTACAATAATTGTAATTATTTCCAATATTTGCTTCTGTGATCTTTCACTCTTGATTTCGAAGTATACCACAATCCTTAATCAGAGCAAACAGTGTGTGTACCTAGTGTGGGAAGGATGGGACATCACCGTAATCGTGTGAAATTAAATAATGTGTTCAGAATGGCTCCTTCGTGCTAAAGAAAAGTTATTGGTTTTGACTTAGAAATCAGAAAAAACTAGAGACAAATAATTGAGAGGAGATCGTTGACCGTAGATGATGCAAGGTAGGGATTGTCGGGGTTCGGTCACTGCTAAGTTAGAGACAAATAAGTTTTTTTTTTTTTTCCAAAACAACGAGGTACCATTTTAAAGCTTATTAAATAAGGCAACTTTTGAGGCGGAGGCAAATCTCCAAGACCACAAATAGATGATTAAGAAAATATTGAATGAAACACTAATAACAATAGTTCACATCTATATGGCTCACGGGTGTTTCTTATTGGAAATTTAATGTAGATTCTGAAAACGTGGTCGTTATGTACGATACATTAACGGGAAATCCGGAAAACACATTTTTTCATTAAAAAAATAATAGTTTTGAAATTAGACTCAAGTTTGAATAGCTCTACTACAAGTTGAGATATATAATGTTTGAGTGTATGTGAGGCTGTCTTGAAAATTTTCCTTTTAAGTCTCTTTCTGCCTAATGTGTCTTATTGGTCGACCTGAAAAATATGTATTAGTTAATTATTTACTGGAGCCTGTCAGGTAATTGTAGACAGGTAATGGTTTTGTCAGGTACTCTTTGCCCGAGTAGAGCTTTACGGGAGTACATAGAGTACCTGGACGTGGAGGGGATGCCTCTCTCAGGTGTGAAGGTTTAGTCCAGTCCCAACCTCTCTCCGTGTAGTTCGTCCGCTCGTCTCCATCTACTCTCGCGAGAGTACGACAGTCCGCCGTATCGGGTATAATTGCTACACCATCCTTCAATTTACTAAAGCACTTAATTGCCCGTTTTAACGACCTTAAGAAGAGGACTGATAGCACTGCAGTGGGAGTCCAATCCCGAAGGGCCTTTGTCATCGGAGTTTTTGTCCGTCGTCGGTCCGGGGTTTGTGTTTATTGCCGCGATAAATTATATATATCTCCCCCCCCCCTCTTCCAGAGGGGTCGTTAAGACGGTTTTTTCATCCCTCACGGACACTCCCAACCATTTCTTTTAATGACTTTATCATTGGGATGAGTGTCGGAGGTGCTAAGGCGGCTCATGGGATGTGGTCAGTTCGGCTCCGTGGCTAGAGACCAGCTGTCACGCGACGGAAATCACAAGATGTCACAGGTTATCCTGTTGTTACTCGTCACAGCAGTGACACCCTTGAAATGGGATGGAATAACTCCATGGTTCTCTGATTCCAGTAAGTTCACCCTTATATTATTATCCATTGTAGTTTTATAAACGTTTAGGTTCGCACTTATCTACAGAAAACGTATAATTTAATTATTTTAAAAAAAGTTTAAAAATCAATTTAATTTCATCGCTTCGCTCATAATCGGTTGTCAAAATTCCCACTTTCGCTGCTCCGATTTTTCTGGTATTCACAATACATCTTTCGATGCTCAGCTTCCAAAGTTATATAGCTACTTCGTCGCTAGGTGTGCATTTACATTGTTTACTAAGGTAGAAGTTCAGGAACCCCTAGATGATACAAATAAAGGTATATAAATAAATAAAAATAATAATAATAAAAAAAACATACATTCATTTAAAATTAAATACAATACATTCAAATACAAAAAATATGTTTAAATAAAAATAAATGTTTAAAAAGTCAATCTATCATTTATTATGCATATGATTTATGATTTTCTGTACAGTTTTTATTATTTTGTTCCTCTTTTTTCCCTAATCTTCCAAAACGTAATCCATACTACGCAATACTCTGACGGACTGGCTCTTCTGTTAGGAGAATTCACTATCTACTTTGTACGAAGTCTGTACCTTTGTGATAAAAATCTTTTGTGAGTGCATAATGTGTATAAATATATAGTATAGGAGTATTTTCCAAGAGTGAGTGATATTCGTAAAATATGTAAATAGTCCTCGATATAGATTTACGTTTGAAATTAAGAGTAGTTCCAATATATTTAAAAAAAGTCCGACTCGCAGGAACTGCATCATCTTAGCGCGGTTCCGTTCTTATCCGAAGTGCGATTAGGAAAGGAATAGTAGCTGCTATTGGTAGGTTTTGATCTTTCGTTAAAAATATAAAATAAAATCTCAAAGAGAAGGAAGCTTAAAGCGCCACATATGGAAATTGACAGTTTTCTAAGCGGATGGGACTCTCCCGTCATCGCGACGCTCACTCTAGGAAAACTCTATAACCAATATGATTCTTATTTTCTCAGCTTTAATGAAATACTCATTCCACCGTTAAATAAACTTAAAAAACAAAAGTGAGGTAAACAGTGACAAAAAACCCGTTTAAAATAACAAAACTAACACTTTCGTAGTTTTAAGCACTTACTTCTCCGACTGACATTGCCCTATCGAAATTTGCTTCAGAATCTTTTTTTTAGAGAATTTAGTAAGCTTTTGAATGGTTATATCGTACTTCCCACGATTTCTTAACTGTTTGGAAGATATTAAGGGGGAAAAATGGTGCTAATACCTACCGATAGCTGCTATATTCCTTCAGTAATCGCACTTGAGATAAGAACGGAACCGCGCTAAGATGAAGCAGTTCCTGCGGGTCGGACTTTTTTTTTGTCAGACAAATTAATGTATTATGTTTATATTATAATATAAATATTATGTTTATAAGAAGAGCAAATCACTTTAATTGCGGTGTAAAATATTGTTGCTAGCTAAATCTAAGTATTATATAAGCTCATAAGGAAAATGGTGCTAATGACTCAGATTTCGATGCACCATAAAAGAAAAAAAAATTAAGGACAATATACGAAGATTCCAAACCATTTCATGTCTGTTAATAAAATATTTTATTCTAATCCCAATAACGCTACACTTATACACAAATAAATTTTTTTTAAGTACCTATTTAATACGTACTACAAACGTGTGGAGTGCAACTAGTATAAACCGGTACGTCAGTACCACTGTGGTATGTAAAGAGCGGCTGTTCTGATACTGGCAAAAGATAGAAATCCTACATTCCTAAAGTTGTTTGGAGGCTTATCTTCATGACTCTAGAAAGGGACTTACAGATGACGAGGATACACTGGGCGATACCTGTACTGGGAATGCCCTCCACCCTAAGCCTCCTAGCTCCTCACCTTCGAATTGAAACAAAACATTGTTTCTGTATATACGTATCCTGTTTTATTGACTAATACATTTGACTACTATAAACAATCACAAAAATAACGAGCAGTGAAAAAAAACTGTAGGAAACACACAAAAAGATTCGTTCAAATGAACGAAATTACCTATGTTTTAAGCACTTATTTCTCCAAATATAACCGTCCCATCGCAAATGTCTTCACAACATTTTTGGTAGAAAATTTAGTAACCTTTCGAATGGTAACCTTTCGCTTCCCAAGATTTTCAACCGTTTTCGAGATATTAATGAAAGTTCCTAAAATTTTCATTATTTCTAGCAACAAAAAATTGGTCTCATTTTTCCTATCCTGTTTTACAAACAAATACATTTTCCTAACATAAGAAATTACAAAAATAAAAAACCAAGGGAAATAGACAAAAATTACAAAAAGAACGACAAAAATGGCGCTAATAGCCAAGATTTGTTGATGCGCCGTAAAAAAAAAACAAAAAAAAAAAAAAAAAAAAAAAAAAAACGACAAAAACCCGTTCATTAGAACAAAACAGACGTATTTGAAGTTTTAAGCACTTATTTCTCCGATTGACATAACCTAATCAAAAATAGTTTTAGAATCATTTTTATAGAGAATTTATTAAGCTTTCAAATAGTTTCTATCCACTTACCACGATTTCCCAACCGTTTTCGAGATAATAATGAAATTGTACGAAGTTCCCAAAACTTTTCATGTCTGTTCATAAAATATTTTATTCTAACCCTTCCTTAACTCCAAACGTAACATAACTTTCAACATATTAGTTTTAATGAAAGTAGAACATGCAAATAATGTTTCAACTGAATCCCGTGATTCTAAGTACCCAAACCAAAAACGGTATTCAAAAATTATTTTTCCAATTTTCTCGAAAACGGTTAAAGCTATCGCCTTGAAAATGGTTTCATTCGTTTTCCTAGCCCAAGAAGCCTATAAAAAGAGTACTTACAAGCTTATGAACTCAAAAACGTAATCGCTACGATTTTTTCTGCGCGAATTTCGCCCCAAACGCCATCTTCCAGTAGGCCGATTTTGCTGGTTAACGAACTTGACCTTTCAAATTGGACGGCTGATTTTTGTACCAAATTTCATCAAAATCGGACCATCAGGGAAGCCAGAAATGAGCGAACAGACAAATATATATATATATATATATATATATAAATAAATATATACATATATATATATATACAAATTTGAACCACCGTTATTTTCGGTCTCTAGGGGTTCTGAAACGCGAAATTTTCTTGTCGGCACTTCCGGATTGTTTCATTGTATCAACCTTATAAGCGGGGTTCCTCCCTATGGGGGAGGGAGGAACCGCGCTAAAAGAAACTAGCAACAATTTGAAGAGATTAGTTTAGGTTAAGTCTTGTTTCGTCATTGGTTTTAAAAGGATCGATAAAGAGTGCTGATACCATTACTAGTCGATGCACCAAAAAAAAAAAAAAAAAAAAATCATCTTTTATATCTAAGTTTTTCTAAGATAAGCTAGCAGATTTTCCCCCTCAAACCCAATAATCCGTAAACCCTAATGGACTGATTCGGCTTTGTTTTGATTTTTGTCGATATTTTTTCCTTCATTATAGATCTCCCTTATTACTATTGGGCGAAATGTTGCCATGTTTATTGCATATAAAACCAAAGTTACGGCTCCAAGTAGGTAAACTAGCCTCTAATTCAACCTTTCAGGGAAATAAATCACTTTCACTGGTAAAACTTTACGAGTTTTCTCATTAGTTTTCAATAATGTACAGAGTATAATTTCCGGGACGGTGACCTTTTAAACGTTTAAAAAATTGCAATATTGTATAAATGAGGTGCTAATGACCTCAGCAGTAGATGCACCAAAAGAAAAGGAAAAAAAAATGTATAAATGAACAATTTTAATCGTTTACAGAGTTTCTTTGATGCGAACGTTTTTTTAATATCTTATTTTTTTTAATTGTTATTTTATTTTTATGTTATCAGTTGATGTTAATTATTATTTTTTATTATTTTTGACTAAATCACTTTAAAAATATATTTTTTGGCTGTGACTTAGGATATTTATTGAAACTATTACTTGTAAATATAAAATCGTTCCTACTTTCTTTTAAAACTGTTTTTCTATAATTTCCAACCAATCTCTGTGAGCGTATTGAATTGAGAGGCTTACACTATATATATATTTTTTTCATTGTTTGGATGTGTTATTTACTGTTTGTATAATAATTACCAATAAATCAGTGTTAATTAATTATTCAGATGAAATAATCGGCAACAATTTCTCTTAATAGCTTACATTAACTAGTAATAGTAATTTTAATACTTTATTCGCCATTATCTTGCTCCAAGTGGTATGTTATCTTCCTTATTAATGTGTAACGTTATTGAATGTTTTTGCTCGTATTATCAAAGTTTTTATAATAATGTTGAACATTTCGTCCGTAGTTCAAGTTAGTTGAGGGCGAGAAAAATTGTTAAACTTTGTTATAAATCTTGATTGATTTAATATATATAAGAATTGACTGGAGCACATAAGTTAATTCGTAGATATAATGTGGTGAGACTAGATTTCGTCGTTGGAGGCACAATATTAGTAATTGTTTCACGGTTAGTTTAGTTTTACATATTTGGCATTTATGTGTTTAGTCATTAAGTACTCGTTAATTGTTCGTATATGTCCAATTTTATGTAGGACATTTGGTAATGTTCCCTATTGTGTGTAGTAATAGTTTATTATCAGTTGTCAAATGTCTCTAATCATTTTGCCTCTTTTGTTCATTTGAAATTTAGGTTGTTTCGGAAGGTCTTGGTGAATAATGCCCAATGGTTGGATTTCTAAGTCATTTATAGCAAATTTTGCATGTACGGCTGAAGTACCAGGCCTTCTTGGCCTGACACTGAATATATTTGTGTCTATTGTTGAAAGCTGAATTTTTTTTTAGTTTTGGATTGGAACATGTTAACGTGACCAGAAGCTAAAAACGTTATTACTAACATTACTGAATCCACTCCCTCGTCAGTATAATCTTGTCCTATGACCAACCTCCGCCTATCGGATACATCCATCGTCTACACGATTAAATTTGTCCAGATGATTCCACATGAAGTAACAGGATACATATATACGTGATGTGAGTTCCTACGTGTGACTAGTAGCGAAGATATCATCTTGGTCAGGCATTTGTCTATGTTCCGTCATACCTGATCTGAAATCATTCTTCAAGACATGACGTTAGGTTGTCCTCTTTATCTATCTTTCCTGAACAAAACTTGTCGAGAAAATTAAATACTCGATTTTTTTTTATGTCTCGAATTCATCTGATTTTTCATTGATTTCATGTGAAATTTCAAAGATAATTCACAATATGTTTTTGTTATTATTATTTATTTCATGTTTACAACATTAAATTACTTCCAAACATTTTTAATAAATTATTGAAAGAATCAGCCGCATTGAAAGTACCACACAATTGCAGTGGAACCGCTAGCTATGGAAGAAAAACAAGTACTAGAGATGGTCTCTAGGCCATTTAGGGTTAACTCGATGATCGGATTTTTGTAGGATATGAATTTTATACAAAAAGTCTATTGAAGAATTTGGATGGTCGTGTAATGTTGAATGGAATTTGCCATACAGATTACATAGGTATGCAAAAGAGAAAAAAAAATTGATCAGCTGCAATTGAGTTTTATGCCTGGTCTGCTGAATCCAAAAATTACGGCCATTTTCGTCCATCACGTACAGTTTTGTTGCAAAATATTAGATATAGAAATGAAGAAAAAACATTTTTTTTTTTTTTAGCACTTTCCTCCGAAGGAAAGTAGCTAATTGAGGTTGCACTCATGACGGAATTTTTGAAAAAAAATTCAAATCTTTATCGATCCTACCTAGTAGACACCGAAAATGACCCCCGTTAAAATTTATGTATATATATATATATATATATGTGTGTGTGTGTGTGTGCGTTAACACGATAGCCGCCAGAGTTTTTGTTTTTTCTTCACGAAACGTGGTATGTAGCGTTCAATTAGCAAACGATTGAACGAGTTCGTTAACCACCAAAATCGGTCCACCGGGAGGAGGGTTTACCCCGGAACAAAACAGTAATTTGACCATGCCAGCCGTAGTTTTTGTTATATTTCAACGAAACTCGGTATTCGTTGTGATGATCTAAAGAGAGAAATGCGTTGTAAAAATCAACTAAATCGGTTCATTAGGAGGGGGGTTTACTCCGGACCCACATTACCAATTCGCCACTACCAGCCGTAATTTTTGTTACATTTGAACGAAACTCGGTATTCGTGGTGGTAATCCACAGAGAAAAATGTAAAAATAAACTAAATCGGTTTATTTGGAGGGGGGGGGGGGTTTACTCCGGATCTAAAGTACTAATATACTCATACCGGTCGTAATTTCTGCTGTATTGTAACGAAACGCGGTATACGTCGTGGGTATCTCACGAGAAAGAAGTGTTGTAAAAATGAAGTAAATCGGTCTATTGGAAAGGAGGGTTTACTTTAAACTCTGTTTCATTAGAATTGCCCGCCAGACGTAGGTTCCCAAAGCCGCCGCGAGGAGCGCTATCTACCACTAGGGGGGACTGTATCCTGTTCCTGCGTCAGATCAAAAGACGGAAAATTAAGTTTTTGTGTATTTATTAAGTAGTACAGTATCATGTATTAACTTAACTCTGGAATCAAATTATTTACAAAATTAATAATTGAACAGTTCTCAGAAGAAATGTAAATGAGCAGAACTATTCAAGTTTTTATTTTTCTTATATAGGTTATTTACAGCAAATTATTCAGTAATGTAGTCTACACTACAAACATTCTGAGGAAAGTGCTTAGTTACGCGTGAAGGATTTTTTTACGATGTACAAACTAAATTTTCAATTAAGTGAATTTACATTGATTCTCCATTTGGTTACTGAAGATATATGAATCGGATAAAACTTGTTGAAAATATTAACGATATTTGATAAATGAAATATTTTCTCCACCCCTATAGAAATTCCCCGTATTGTGAAATTTGCCTTAAAATTCTTAACGTGATGATGACGACCAAAAATGTCAAAGCAACCAAAAATGTTTTATCGTTGAGAAAAAAATGTATACGAATTTCTGTTCATCTTGACATAAATACGATGAATATGGAATAACTGGAAAACCTTCAAATTTCGTTTAGAGCCTTCTGCTCAAATTCAGGAATATAAATATGCTTTAGGTCCACCCGACTAACCTACGTAATGTAGTGCATAACATACATTCGTACATGGCCATCGCGCATGCGCGAACAGCAGACAATTTTTGGAACTTTTTTTTTCAGTTTAGTCATCGCTAAAGCATATTTATGCTAAAAATATTCAGGGAATTTTCGATCAGCTTAATATAAGTACCATGGATTTGGAAAACTGAAAATCCTTCAACAGTTATTACGGAAGCTGGTATGAATGATGTTTCATGAAAACGCGTTCAGTACTTCCCGGAGAAAACCACAATTGTTAATTTCAACAAAAATGTTGTTAAAGAATTCGTTGATGTCCACCGATAACATCTCGGAATCTCAACCTATTTAATTCAGCCTCTATAGTTCTTTTATAAACCATATACAAAAATTGTGTAAATATTTTGACAAATAAACCATAGGACTATAACATATGCTGGGCCTTGTGACCATAAAACACGGCCATATGGTGAGTCTGGAGTGAGGTTTAAAAAAGTGACTCGGACGACCTGTCAGTAGGGCATTAGGAATGCAGCTTATTAAAAAACCATGAGCCGATTCTGTGGAGCGGGTTAAGGATCAACAACTCGTTCAGCTACGGACCCATCCACCTCGGGATCTGACCTCAACAAGTGGGATCTTAAGGAGTTTTGTTTTATTTCTTTTTTTATATCTCTCACGAAGTTATTAAAAGTTCTTTGAACCCTCATCAGCCGCTTCTCATGAAGTACACATTTTTCAAATCACCTTAGGAATTCGGGTGTGTTTTTTGTTGTATTTATCACTACTCTCGTCTTTGTTATATTTTATTTTTTTGTTTGACGTTAAACATTTTAAATAAAATTTCTCCTTAAATTTACATTTCTTACCCTCATGCACTTAATAGCAAATCAATAATACCATGATGTACACAATGCAATACAACGTTAACAGTATAACACTTACTATCTGACTGCAGACAACGAGAAAATATGAACAAACCAATTGACATGTAAGAACCGTAGGCAGAACCGTAACCCACACAAATCAACTACTTTACACACATGTTTTAAGATAAACATGTACGAACACATATAGGAAAAATTACATACTTCGAACGCATTTTTAGTTCGTTTAAAATAATGTATTAAATATATACTCTTTTTTTTTTGTTTTTGAATTTTTTATTTAACTTTTTTTTCAAATTTTATAATATATATCTATTAATTTTAGTTGTACACGCGTGTGTGTTCGTGCTTGTGTGTGTGTGTTGTGTGTGTGTGTGTGTGTGTGTGCGCGCGCGTGTGTGTGTGTGTGTGTGTGTGTGTGTGTGTGTGTGTGTGTGTGTGTGTGTGTGTGTGTGTGTGTGTGTGTGTGTGTGTGTGCGCGCACGTGGATGGAATTAAGAAGAGTCCTCTTATTAAATCTACGAATACAAACACAGACATAATAATGATTTTTATCTTGCAATAAAAAATTATTTTACTTATTATTATCATAATTTTCTAAATTTTTATTAATTAACTCTGTAATTTTTCTTGTATATTTATTTTTATTTTTATTTCTTTATTTTATCATTTTATTTTATTTTTTTAATTGTATAAATTTTATATTGTTTTTTATTCATTTTGTTTTATTAACCATTTATGTGAGCAAATCGCCTTGCTGTTTTGAAGCTCCTTAAATAAATAAATAAATAATAAATTGTACATTTAAATGTTTTAATTTTTTTTGTTTTATGAACTTCTTTTAGTTGCTTGAATCCTAGAGATTTATAGAGCAAATCGCCCAGTTGTCTCAAAAAATAAATGAATCCTTGAAAAACAATGTGTACAAGCACAGAAAATTGGAGTTATACTACAAAAAAAAACAGAAAAAAGGCTAAAGAACCTTTAGAAGGCTATATTTTTGGAACAGAGTGATATATACGTAGAAATGTCACTACATTTCTAATGTAGGAGTGACTACATTTTTTTCTAGTTTCATCCCCTAGAGTATTGTCATTAATTTGCGATACACCCTGTATAATCCTAATTGAAAAATAAAACAAACATAAAACAAAACAGAAAGAATAAAAAAGATCAACAAAAGAGTATTTTAATCAAATATTTTTGATATGTACATTGTACTTGTTTGAAAATTGTGTCTAAGTAATGGCTACCATCAGTCAGAAGTACTGTAAGGTCAGTGGGTATGTGTAAATGATCGCGTCCTCTGCATTCTGTAAGTAAATGTCTTATGGCACTTCGTTGCACTGTCTACGTATTGATAGAAGGATATAAAAAAGTAAATAATAAGAAACTGCGAAAATATCACGATTCGGAATGTTTTGAGAAAGCAACATTTACATGAGTAACAACTCTTTTTATCTCGAATAATGAATTTTAATAACGTCCACAACTTGAAAATATCATTGGGGTACACCTTCAATAAAATTTAGCAATTTGCAATTAACGGCAAAAATAACACTATTAACATTATCATTTGCTATCAAATCTAGCAAAAAAAAACTCTATTAACGGCTAGAACCGAGTCTTACTTAGACTACGGAGTCCATTAGTCTACTCCCTGAAGGCTTGCTACATATTTTCTTGTTTTGTGCTTTGAACGTCCATTAGTGAACGGCGGTATAGAAGTCTCTATCAAAAGTACATCTATCCTTACTCGACGGTAATGTCTGCTTTCTCCAGCTCCTGTAATCAGCTGCTTGGCCCACATCCCAGCTGTGCTTGGAGATTAATGAGCAGGTGCCTCCCAGCGGGGTGCCCATAGGCTCCCTGGGGAAATTCAGGATAAGTGGAAGTTGCCGATTCGGAGTCTTTGCCGACCTATATTGCCTCAAATTATTAGTAATAAATCACTTCTGTTGGCCCAATCAGTTAGGCGTGTGTTTTTCTGTGACTTCGCACTTCTGTTGACACACTGAGTTAGGCGTGTGTTTTTCTGTAGCTTGGCACTTCATGAAACAGAGGAATGCGTGTTCGTTGAAAATAATTTAGTTTGATTATTTCTGTTTCTAAATTACGAACTCTGTATCTATTAACATTACCAGACCAGAGTGAATTGCAAAACACCAAGAACGGGGTGAGTTCTCAACAGAGTTAAATTATTTAATTTCGAAACAAGTATTAGGATCAATTTGTTTTAATCGTAAGTAGTCCTTTCACGTTCTGATTTGAAGAACGACTTGTGCTCCAACTTCGGAACTTGGACCACAAGTCGGATCGTGAATGGGCTTTTTGGAAGTCTAGTTGGACGGGTCGGAACATTTAGAGGGACGACTCGAAGGTCCGACTTCCGACTGGCGACGGAGTTGGAGCGTGAGTAGGGGATCAAAGTCGTCCAATTTAGCTCAGTCAGTGCTTGACCTTCGTGCTACTTCGGTTTGCACTCCTGAAAACAGACTAGGACTAAAGTTGGATAGCAAGTCGGAGCGTGAATGGAGCCGACTAACCAACTAGTAGTCCTACTAAGTCGTACTGCAAATAGGAACGTCAGTGGCCTGCTTTAGCATAATGAAAATGAACGTTAACGAATGACAAAAACTACTTATATCTTTACTTATAATAGTGTACCTTGTTATCTTATTTATTTGTATAAAGGACAAAAAGGCTCATTTTTTGGTATGTTCTGAACATATAAAGTGTCTACAAAATGAACATTTTTTTTTTTTTTTACCATTTGCCTATTTTTCAGGTGCATTTGTAACACTCATCTCTTGTTTTTTAACCTTGGTAGGAGGTTACTTATATATTGTTGCCGCGGAATATTAGGTTGTTACCTGTCAAAATTGTAATGTTGAGTCTTATCATCTAAGATAATGTTATGAAAAGATGCTCGTAGACCTTTAATACACGATTTGATAACAAGTGCAGACTTCCTTCTTAATCTAATAAACCACAATCAAAGTCAATCAGAGTCCTGAGTCATGCTGGGACCGAGCAATAATTCCATCTCCAAGAAATAGTTTGTCAAGTAGTACGTTTATTTATAATGAGGTGCACACAGATAGCCTTCGAGGTCATAATAAGTAAACGATTAGTTTGGATTCTCGGAAAACTATATTAGTTATGGGCGATTCTCGAATATGAATCGTTTTTTTAATTGATTCGAATCGAAATGAAAAAAATCGATCCACAAAAAAGATAGGCGAGTTCATATCGATTCAAAACATCGATCCTCTAGGCTCGGAGCGTCGATCTACGATATGGATAGATTTTCTATACGGATCGATTACACGATTACTTACTATTACCAAGGCGTTAATGGCCTAAATGTCGATGCGCGCACATTGGAAAGTGGCCACATTCTCCTCCGTTCCTCGTCGGTCCATCACGTTCTACGCTAACCTAATGCGGTCTTTTGAAATTTCTCGAATCGAATTACATAAAAGGAGTGAGCGACATAAAACGCCCAGCGTATATCGGCGGCGCAAAAAACGCCAGGAAAGACACCCGGAAAATGTACATTGAGGTGGCTTGCTAACGATGGATAGTTGAGAAAGGGCGAAAACCTGTAGTTAGTTCCGTTCTAATGGTCTAGGTCATAAAAACGATCTCCTTTGATTAGCCGCTACTTCTTTCCAGAAGAAAATCATAAAAAAAAAGTATTAATAAAACGTTTATAGGTTTCCTTAAAAGCATAGTAAATAAAATAAAATAAAATTAATATTATCAGGTTTTAATTACTCCTTCAAGACTAGCAATAATTCTTAAAATAATCCTCAAACAAGATGCTTCAGACAGGTGTACCACCTGTTATGGGAACGATCCACCGGATTAAGGAGGCATTACATGGAATAGAGCAGGGCATCAGAGAAGCCATCTACAAACCAGTCCTACCAACCTAGGAAAGAAAGGATAATTATAAGGAGCACGTCCTACTTGCTCCTCTTCTTTAACAACCTCTTCTCAAAAGGTCTTTACTTACTGATCCCGTTGGCATGTGCACGGGGAAACTTCATTTTATTCAGTTAACTTCAACAGTAAGACGCTATTAATATTTTCATCTGTGTGATATTAAACCCCTCCGGTACTGAATTAAGTGGAACTGAGGGACGGCGTATTATTTAGGATGGCTTGGCGCATTAAGCGCAAGGATTTTTTCCTCGCGAATTTCAACGATAAACGGTTTATATCGGCTGATAGAGAAGATAAGGAGCTTTTACTTAACCTGTGCAGGACTAAAATAAGGCTGATATCTGCTGACCTTACAGGACCCTTGCAGACTGCATCGGCATCTTAGTTCGAAAAGACTAACCAGCATCGTATGGTGTCGACTATTCTTCGAGGACGATGAAACTCGATGGTGTATGGCGTTTGCTAAGAGATATCTGCATTTTGGGACGGACTTCATTCATAATCCAAGGAGGATACCTGAACTGAACTTCACTATCCCTTTAAGGTTCATCGCTGACACGGGTCTGAAGTTATTAGGGTGGCACAATGGGTTTATAGGTCTCGGGGCGGTTCTTGACTTACCGGGCAGCCGTTTCTAAATCACTCTCTTTCTCTCTCTCTCTCTCTCTCTCTCTCTCTCTCTCTATATATATATATATATATACACGCTAAAATGTGAAGCAGTAGTTTCGTCACCTATGGGTTCTGAAACGTGGACATTTCTTATCGACACCCCCGTATTTCTTATCGTAGCGTGGTTCCTTCCTATGTCGGGAGAGAGGAATGCGCTTAAAGTTTATGTGAAAAACAGGACGCACTTGCATTACGTTAACCGGAAAAAATAGTTTTCAGATTCTCTTATTCTAGTGATAAATGAAATGTCCTTTGTTTTTTAAAAAAAAGTATTTGTTTATTTATGTTAATCAAAATAGGACCATTTTTGATGACGGTAAACAATTATATATATGGAGGAAATGTATTAAAAGACATGTTCTTTTTCACTGAAATATCAACACATATTAGGCAGTTCCTGAAAAGTATTCAAAACCTATTCATGCAGTATTCCTTCCATTTTTGCAATGTTGCGGTGAAGACTGAATTCGAAATTTTTTCTTTAAAATTACCTTTTGCGCGCTGTTTTTCTTTTTCTTTTTTTTTTCACCAAACTTCCAAATTCATGCTTTAGAGATAGAATATCGTTCTTATCATGTCAATGTATCTATTATGACGATCGGAGCAAACTAGTGAACGAACTTATTATATACATTGACGAAGTAATATATTGAAAGATGGTCTTATATCGTCTTAATTAAGGAATAGCCTTTATTCTAAAGGGGGGTTGAGTTCTGACAATTTGCAGCAAGCCGTATCGTCCACAGTCCAAGAGCAAAGTCTAAAATCTGAAAAACGAGATTTTGCATATTCGATAGTTTGACATGGTAGGGACGATATGTCAATTCATTATTGGATGGGCGTGTTATTATATTTCTTAGCATGTATTTTGGCACATTAAGATCCAAAATAATGGCATTTGTGAATAATGAATCTCCGGAAATATATTTGCTCCGTTCGTCCTTCTAGTGGTTATTATATGATATTTTCATCACCCAAAGCCTAGTTAGTAGTTTGATTGGGTTCCATTAGATGAATGAATGTGTCAGCAAAAAACGCCTTGAGCCGATTCCACCTGTCGGCAGTGGGCGTTCAAGCCTTATTTTGAATATCTAAGAATGATGTCTTTCTCCTTCCTCCATTATCCCATGATCTTTATCAGTTGAACAAAACCATATCTCTGACCCCATCTTGAATTATTATACATAGGCAGAGAATGGACTAAAAAAGGACACTGGTGCCTGTATTAGACGTCGTAGCAGAGTGGATTTCCTCTACAATGGTTGATTTAGAAGGCGGTGCTCTGGCTAAGCGCCGTATAATTACAGGAATTATCATAAAATGACTCGTGAGACGTGGGAGACCTTGTCTGCCAACTTTCTATCTTCGATCGTTTTTGGCTTTTCGTGTTTTATTCTTATTTTGTTTAATGCTTCAATTATGGAAAAAGAAAAACTGCCTGTCTGGTTTACCCGGGAGTTATTGGCTCCTTTCAAGCCATATCAATAAAACGTTGGAAATGGGGCTTTCCTCAGATCACTTTAAACACCATGAATTTTATTTGCCATTCGCATACTGCCTTTCGGGGGATTTCGTTTGATCACTGTAGTACGTATTGAATTTTATTGCCATTCAAGCCACAAAATTTTGAAGTCCATTGAGGAAATAGCCTGTTGGCACTGTGTTCCTCATGGATCATTCTTGCACATAGTACGTTATTACTGTTTTCGTTTGAAGGTATTTCATGTTGGCACTGTGTCCCTCATGGGTCTTTTTGTGCCGTTATAGAACATAGTATTACTGCGTTGGTGAGAGCATATTCCCTGCTAGCACCGTGTCTTCCATGGGTCTTTTGTGCGATTCTTGCACATAGTATTACTGCGTTGGTGTAACGGTATTTCTTGTTGGCACTGCGCCCGTCATGGGTCTTTTGTGCTATTATTGCACGTAGTATTACTGCGTTGGTGTGACGGTATTTATTGTTGGCACTGCGCCCTTCGTGGGTCTTTTATGGCATTATTGCACGTAGTATTACTGCGTTGGTGTGACGGTATTTGTTGTTGGGACCGCGCCCTTCATGGGTCTTTTATGGCATCATTGCACGTAGTATTACTACGTTAGTGTGACGGTATTTCTTGTTGGGACTGCGCCCTTCGTGGGTCTTTTATGGCATTATTGCACGTAGTGTTACTGCGTTGGTGTGACGGTATTTCATGTTGGCACTGTGTCCCTCATGGGTCTTTTGTGCCGTTATAGAACATAGTATTACTGCGTTGGTGAAAGCATATTTCCTGCTAGCGCCGGGTCTTCCATGGGTCTTTTGTGCGACTCTTGCACATAGTATTACTGCGTTGGTGTGACGGTATTTCTTGTTGGGACTGCGCCCTTCATGGGTCTTTTATGACATTATTGCACGTAGTATTACTGCGTTGGTGTGACGGTATTTCTTGTTGGGACTGCGCCCTTCGTGGGTCTTTTATGGCATTATTGCACGTAGTATTACTGCGTTGGTGTGACGGTATTTCTTGTTGGGACTGCGCCCTTCATGGGTCTTTTATGACATTATTGCACGTAGTATTACTGCGTTGGTGTGACGGTATTTCTTGTTGGGACTGCGCCCTTCATGGGTCTTTTATGGCATTATTGCACGTAGTATTACTGCGTTGGTCTGACGATACTTCTTTTTGGCACTGGGTCCTTCAAAAGTCTTTTTGCGATTATTGCACATAGTATTACTGAATATGTGTGACGGTGTTTCCTCTTGGACTGCGCCCTTCATGGGTATTTTACACCATTCTTGCACATAGTATTACTACCTTGGTGAGAGGGTATTTCCTGTTGGCATTGTGTTTTTCAAGGGTCTTTTGTGCAATGCGTAATATTTCTGCGTTGGGCGGGTGGCCTTTCGTGCCAAAAAACCGATATAGCATTACTCCGTTGAGGGGAGATAATTTTCTCTGGTCACTACGATCTTCATGAATCATTTTTTGTATACCGTTGTATTTTCCGGGAGACCCGAACGGCATGTAAGTTACAAGAACTGTCAAAATAATAAAACCCCTAATGCAGTATTTCTCTGACACCCAATTTCATAAGAATGCCTTATCATTCTTTGTGAATGTGGGTTAAAAGAGGACCTTCGTGATGGTACCATTAGCTTCAGAAGAAATCTCATTTTATTGCGAGAGAATTTCTTATCCTGAAAGCACTGGCCTATTTCTCGTTTCGTTTGTAATAAAAAGTCTTCCAATGCTCAGTAGTATAAATTAATGTACTTCAATAATTGGCAGAATAATAAAATATAATTGGACATAAAACCAAGCTATTAATGTTTATTTTTGTTCTACGTTCCAGTTATTTTAATATTTATAGTCTATAGCGTTTAGATTACAAAAAAATTGGACTGATGTAAAATATATTTATTTGTATAAACGCTCATTATTTATTAAACTCTGTTTCGACCTGCATTCTAAAATGTGCCAAAATAAACCCCTATGGCGGAAGGGCTAAAATAATTACAATCTTAAAGGAAAGCCTAATCTATTCTTACAATAATGCTTGTTTACAAGTTGCTAGTCGTAATTGCAAAAATACGAGACCTGTCATCTACAAACGCATTGCCAAAATGTGCCGTTCCGGATTAATTATTCGGTCACGATTGGATGTATATTATTGATAATTCCCAATCATTCAGGAAAGCCTGGTGGCCGTGAGTGTTGCCTAGGCTCGTTGGTTCGATTCCCACATGGGATGCTGGCTTTTCATTCGAAATAACGTGTATTTTTCGGAAAAGGGGTGCCAGTGATTTTATCACTGTGATTATTTTAACTAAATGAAATCTAGGCGCACGGTAGTGCGCCAGGCCAAGTTCCGGCCTAAGTATACTGTGTGTATATTACAGGCGGTCTTAGAGCCGATTTTTACCCTCTCATAACTTTCAACCAGGTAAAGATAAAGTTATGAAATTTTACACAGGTATTATACTACTAGATGTGAGTAAAACTGGAAATTTTCATAATTCTACATCGAATAGTTTCTGAGATATAAGCGATCGAAAATCGGGATTTATAGGACTCACTCACTCACTCACTCACTCACTCACTCACTGACTCATCAAAATTATTAGGCACTTCCCATGATGCTAGAGACTTGAAATTTTGTATGAAGATAGATATGAAGACGTCATTAAAGGAAAAAATCGAAAAATCGCGAAAAGTTGTGTTTGACTCCGCTTCCGGGGCGGGGGCGTGCCAGTTTCGTACTTCCTTCGGAACCCCATCATTCCGTCCGAAAACCATGATGTGGGGTATCAAATGAATTGTCTCGGTATGAAGAACCTATATTTGATGTTTTAAAAAACAATTAGACGCATATAGGCTCGGTAAAAATCTTATACCAGCTGTCTGTCTGTATGTTTGTTCCTCTTACAAATCCGTACCGTTTGACCGATTTTGACCAAACTTGGGACACAGATGGGTCTTGATACGGGTAGAATCATAGGCTAGGTTAAATTGTCTATCAGCTGTCTGTCTGTCTGTTCGTTCCTTATACAAATACACACCGTTTGACCGATTTTGACAAAATTTGTCACACATGTCGGTCTTTATCCGGGTAGTGTCATAGACTAGTCAAAATCTTCTATCAGCTGACTGTCTGCATGTTTGTTCCTTACACAAATTCACACCATTTGACCGATTTTGACAAAATTTGTCACACATGTCGGTCTTTATCCGGGTAGTGTCATAGACTAGTCAAAATCTTCTATCAGCTGTCTGTCTGCATGTTTGTTCCTTACACAAATTCACACCATTTGACCGATTTTGACCAAACTTGGCACACAGGTAGGCCTTGGTCCGGGGAATGCACTAGGCTAGGTAAAAAAGGTCTTTTAGCTGTCTGTATGTATGTTTGTTCCTTATACAAATTCACTCCGTTTGGCCTATTTTGACCAAACTTGGCACGCAGGTAGGTCTTGATACGGGAGTGTCATATTACCTATGACGTTTTCTACTTTCTGCTGCATCGAAATGCCATCATTCCTTCTGAAACCCATCATGTGTGGTATCAAATGAATCGTCTTGGTAAGGAGAACCTATATTTGATGTTTTAAAAAAACATTTCGACGCATCTTAACAAAAACAGTTGTGACTTCTTTCTTAAATGTAGTAAATAAAGTGGTAGGGGTTTACTGCATAATATACTTCAAAGCAGATACTAAGTTTTTCAAATTCTAGCCATCTAAATTACAAAGTTTAGGATCACAAACCCAAAATGTATCGTCTTTGTTTTTATATTTTTCTTGAAGGCCTTCTGCACTTTCCTTATTGTGATCTTTATCCTCGGGATAAGGTTCCTGTGTTTTACAGTGTAATAGTTTAGTTAAGAGAGCAATCAATTTGTCCTCTAGAGTAATGTCATCTGGAAGAGCTTCTAACTTTTCTAGTCTAGTGATTAGATGTATGTAGGTTGATTATTGGTATCAAATATCAAGCAGTAAGGAGAACCTTATGCAGAATCCAAAGACCCTGGTTTTATATGAAGTACAAAAGCCAGTAGGTATGCGGCAACTAAATTCTATTTAATACTTAGAAAAAAGAAATGAGATCCCCAAAAAAACATAAATGTGAAATAGAGGCCAAGTTCCTGTCCCCACAAAGAAACGCTCCCTTCCTAAAAAATATCTCCCCCCCCTAAAACCCCCCAAAAACGCCTTACCATTCTACACTCCAAAAAAGTAGTATGAGTTGGTGTTTTATTCAACCAAAAATATTTGCCAATACAAGAGATGATACAAGAAAGAAATGTCCAAGCTCATTACTTGGAAGACCTCATAGTTACTTACTAAGAACAGTAAAGACACTTCAACTGACCTTTAAAAACAACAATAAAAATACTTATATCCAGTTACTAAAATCTCACATTCCTCAACCAGGTATATTCTTAAACTTGGCAATGTTTTTTTTTGTTCCGAAATTATCTTTAGAGAAAAACTAAACATTGCCAAATTTAAGAATATACCTGGTTGAGGAAAGTGAGATTTTAGTAACTGGATATAAGTATTTTTATTGTTGTTTTTAAAGGTCAGTTGAAGTGTCTTTACTGTTCTTAGTAAGTAACTATGAGGTCTTCCAAGTAATGAGCTTGGACATTTCTTTCTTGTATCATCTCTTGTATTGGCAAATATTTTTGGTTGAATAAAACACCAACTCATACTACTTTTTTGGAGTGTAGAATGGTAAGGCGTTTTTGGGGGGTTTTAGGGGGGGGGGAGATATTTTTTAGGAAGGGAGCGTTTCTTTGTGGGGACAGGAACTTGGCCTCTATTTCACATTTATGTTTTTTTGGGGATAAAACATATCTTGCGGTAACCTCACCAAATTTCCTAATTTTGTTTATAGTTTCATTTGTGATCTTGGCTGGCTCAAGCGTAATGAATATATTTCAGTGACCACATCAGGACTGAAGACAATGCTCTTAGGTCTACAGAGCAAAAGGATCATACCGAGTACAAAGGTTTGTGGCAAAGGACATCCCATGAAATTACGGCTCGAAGAAAACAAGGGTAAAAATGCAGTTTCACGCCCTCCAAACCGATTTCTTTCAAATTTAATACAATAACGTATTTTGATGCACTAAACACTAGGAAAGAAGTTATAAAGCACTAAAGTTCGCTGTTATGCAGGTTATGAGAGGTTAATAGAATTCTATAGAATTACAAGGGGGATTGCCTTCAGATTGCTGGAAGGCATACAAAGGACCGAAGAAAGTGGAGGGTATGCGGTATAAACATTATGCAGTGAATCATTCCAAAAACTTGGTAGAGATGACAACAGGTGCTCACACCCAGAGGGTTGAATCTCTTTGGGCTTCCATCTCACGCAGAAACTAGATAGAATACAGGACTAGGAGGAACATGTTGGATTCATATCTATGCGGATTTATATGGAGGAGGAGGTAGGAGAAGGAGTGCTTGATTGGGAAGATTTTAGAGAACATTCTCCATTATCGTTCAGAGTTGTTATTTGTATCAGTTGAGGTTATTAAATATGTTTTGAGGTTATTTATAAACATTTTTTTTAATAAACATATGTCATAATAATAACAGTTATTTAGCAAAATCACTGGCACCCCTTTGCCGAAATAGACCCGAAATAACTCTATCGTGATTAGAAAATTAACTAAAATTAATGGTGAGAGGTAGGAGATTTAAACAGTGAAATTCGCGATCAGCTGTTTGAGCGTGGGAACTGTTGTTATACCATAGCTACGTCATTACAGAAGTACGTGTATGACCACTGTGACTGTGCATAAACACGAACAGACTCACAATGCCCTGTCATAGAAAACAAACATCCATCAGTGAAAGCCAAGTATGGTACCGTTCCTCGGGCATACAATAGTATTCTGAGTGGCTTTCCTTAAATGTCATACTCCAGCTGTTCCTTCCAGTCTCCTATTATAGAGGACTACCTGTAATCTTAGCCGCACAAGGCCTTCTTCTGCATTCCATCGGGGGCTGCTCCTATTGTCAGAAGATGAAGGATCATTAGGATATTTTCTTCTTGAGCATAAACAGTCATGAAGTGAACATATGTTTTAAGACGGTACGATATATCTTTGTGTCAGTCATTATAGTCCGCCCGCAATCAAAAGAACCAGAAGGGGCGTGGCTGGAGGAGAGCTAGGCCTTCCCACACATGTGCTGTGTGCAGCGCGTGCGCACTATCTTGTTAAAAAAAATTGTAAAATGTGGTTGAAAAATCATGTTTTATACTACTTTTTATTTATTCCATGCCAGGAAATTTAAGAAAATATTTAAATTGAGAGAGTCAGATATTATGTAAAAATAATGAGTTTTTTATTATTTGCTTGTATTTTTTTAACTGAATTTCTTGTTATGATTATGATAAACTAAATAAATTAAAGGTTAATACTTATTCTAAACTTTATTAAACATTAATCTATTTTTATTTATTTTCAGGTGAGTGGCATGATTTTCGTTATTTTTGTCGTCTTTTGGTGAGTTAGAATTCACATTTTTTTTTGGGGGGGGGGGGGGAATTACGATGTTCTTAAGTTAAGTATAGTAAGTGAGAACTTCAGTTGTACTTGCCTGGAAGTTCGATTCCCACTTTGGATGGTGACTTTTTCAAAACGATGATCACTGTTGACGACGATCTCTGACTGAGGTCACCCTATCGAAATTCTTATTACATCCTTTATTTTTGAGAATAAATCCATTGAATTTTATTTTCGTTATTAAAATGAATAGCAATAATTTTTATTTCAAGTATAGAAACAAAATCACCATTAAATTATTTTATTTAGTCGACCATTAGAAATCAACCTCATAAATCGCAGGAAATAAAATCGACAACCCTCCCTAAGAAAGTTACTTCCCAATTAAAGAACTTTTACCCTACTTTTTTCCCGTTTAATGAATATTCCTTTCCTTTATGGTTTACCCAATTAAGAAATAGTAACTGTTTGTGAGTTCTTTGAGCATTTGATGAGCTCTGCAATCGACTGGCTCAATAAAAAATGCTGAAATATTTTTCTAGTTCCCACCAATTAGTTGTGGTACTAAAATGCATAAATGGCGAAGTGACCTTTACAGCTAAGGAATTTCTCGGGCGAATTCCTAGACGAGCAAAGACCCTTCTGGAATTCCATTGCTTCCCCTTTCAAGATACTAGGAGTGGTTCTATTAAATCGCGGAGAAACCTGAAAATTTCACTGAACGTGAAAATATTTCTTCTATTTCTAAAATTGATACCCAGTTCGTTTGAAGATTGAAAAAATACGTACCTACTTGATCAAAATATCAAGAAAAAACGAGATGTTTGTTGTTAAATTAGGCCCATAGTCCTCCAGGGCGCATCTGTTTTGAATTGGATGTTAATAGAAGGAGGGGGCACGCTAATATTTGCGAGAATATCTTCGAAATAACAATAATTTAGGAATGCGTAAATCGAAAATTTCCCGGAACATTTTTTTTTTAATATAAAGAAAATTGATTTTTTTTTTCGCTCATAACTACAAATGTATTCACGCCAGAGGCCTTCCCAAGGTCTCACAAGATTTTTTATGAGATTTCTTATAATTTTGTATTATTTAGAAATGTTCAAATTTATTCAATTCTTTGAAAAATATCAATAAGTATGAAAAAAAGTAAAAAATAGACATTAATTCATTTCTACATCTTAAAATGCCACATACTACGATACGCAATATCAAAGTCTAATTCAGTATCTTTTTGAGCACTTTCCAACACCGTTTACTGATTTCAATTTGGTTGAAAATTCGCGAAGATATTCAATTTGTTAATAACTTCCTGAAGCAGTCCAAATTTACCGATTTTCGATCTTTAAGTTTTTTTGAAAGTTTGAGTGCATTTATTAAAAAGTAATTTTTCTAATATGTAGATAATTTTTTTGGGGAGATTCTAATAATTTGAAAAACGCTTATTTTTTCAACGAAACCTCAATTATGCAAAAACTATCAAACCCAATTTAGTGGGATGTTTTATTTTACAATGAACAATTTTTCCCAGCATATGAAGGTCCTAAAATGCATTTTATGTTGTTGGAAAAAATGACGTCAAAATGTATATTTTTTATATACTAATACATATTTACATACATATTGATATTTTTCAAAGCAGCAAATGAATTATAACATTTCTAAATAATAGATCATTATAGGAAATTTCATTACGAATCGTTTGGGGCGTGTGTAGCTTGAATATTTTCGGAGTTATGAAAGAAGAAAAAAATGTGATTCCTTACGATAATCTCAAATGCTCTTTTTTTTTTCTTTTTTTTTTTTTTTTTTTTAGCAAAAATGAAACTTGGGTGATTTTGTTGATTTTTTCGTATTTTGCCCGAGTTTGGCTTGTACCTCAGTTCTTTGTATCAAATTAAAGCTAACGCTTTAACTGGGTGGCGTATTCTTTGGCCTTTAGTATAACGTTTATAGCTTATTTTGAAAGAGAGCTTTAACTTGATACCAAAAACAGCTGAATTTGTTGAAAAAATAAGTAAAACACGAACGTTTTTCAAACTGATATCAGAACAGAGTTGGGCATAATCGTAATCATGATTACGATTATAATAACAGGCTCTCGAGATGTCATTACGATTACGATTATAATCACAGACCCTGGAGATATGATTAAGATTATGATTATAATCGTAATTACAAGATTACTTATGATTTCACTTGTAATCACATCTTTGGTTATAATTACACTCGTAATCACAACATTTTTCTCTAATTACGACTGTAATCATAATATTTTTCTGATAACCTGTGATTATAATCGTAATCATAATTACGATTATGATACATAGAAGTACAATAGCCCAAATCATGCCAAAAACCAAAAGTTCCCCCAAGATCAATTTGTGATAAATAAAATCTAAAAAAAAATAATTATCTCATGAATTCCTATTTATAGAAAAGAAATAAAAAATATCTATCATGTGATGACACGGGAAAATATGAAATTGGGTGATTTTAATAGTAAAATTAATTTTAATGATTTCTATTATTTAGTTCAGTTGTTCGTCCGGTACCAAAATGCATGGATATAATGTGAGTATTTTAACACAATAAAACGTGAGAATAAAAAAGAAAGCTATATGTGAGCGTATATAGGGCAGTCGTACTCTCGGCTCTTGGATTATTTATTAGTCACGAAATGTGAATTAAAGGAAGGTGTAAATCAGAGGCAACCCGATACTCCATAAACTAGAACCTTGTGTGTAGGTCTGCGACGTGTTCTGCACGATTCCTTGCAAAGTCGCTACTATTTCACCTTTTTCCGACTGAAGTACGTGGCGAAACTGGGAAATATTATCACTAAACCATCAAACATATAACAATAATTTTTCCTGTATTTAAACTTAATATTTCATTCATTTATTTTGGATATATATGGAATAGGTCCTAGTACAGTAATCCTTTTTTCTATGTACTACTTTATTCTTGGCTTCCCCGTATATCCAAAAAAAAAAAAAAAAAATGAATATACGTTATTAATTGGTCAGAAATACGTGAAATTTATTATTTAATATTCAACTTGAATTAAATTATAAAGAATTTAATTTAAATCTAGTTAAATATCAAATTTTATCAAGTTTAAATATAGGGAAAATTATTGTTATATGGTTGATGACTTAGCTGCTAACTATTAGGCATGTATGTACATACAGAATGTCGAGGAAAATCACACATTTTACTGAATTTTCATTAATTTCGACTGTAGTGAAAAACTATTATAAAAAAACTTCTGGCCAACGGTAGCCATTACTGGGACTCAATATTTGAACACATACAAACTACACATATAAAGAAAATTTTACAACATTTCTCTCTTTTATAAGAGAGCCTGTTTGCCCAAAAACGTTACGCGGAAATGGAACGAAAATGTCACCCCAAAGTAGCGCGCTCACTTCAAGCCCTCTTCCGAGTTACTTCCTTTACACATCCTGAGAACTTTATACACAATTCCCGTTTACATCCGGTCCATTTCCGGCTTGCACGCTGATTTTCCACTAAGGGAAATGATATTTTGTCTAAATGCCTTCCACCATTTTGAGTTTCTTTTAAAAAGTAGAAAGGTATCTTTCTTGGGTAGAATATTATTATAAAAATAACATTTGGTCATAATGCTATGCAGGGAGGGAGGAAACGCGCTAGAAACGATGCATACGTTTTTAACTTAGGCATTTAAATAATCCTGACATTTGTTTATGAGGTAGATATTTCTAAATTTGGTCATGATATAGTGGTACTTTAATAATTGTAATACACATATTATTTTCTGTAACTATTTTTTATTTTCTAATTGTGTGAACAGTTGCTTATTCCAAAATTCAATTGTTGGGATGCGTTTAAGAGAAAACGTCAGATTTTCAGAAAAGTCTATTTTTCGAACGTTTTAACATGTACTTAGGCAGCCTTCTTCGGCTAAAAAATAAATATACACAATTTCAAATGAATGGTCACAACAGTAAGCAAAATTTTACATCATGATAATAGGTTACATAAGAATGTGTTTTTTAAAATTATTTTTGCATATGTAAAGGTGTTTTTTTTATGGACAAAGGACTTTCTTTTTTTTTTTATTTTACACTTCAGGAAGTGTTAGGCGACATCTATTTTCGCTTAATGAAGAATATTAAGATCATTAATTGGGATTTTTCCGGTATAAGACTCAAAGTTGAAGTTGTAGATGTCCTCTTATTTGGAAGTGCATTTCAGTATATTTTTTCCGAAATACTTGAAGTAGACATCAATTTATTAAAGAATTTGATTCCGTTTTGCAAACATGCTTGTGCTGGTTTATTTTGAATTTCCTTGCCAGGTTGTCGCAATGATTCAAATTGATTTGAAGACAGATAGTATTCTGCTACTCCTAATGAACTTAAGTGATTTCCCTTCAAAACACATACACATATCACCTTTTTATATTATTGCATAATATCAACCGCATGCTGATTGTCAAATCAATCTCCATCGAAATGCATAACCCAATAGTGCATTCTGATTGCGTATCGACTGCATTTAACCCAGATCCTTCAGCTGACCTATAGATGCCTAGAGAGTGCGACATTGGAGATTTTATTGCAGTCGTATAAAAGCCAAGTCGAAAGTTGTTTTTCGCTTACGCAACCACCCACACGTTTCCATGTTCGAGCGGTTTACGGCCTTTATTAGCGCTCTGCCGCTAAACATGGGAACATTGCTGTAAAATGGTATATATGACGTTCGTTATTGTATGTGCTTCGTGCATCCTTAATAAATAACACATTATATTTATGTTTGCCGTAAGGATGAGAGTTTATTAATTAAATGTTCATACATTCGGTATGTTATGTGTAACTTATGTTTTAAAGATATTTTCTTTGAAGCTGACGATTGTTTTTATGTTTATGTTGTTTTTTCTTCTGTATCGAGGTCATTAGCGCCAAAGTGCTGTTTGGACTTATCCTTACGGATTGGGCACGATTTAGGGCCCCCATAATTTAAGGCATTTCATTTTATAAAATTTATAATACGTTAAAAAATGTATTACAGTAGAACCTCTCATATCCGACCTTCCCATAACCGACTCCTCCCGATATCCGACCTTGCCCCCGGCCGTCTGTGATTCACACGCGCCCCGTTGGCGAGCCTGTCCAGACTTGAAATAGTGATTCATCTACACTATGCTTTGTTTTCCTGTCAAAAACTGTCAGTTCTGCCGTGATTGTTGATGTGGAAAGTGCTGTAATCTTGTAATGATCAATATTTGTTAACGACGAGTGAATTGTTGAAGCTGATGTTTCAGAAGTTACCAATGAAGATCTCAAGAATACCCAAATCATTTCTGTTGTGCAGAACAAAACCGCGGACGAAGAACAACAATTTTACAATTACAATAAACGTTATTGCAGTATGTAATGTACAATATAGCTGTTTTTATAACTTTGAAAGACGTTTTTTTTCCTCCTCCCGATATCCGACCATGGCCCGGTCCCATCATGGTCGGATATGAGAGGTTCTACTGTATTGCAAATAGCTGTTATCATACATTAACGTGAAATATTATTGTCGTGAATTTTAATGTTACTAAATTTTATATTACTTTAAGTTGCAGTTTTTTTTTAAATTTAATCTACCACTTAATTTATATAATACTAGCTGTTACCCAGTGTGCCATGCTACACCTACTTTCTGTCTATGACTCTCTCCGTATCAAGATCTACTTGATACCCAGTTACGAAAATCGGTCAAACGGTGTGAATTTGTTTATATCTGTCTGGTAGTTCATAATGCAACCGGGAGAGGCCAGCACCACAGCACTTCATCTAACAGCCGACAAAGGTCAGTAGCAGAGCCTGCGAGTAGATAGATCTTATCAAATAGAGGCACAGTCTTAGTTATACAGTGACAGTTGGTATAAAATTTAAATAAACTGCATTACATGATTATATCGTCTTTACAAATGCAGAGTATCGAATATGAAAATCACCACTTTTTAGAGTGTGAAAGCATTTATTCATAACTTTTTTTTTTGACGGCCAAATATTCGGCCGATTTGACCTTTTGATAGTGGAATACTTTCCCTTTAATAGAGTGAAGTTAGACACAAGAATTTGCCGTACATAAGTCCAGCAGAAATTAGTAAAGATTGACAATGAAAGATGCATTTTTTCACATTCGATACTCTGCATTTGTATTGACGATATAATGATGTAAAGTCATCAATGAGTTCGAGTTATTCTAATTATCAAGAACATCAACATATCAATTTGAGACATTATTCAAAATGGCTGTCGATTCAAAATGGCCGTCAGAATCTGAATGGTTCAGTGTAGCCAATTTTTCTTGAACAAAAATTTTTTACCTTTTGACCAAATTTTGAAATTTGACTATTTTGACCTAGCCTCGGAGATTTCCCGTATCAAGATCTACCTGTGTGCCAAGTTTGGTCAAAATCTGTCACTCTGTGTAGATTTGTATAAGGAACAAACAGAAAAACATCATACAAACAGACAGACACGTGATTTTTATATATATATATATATATATATATATATATATATATATATATATATATATATATATACATATATATATATGGAAAACGTTTAAATGCTCCAAAGGTCAGAACATTCATATTTATCTATCATAAACAAAGAGACCGTCCTGCAAGCTCTACATACAAGACCGACTCTTGGTTTTTCTAGGGTCTTTCCGTGGTCGATTTGAAGTTATGTAATTATTTATATTGGATTTTTTATTTTATAATTGTACGTTCACACTATGTAAATACAGACATCAAAACACAATCCATGATGACCACCCATAGGTGCTAAGAGCTTCTCATAATGCCTTCACGTCCACCCACCCTAATTGTTTTATCTTCCAGGAGCGTGGGTTTCTAAATATACCAGTATATAATTAAAGAAATTCAAGATATAATGATGAGTTCCCAAGATGGAATCTCCTCGAAAGGTTGCTCCTACTAATAACACATTGCTACAGGAGGTCTGGAAGAGCTAGACTAGCTGGGTGATTGTTTGATCCGCTAATCGGCTTCCAGTTCTCGGGCTGCGCAAACTTATTAACAAATCATAAGGCAGCGCATCCCGCACGTCAGCTATGGAGGTTTTAATCTTCTTTTTAACTCCTCAAAGAAATTGCTGCTTGATAGAGTTAAAAAGTGGGTTTTAACCTTCCATTCCAAAGAGTAAAAGTGCAAAACATGCTAAAGAGGAAATGCTCGTTTCTTTTTGTAGCAGTTATTATTAGTTTTGGTGTAATCATTAAATTGCTGAGTAAATTTTGTCACTTTTTTCTTAAGAGAAAGGAACCTTCCTTTCTAGTATAGGATAACGTTTTTCTGGGCAATTAACTGCAAGGTTATCCGGATCTCAAAAATTACTAATCATAAGTAAAACTCATAAATGCAAAACTGTATAATATATAAGAAATAATTTTAGAAATAAAAATGTATATATATATATATATATATATGTATATATATATATATATATACATACATATATATATATATATATATATATATATATATATATATATATATATATATATATATAAATATAAAAGTAATTACATTACATTATGGGCCCAGAGGTATCTGATTCTTGACCATATGATACATACGGGTGATCAGTAATGGCCGCCAGATCCCATTAGCTATATAAAATATTTTTATTAAAAATTACATATAATTTCGAATAATGTGTGTACTTCCAAAAGTGTTAGTAGTGTTTGATTGTTCGGACTACCTTCTGTCAGATAGTCACGTATGTCTTGAAGAATTGTTAAGTTGCTGCTTTGTCTAGATTCTGTCAGTATACTGCTGAAAACGTAGTTATTATACAGTCTTTTGACATTATAATAAATGCCTAATAATATATAATAATAAAAATTATTCAGTTTCATAATTCTTCCTTTATCTTTTATTCTTTATTTTACAAACACACACGCACGTTAATTATTATTTTCTATTTACGCATATTAATTTACTCTATTTACAATTGACTACCTTATAATAATTATTTTTATTTGGACTCATTAATTTCTTATATGATAATATACTTTATTTATTTCTTATAATAATATAAGTTTATATGAAGTGATCATGATGATCCCTTTTCTTCAGCTGACCATTCATACTTTAACAATTATTATTATAAATATTAAATTTTAAATCTCCTAATACTTCATTTAATACACAATTAAAAACTTTTAAATGTGTTTGTGAGGTCTGAGTTATGAGAATCTGTTATTTTTACTCGTAACAATAAATTAAATTAATCGCATACTATTTTTACTTGTAACAATAAATTAAATTAATCGCATACTATTTTTACTCGTAACAATAAATTAAATTAATCGCATACTATTTTTACTCGTAACAATAAATTAAATTAATCGCATACTATTTTTACTCATAACAATAAATTAAATTAATCGCATGATATTTTTACTCATAACAATAAATTAAATTAATCGCATACTGTTTTTTACTCGTAACAATAAATTAAATTAATCGCATACTAATTTTACTCTTAACAATAAATTAAATTAATCGCATACTATTTTTACTCTTAACAATAAATTAAATTAATCGCATACTATTTTTACTCATAACAATAAATTAAATTAATCGCATACTATTTCTTTTTTTTGTACGTAAAATAAACTCTTATATGAACGCTATTTGGTTTTACAATCCCGTGGAAGCTATACATAAAACCAGCTCATAGTCTCTTCTTTCTTTCCCAATTTTTTTGACTCGGTGGGAAATAATCCGGCATTTATACGACCCTAACACATAAGCCTAATTCTCAGTGGACGGGGAGGGATTCTGCTTAAGCAACATCTCATCAAAAAGTTACAAGAACAAAAAAGGAGATTATGAGGGTATTCTATAAATTTTGTAGGTTCTAAACGAAGACCATTACCCCTAGAATAAGATTGTCTAAATGCATCTTAAGCCTTTCCTAATACTTAGGTTAGGTAGGCATGATGTTGGGGAAAGATTGAAGCATTAAAAACTTAACCTTGCAACAGCCCAGTTCCATGGTGGTAGCTGTCATAGTGGTTGTTCATTTCTCCTTGTATCTATATTAATACAATTTTATTTTTTCTATTGCATTTTGTTCGTGTATCGCAAATGTCACCCTAAGAATGGTTTTATTCGTTTTTTTTTTTTGGAAAAATCTATTGGACTATTTATGATACTGCTTGAGAGAGAACAGATATATATATATATATATATATATATATATATATATATATATATATAAACGAATTTGAACCACTCTTTTTTTCGGCATCCAAAGGTTCTGAAACGTGGACATTTCTTGGTGGCACATCCGGATTACTTCATCAGGTCGATGTAGTGAAGGGAGAGAGGAAACACGCTTAAACCTTAGCCGTTAAAAGAAATAATACTACAGAGTAAAAAATAAAATAAGAACATAAAAATAAATTAATTTATAAGTTGCTTCACAAATAAAAAAATAAATAATAAGTGGAGGAAGTTATAAGCAAAAATAATTAAATTAAAAAAAAATTAAATAATAAAATACGATGATGGAGAAATAAACTACAACAAATTAACTGTTTGCAAAATAAATTAAGTACAAGTTAATGTTGATCAGGTTAATAATAAATATTATGGTTAGCATCTCTTAGGGTGAAAACATACTGAAGCGGCGAGGGTAGAGGGTCAAACCCCTCTCGGCTACCCTCCCCGCTCCACTATGTTTTGGCAAGTGTAAATACATGCATTATTTTCAACCCTCTCGGCTACCCTCTACCCTCGCCGCTCCACTATGTTTTGGCAAGTGTAAATACATGTATTATTTTCAACCCTCTCGGCTACCCTCTACCCTCGCCGCTCCACTATGTTTTGGCAAGTGTAAATACATGCATTATTTTCAACCCTCTCGGCTACCCTCTACCCTCGCCGCTCCACTATGTTTTGGCAAGTGTAAATACATGCATTATTTTCAACCCTCTCGGCTACCCTCTGCCCTCGCCGCTCCACTATGTTTTGGCAAGTGTAAATACATGCATTATTTTCAACCCTCTCGGCTACCCTCTACCCTCGCCGCTCCACTATGTTTTGGCAAGTGCAAATACATGTATTATTTTCAACCCTCTCGGCTACCCTCTACCCTCGCCGCTCCACTATGTTTTCACCCTTAGAAATTTACCAAATAACTTATAACACTAATTTAATAGTATTCTATCCTAAAAACGGTGAATTAAAAGCACAATTTGTGAATGGCCTTGCATGAGAGGCAAAAGGAGTGAAGAAATTGTTCTTTTTCGATTAAGAATAGGTCATTCATTCACTTATTTTCACTCTTACCTTATTACGAAACAAGACATAAGTATCTACCAATAGTGCAACACAAACCTTACTATAAATCACTTACTAACTGAATGCAGACTTAGAGAAAACTTTGACATGCCTGATAACTTGACTGTCCTACTCAGTGACGGGAGTCAATATATAGAAAACACATTAGACTTTTTGAAACAAACCAGACTATATGACACTCTTTAAATAAATTTATTATTTATTTTATTTATTATTAACATTAAGAGCTCCTGAGAAATGGTGATCTACCCTACAATATTTTATATAAAATAATAAGAAGTAAATTTATAAGTTATAAGGCCAGTTCCAGTAACAGAATTAGAAAATAAACAGCAAGTATTGGAAAATGAATAATAAGAGAAATAATAAAAATAATATAGTTAATGAAATAAATAAAAAAAAATACTTAGTAACTATAGTGATATTTTTAGATTAGAATAAATTCCGAGACCCGATGGCCGTGAGGGTTAACACTCCGTGCCAAAGGTCGTGGGTTCGATTCCCACTAGGGGTGGTGGCTTTTCTTTCGAAAAAAAGAAAAGGCATCACCCCTATTCTGGCTAGAAATGGGTGGTAACCTATAGATAACCCGTCCTAAAATTCGTAGTTAATAATAAATGGACGTTAAAATTTAAATAAATAAATAAGAATAAATCAGAGATATATTATCCTGAGTTAAGTTTTACGTACTATTAAATCCTCAATTGAATTTCAATAATAACGAATAGACTGATTAGAAAACTGATATGCATACCGCCTCATTTTTTCGCTATTCTTTATCTTTTTATACTTTTTAGCACTTTCCTCCGAAGGAATGTAGCTATTGAGGTTGCCCTCATGACGGAATTTTTGGAAAATTTCTTCAAATCTTTATCGATCTTACTAGTAAACACCGAAAATGACCCCCGTTCAAATTTATATATATATATATATATATATATATATATATATATATATATATATATATATATATATGCATATATAGTTATATATGTGTCCGTTAACACGATACAGGCCAGAGTTTTGGTTTTTTCGCCATGAAACTTGGTATGTAGTATTCTTCAATCAAACGATTGAACGAGTTCGTTAACCAACAAAATCGGTCCATGTGGAGGGGGGTTTACTCCGGAGCCGAAGTAGTTATTTGCCAATACCAGCCATAATATTTGTTATATTTTAACGAAACTCGGTATTCGTTGTGGTCAACTGAAGAAAAAAATATTGTTATAAAAATAAAGTAAATCGGTTGACTAGAAGGGATGGTTTACTCTGGACAGAAATGACTAATTTCCTTATACCGGCCGTAATTTCTGTTATATTATAACGAAACTCTTTATAAGTCCTGGATATCTAATAAGAAAGAATGATATGAAAATGAACTAAATCGGTCTATCGGAAGGGGGGGGGAGGTGTTACTTTGTACCATGTTTTGAATTGAATTCTTCCGCCAAACGTAGGTCAGCGAAACTCATCAAGATCAATAGATCAAAATGTGAAGCTTTGTGTATTTAGTACGTAGTGTAGTACCCCGCATAAACAAAACCCTGAAAGGAAATTAATTAGAAAATTAATAATTGAAACAGCTGCTCATAAAAAATGCAAAAGAGTAGAACAATTTACGTTTTTATTTATTTGATTTATCTATATAGGTTATATACAGCAAATTATTCAGTAATGCAGTCTACACTACCCAAATTCTCAGGAAAGTACATAGTTATGCAGCTCCTGCGTGACGGACTTTTTTTAATATACTTTATTAAATTTTGAACCCTATAGTGAAGCAAATAATTATTTTTAACTTGCTTATCGGATTTTATTTTGAATATCTGATTTGATTGGATTGGGCTGCTGTTTCCTTGGATTTTTAATTACAAAACCAAATTTATATGAGGTAGGATCTTGGATTGTAAGAAAGCTATTTGAAATAACGTTTTGAAACTAATGTTAGTTGAAATAAGTTAGTAGGCAGTTATTTTTATTTCCATTTCAATCCACGCCGTATATAATTTAGCGTGTAATGAGATTTGAAGGTAATCGTTTGAAAGGGATTGTAAACTTGCGAGAAGAAACAACCTATTTTCTGTTAGCTTCACAATCTTTCCTAATATCCTCAGAAAGCATAAACTGCAGCTTGTTCCACTACATTAGAGGATATTGTATGTAATTGCATCCATTATTGTTAAATTATTAGCTTGTAAACTATGTTATCGGCGTCCAGAACATATAGGAGCCAGATGCTGGAAGATCTCAAATTTGGCAAGTAGATTATTTATTTAATGGAAGGCCTAGCGGTTTTTAGCCATTTTCTTTATTGTTATTACTGTAAAAAAAAATTTTCAATTCCTTTTTATCGTTATTTTTTTTATTTATTTTACTTTAAGAGGTGCACAGCAATGGTGATCAGCCCTAAAAGAATTTACATAAAATATAATAAATAAAATAATAAATTATAAGCTAAGGATCAGTAATAAAGTTAAAAAATAAAGGGTATGGATAATGAATAACAAAAGAAAAATAAAGAAAAGAATAATCATAAAGAAATATATAAGGAATTATTAAAATAAATAAATACAGAATTAATCGTATAATTTTAATGGTAATAATAAATAGTAATCATAATGATATGGAGTTGAAATCTGAGGTATTATTATGCTGAAATAAGAAACTTTGACTTGGGAGTTATGTGTGGTATAACTATATTTTATTATATGTCTTCGTCGTATTTAAGTTTGTGAGTATGGTATCAATGTGGGGGCTCCTATGAGATAAAAGTTCACTGAGGCTTCGAGGAATCTGTAAGCAATTTCTTTTAAGGCAGTCTGTTAGTGTGTTTTACAGTTAAAGGCACGTTGCATGCCTCACATAGCGGTTTGTCTTGTGAATATTAATTTATCGTTATTAATATTCACGTTAACAAATCTTTTTTTGTAAAAGAAAAGTAAAAAATCCAAGTAATTCAATCCCGAAGATCTTCTTATATTTTTCAACTCCTTAAATTTAAATCCTCTGTTCACTCCTCGTCCTTCCGATCTTTATATTCCTTCCCACCGTACTCCATTAATCGAAAAATCATTTGTCACCCGTGCCACCTCGCTATGGAATTCCTTACCTCTGTTTGCCCGCCATTCTACCAACCTAGAAACCTTTAAATCCCTACTCTTCCACCACTTTTTATCCCTGCAAGTTTTACCCAATCCCTAGTTTATAAACAAGCTGTACATTATCGCGCTGTTACATCTGATTCGCTTCGATACCAAGTAGATTTGTTTCGATACCGAGTAAGTATCGCAAGATTGATTCGATGCTATTAGCACTTGGTATCAAATCAAAAGTATCGAGTACCTACTCGTATTTACTAGTATCGGAACGTCTTCTAAACCCAATCCAAAAGAAATTGTATAAGAGAATTCGTTACTTAACCGTGACTTCGGTCCTAAGCAACTGGACCCGACAGACAAGTGAAGATGTTATCTAGGAAGCAGGGAGCTGTATCGACTGGGAGCGGCTACCACCCACATGGAAATGTGTCATCAATATGACTTGTCATGTTCCGGGCATGTTTGGTTCTGAACAACGATTAGTTCCACTAAGATGGCCGGGCTGAATGGTTCTTGTGGGGATTCCTGAACCCAAACGTGGTTCTTCCATCTCGGTCTGAGGGTTGTTATCTATTTACGGGAGATAATGTCTAGAAATGTCATATCAACAGTCATTCATTACCACCATGATTTGTTTTATCTCAAAATATGGGCATATGATATTAGATCATTTTGAAAAGATAGTTGACCATTGAGATTGAAAACGTATAGATGATCGGGGTTCGGTCATATCGCACTATTATTTTAAAGTGACACAACTCAAAATAAAACTCAACTGAAAATGTGTCACTCCTACCTATGTAGGAAGAATATCATTAAGACAGGAAGAGTGACACAAGTGCCTTCTGGTGTACAAGCACTAAAGCTAGGTACATACAAGTTTGATGGTTGATAAAGAGATATTTACCATGTCTTTCATAGTCATAACTGAAAAACACCGATTTTTGAGTTGTGTCACTTTAGAAATACTAGTGCGATATGATCAATAAAACTACATTTATAACTATATATAGCACTAGATTTACCAGACCTGGTACTGGTATAAATGTCAATAACGAAAAATATATTTGTTACTAATATGTATAAAGAATCATTAAGTTCATTAAGTGTATTCTCTTTCATAGCTACAAAAGTCACAACATCATTATGAAAGCAAATGTTATACGTAGTAGGAATTTTGAATTGATTTTGCACGACCAGTCAAAATGACTGGTCTGGTAAATTTAGTGATAGTTATATTTTTGCCAACGTTTCGGCTTGACTTACAAGCCTACAACAACATGCTTCGTTTAAGACTAGAGAAGACTTTGAGAGGTCAGACAAGGGAAATGGTGTTTAATATTTATCAATACTCAGTCAAAGCGAAGACTGAAACCGTATTGAACCTCCTAGTGATAAGGTTATAACTGAGAAAGGTTTTACCACCAATTTTCTCCACTGGGAATACCTACCATGCGCTTTCCCTTCCAACTAAACCGCATATTTGAACAGGCAACGTTATAGTTCCCTTGCCTGTCCTCTCAAGGCCTTCCCTGGTCCTAAACGAGACATAATCAGTTGTTATATCGCGTTGTTCATGGAAACTGTAATGCAAATGGCGGAACCGTCAGGAATATTACCCTCTGAATTTCCCGCTTGCTGGATTTGAATTTTTCCATCTGATTGAGCTTAGCTAGTACAGAGAGACTATTTTGTAAATTATGATTATAAATACCTGGTAACATCAGTAATATATTCAGTGAGATTTTTTTAATGTGTTAGATTTGTTGTCCAGTTTGAGCATGTAATATAAGCAACTTTCAGAATGAAAGCTGGTTCTAACCTGTTTGCCAAAAGAAAGAAACTCTACAATAGACAGTGCGCTGTCTCATTTGTAGTTTAGATCTCGGAAAGAGATATAACAAATAGGATATACGAGTCCTCCAGTAGGGAGACGCGGATGACAGAGCTATCACCGTCGGCGGACAGAGTGCAGCACCAGTGCTTGTTAGGCCGGACAGCAGGACTGACATTCTGCCTTAATAAGGGAAGTAAATGCCACGACTCTCTCGCCAGAGAGGATTGCATCGCGGTAACGGTACGCCCTCCATTGTATGTGTACGCGGGTGCGTGCATTCCATATTGACGTATCTCCCAGCAATCAGCGCACTAGCTAGGCAACCCTTTCATTTGTGTTATATATAAAATTCATAGTCATCGGACCCACCCCATTGCGGCATACACAACTGTCCCTTATGCAAACAGTTATGAATTGGTCAAACAGGAGTTTATCATGCCTAGGACCAACAGCAGCTGGTCTCTACTTACGTTGCAGTCGGCTGATGGGGTTATATGAGACGTAATATGAAGATAAAGAGTTAATTTCAGAGTTAGTATGACTGTGTAATCTTGAATGGAATTGGCGAAAGAGAGCTTTGCCTAATGGTTGGATGACAGGGATATTCAAGTAATTAACACGTCGCCTGTCCCCTATATGAAACATGAACACAACCCGGCAAGTCCAAATGAATTTTTATAAAAAAAGGTTCTCCATTGCATTAGAAAACCATAGTAACCCCCTTATGCCCCGCTATTTTTCTATATTTTGACTCCTATGAAGCCCAAACTTTGCATGACCTTGGGCGTTCTGCGAATATATTTCAATAGAAATTTGATATACCCCGTGAGCTATATGTGTTTCATGAGCGTAGTTAGATGTTCAGTGTCCCATTTTCTAACACATGTGGTTCACGGGACAGGGAACGTGTTAAAGCAGAGTCAAAATTAGAATGGAGCATCGGTTATTTGTCGATGCTTTTTTAACTGCACGTATTGAATTTTATAACATTTGGAAGGCTTTGTAGATCACCTGAGTTGTATGCGGTAACTCAATATTGATCCTATAATACTCTGCAAAAATGTTGTTTGTTATTTAGTATTCACCTACTACTAAATAACAAACGTTTACTAAACTTATTTGACGTGACCGACGGTCAAACAAGTTTAGTAAAAGCCTGTGAGGTTAATGCTACCTCGGAGAGTGATATCTCTCAAAGTGTAAAAACTTTGATAAGACAGATTGCATACATCTAAGCAAAGTCCACTACGCAGGAACAGGATAAATAAACCCATTCTACACCAAAGTGGTCAAGATTTGAAGACATTTTTTAAGACTACACTTTTCACATAAAAAGGGAATCCAGTGTAGATCAACCCAGAAGATGTATAGAGGCCAAGCTTGGGTAAAAATCTTACCATATTGACCAATCCTTCGAAACTACTAAAGGTAAAAGAAAGAGCAGCCAAGCATACGATATAGACCAAACCTTAAGAATTCCCAACTAGAACTGGTTTGTTGAGGTTTCGTCCTTGATAAGAAGCTAGGAATGGTATTAGGTTAGAGTAAATAGAATACATAACTAGGCCATTCTTCACTATTGCTCCATCTCATTAATGCGCATACTGGGATATCGATGAATCAACATAGGCCAGAAGTGGCTTTTTGCATAACTGGATTTATCATGGCCGTCTTCCGGAAGCAGTATATTGTTATGTTATATGGGCTTATAGTATCAACTAGGAGTGATTTTTTAGTCCAATCAAAGATTCTTTAAATACAAGGAAGAAGTAAAATGTCGCCATAAACCTTATTTAATGAGAATAGGAACCGATTGTTCACTCATGAGGGAACCAAGGTGGAGTTTGTCGGCGTTCGGTCATAATAGCTCATTATCCAACATTTTTTATAATAATGAGTTCTTATTGCCAACGTTTCTTCTCGAATTCATAACGCTTATAATAAAAAAGTCTGACTCGCAGGAATGACGTCATCTTAGCGCGCTTCCCTTCTAAAACTGTTAATGTTTTAATTTGACCATTCGTGAAAAATTTAAACAGTGTAAAACTGTAAATTAAAATCTAAAAAAGGATATTTTATGCCCCACCAGAGAAGACTGGCAATATCCTAAAGGGGAAAATACTCCCCCCGCTTTCTCAATTTTTGCTCTAGGACAACACTGTTACAAATACGTTTCTCATTTTATTACCTTGTTTTAATAAAATACTCATTTTACTCTAAAATGCAATTATGAATAACATGACGGGCTCCCCCCGTGGTCTAATGCCTTAGATTCTCGTGCGGGAGATGGGGGTTCGAGTCCCCTCTGCAGCAGACATTTTTTCATCTCACGGGTTGTTGAGAAAATGCCCACTGCACCATGGATGTCGGTGCTACACCAAAAAAAACCTACACTTTCGAATTTTAAGCACCAATCTCTATTTTTTTTTATATATTATTTTTTTTCACATTTAGGTGATAAACAATCTCTAAATGAGATGGTTCAATCGAAAATTATTTCAGAATCGTTTTTGTCCGAATGGTCACCTTCCACTTACCACGATTTTCCAACTTTATTATAGGGATATTTAACAAACTATTCGAGGACTCAAAAATATGTTACTCAAATGTTTTTTTTTTTCCTACTGTTTCCTTAAGTCCAAACGAAACCAAAAATTAAATAACTTACCTTGAATGAATTTCAAAAATATTCAGCTGCATTAATCGTTTCTGAATACCTAAACCGAAAATTATTTAGTAAAACTAGTTGATTGGCTTTTTTGTAGGTTTTATTAAAGAAAGTTGTTTAAAGGAATTATTAAATAGGTAGATCTTATAATCTTATTTTATTTATTTTTGCACACAAGGTTTCCCAATTGCAAGGAATTGGCCTGCTATAATTTTCTATTAATTCAAATTATTAGAATTATATTAGATATGCTAATTTGATATTTGATCATCTTAGATGAAGCACATGCCATCCACATCACACACATTGTTGTTTCCACACTTGGCGCCCAATCCCTGTAGAATCTGAGCGGATTCCTTGTGAATAGGTGCGGAGGTGTGAATGCGGAGGTTGCAAGGACAGGATTACATCATCGCTTTCAATAACAGACTTCAAACTTTTAGCATTGTTTAACAAACAAAATCTACAAATTTCATTGATTCATTTATTTGGCTTTACAGCCCGCAACGGTGCGATTTGCTCTATTAACTTGTAGATGCTGGGTACATGGTCGCATATAAGGGGGGCTGAGGGGTCTGTAGTTCCCCCCCCCCGAAATTTTGATTTGTTCGGTAAAAAATCAAAACCTTTAAAATTAATTAAATAAGATTACTTAATTGATAAAAAATATTTTATTTTAGGTCTTATAGCGTTTTACTTGGATAAAACTAAGTTCTAAATTGTTAGTATTTCATAGCCCGGAATTGGTCCCCCCCCCCAAATTTTCCCAGCATCCCCCGAAATTATTTTCTACATTCGCCCATGGCTGGGTAGAAGCAAAATAAAAGATCTATAAAATCAAAACTTTTAAATATTTGCTATTGAAAAATTATAATTAATAAATTTATTCCATTCAAGAGTCACAGACTCACAGGAACTGCGCCATCTTAGCTCACCGTAGGGTACCCGTCATCTTAGGATACCAATTATATCCCTAGTGGCATTTGTAAAGGAACAGAAGCAGTTAATCGGGTGGCTTTGATCTTTCTTGAAAAATATAAAATGAAATATCCAAGAGAAGGAAGATTTAAGGCGCCACAACTGGAAACCGAGAGTATCGTAAGCGGAAATGACTCCCTCCCTCCTTCGTAACGTGCGCTCTAGGAATATACTATACTATACTACGTTTCTCATTTTCTCACCTTGTTTTACTAAAATATTCATTTTATTATTAAATGCAATTAAAAAAAAAAAAAAAAAAAAAAAAAAAAAAAAAAAAAAAAAAAAAAAAACTGAGACCCGATGGCCGTGAGGGTTAGGCGTGAGCACTTAACACTCCGTGCCAAAGGTCGTGGGTTCGATTCCCACTAGGGGTGGTGGCTTTTCTTTCGAAAAAAAGAAAAGGCATCAGCCCTATCCTGGCTAGAAAAGGGTGGTAACCTATAGATAACCCGTCCTAAAATTCGTAGTTAATAATAAATGGACGTTAAAATTTAAAAAAATAAATAAAAAAAACGACAACCAATTATAAAATTAGGTAAACAGACATAAAAACCCGTTCAAAAGAAAAAACTAACAATTTCCTAGTTATAAGCCCTTATTTCTCCGATGCACATCGCCCTATCAAAAATTACATCAGAACCTTTTTTATAGAGAAGTAAGTAAGCTTTCGATTGGTCAACCGTTTCCGAGATATTTTAGAAAATATACCAAGATCCGAAAACTTTTCATGTCTATTAATAAAATTTTTTGTACTAATACTTCCTTACCTCCAATAACACAACCAAAATTTCAATAGATTAGATAAATGTCAAACTTCTGGTACAAGTTACACTGAATTCTCAAACCGATATTTAGTTTGGAAAATTAGTTTTTCTCGTTAACGGTTACGGATATCGCTTTAAAAATAGTTTCTTTCGTTTTCGTACGTTAAGGAACCTATAAATCAAGTACGTGCTTTCGCCCATTATCACCTTTGCATCCTCCCTGAAGGGAAGAACTCTTTGATTACAGAACATTTGATGAATGTGAAATGTGTCATCTTGCTCTTTGATATTGGACAAGACGCAGTGTACACTCCCCCAGTGCAATGCAGGATCTCTGTCCTATTAAGATTAATCGGACTACAGCAAAACATAATGTAATTGATAGATTACGCGGACGAATATAACATTACGACACGCAAGTGTTCTAACGCCAGCGATTAAGGTGGTGATGCGGCAAATATATTAAACATGAGATACCAACCGCTCATAACATTCTTGCTACAAGGCCTACATTAATATCTGTACGGCGACAAGCTACTGGCCCCATGTTGTACAAGAACCTTACCACTTGGACAACCGCTCCCCCTGCTTCCTATAGCCATATGCATAGTATTGCCTGACCACATTGCCTTTTCGGGCGTAGTACGGGTTTATAGGCGTTGGAGGTGTTCTATCGGCTCCCGTACTTCGGGCAGCCGACTCGTAATGAAAGCGTTCCTTGGATGTTTAAACTATGCTTTGCCCGCGGAACTGCATCGTCTTTCCGTATTTTTATATAACGCTTATACATGGAGCGATTTCGAAATCTTAGGGGGGAAAATTTAAATATGACAGATTAACCTAGTTGTTTCGAGGGTAGTAAATAATTTAGATAGGTGTTTGAGTTATTTCCCAGAAGTTCTCGTAGGTCAGTGTGCAAATCGAATTGTTATCTTTCTTTTATGTAGGCCCTGGTGAGGATATGTTTTACGGTTACCCTTAATCTTTACACAATTTAGTTTTGATCGTTGAGAAGAATATTTGCTAACATTCAAATCAGTCCCTAATTTTCCTGTACCGTAACAATAGTTTTCCCGCTTGTCTCGAAAACCCTTAAACTTACCCCCTTTAAAATGATTCCTTACGTCGAAATATATAAGTACACCAGGAAGTATAGTTAAGTTTACCAGGAAGCCTATTAACGCAAAATTTAGAATTACGATTTTTCCTGGTGGTCACAAAAAACACCGTATTCCGGTGGGCGGATACTGCCGATTGACGAATTAGTTTTTTCGCTCTAGACAAACTATTTTGGTGCCTTATTTCGAAATCTGGGCGTTTTGGTAGATATTAGTGTGCGACTAGACAAACATGTATCTTCAGGTCGCCACCCTCCAGACATTCTTGGTCGAGTGTTGATCCTTTTCAGAAAAATTCAACCTGCCTCAAGTGGGACTCCCGCTCATCTCTTCCATAAGAACCCACGCTCAATGGACCACGGTGGGCCTCTTCGGTCCCGTAACAGGCTACCAAGGGCCCAGAGGGGCAGATACTGTAGAGGTATCTGATTCTTTACCATACGGCCCACAAGGGAGATAGGGTGGTCAGTACTATGCTCAGGCCACCTGATGTTTCCTTTTGCAGGTATCCATTAATTACTTAATTAAAGGCTGGGTGAGCCGAGGGACGATCTGGGAACCCAGATCCAACCCCCGAACGATGACACTAGAAGAAAAAGTCTTTAGTGCACGCTCGGGTTTTGAACCTGAATCCTCCAGTTCATTAGTCGAGTGCTCTACCACTGAGCTAACCTCGCCTCCTGCACCTTCCTGCTTGGGTTTATAATATTCGAACGCATCTATGTTAGGAGATGGCTTTGCTCTGCGGGGAATATCTATCTTTACTGGCATACCTTATACGGCTCAGATGTTGCTGTTTCTGTTTAAGCATTTAAGAGCCTTGCTACCGTGTTGTATACATACAACCTCCCCCCCCCCCCCAAGCTACGTAACTATAGCAAGCTCGCACTAACTTGACGTAAGTACCGCCGGGACTTTGCATGCGGATCGGAAAGTCACGAGAAAGCAGTTTACATCCTAACTGCTTTTGATCTGCTTTTCTGGGATATCTCTCTTTATCGCTCCTATTTCTGTGTACAACCCTTTAAGGGTCCAAGAGTCGTGACGGTTCTTACAATCCCACTACTTCTTACAATAAGATGACTCACATTTGAACACTATATTTTTGCCATTCTTCGTTCTCTTGATGATTTTTTTTTTTTTTTTTTTTTTTTTTTGTACCTAGTTGTCTATAACCAGTTACGAAAATCGGTCGAACGATGTGAATTTGTTTTAGTTCATAATGATTCGGGCAGAGGTCAGCACTACAGCACTTCATCTAACCGCCGACAGAGGCCAGGAGCAGAGCCTGCTGTCGATTCAAAATGGCCGTCACAATATGAATGGTTCAGTGTAGCCAATATTTCTCGAACAAAACTTTTGACCTTTTGACCAAATTTTTAAATTTGCTTATTTTTACCTAGCTTAGGAGATTTCTCCTATCAAGACCTACCTGTGTGCCATGTTTGGTCAAAATCGGTTAAACGGTGCAGATTTGTATAAGGGACAAACAAACAAACAAAAAACAAACAGACACGTGACTTTTATATATATAGGTAGATAGGAAGGGGAGGGGAGTGTTTATAATATTTATGATTACATGTCTACTATATTTCTGAACTAATTGTGAGGAGAAGAAAAATGTTTTTATATTTGTCCAAAACATAGATTTTTTTTCAAATGGAATGGAAAAATAAAATGAAATGACATTAAAGTCATTTATTTGCAATGGAAATATAACAATGTCTCTCTCGCCCCCACATTAGCGGACCACAGGCACATTTAATATTAGCTCCCTTCTTTTTAAAATTAATTTTTATAACATAGATTAGTAAAAAGGCAAGGAGAGGCCCGGTGGCCGTGAGTGCCTGAGGTCGTGGGTTCTAATCCCACTAGGGGTGGCGGCTTTTCTTTCCAAAAAAGAAAAGGCATCATCCCTATCCTGGCTAAAAAACCTTGGTAACCTATAGATAACCCACCCTAAAATGTGTTATTAATAATAAATGGACGTAAAAAATTCAAAATAATAAGTCAAGGAATGGTTGGGATAAGAGAAAACGGCAGATTTTCAGAAAAATCTATAAACAAATAGATAAAATAATACAAATCACCAAAATCCATCCCCTAGGCATCTGTTAGTATGCATTACCATTTTTAAACTAATTTTTAATAATAGTAATCCAAAGATACATATTATGTAAATTTGGATTGTTTTCTTTTTACTTGGTACCTTTGTTTTTTTTTTGTTTGCTGACTCTTATCTAAGGTCTGTACACAACTACTAATTAATTTGTTCATAAAAATCATTTTTTTACCTAACATGCACTTAAAAACATATTGTCATAATGTAACATTTTGCTTACTTTTGAGATTATTTTTGTTTTTTATTAGGTTTATTATTGTTGTATATATTTATAATTTTTCCCTTAGCCGATTCCAAACTATTCCTTACTTTGTTATCACCTCAAAGGCTAACTGTCTGCATTTAATTAGAAATAGATTATTGATAACTTACATGTGCTGTTGTACACCGCTATGCAAGTCGATATTAGTATTGGCGAGGAAGAAAACCGGTTCAAAGAACTTATTAAAACTTACAAATCACTTTTCTTAATATGACTCATCACAGCTCTTAATTTCAAGCAGAAGCCTGTTATTAGAGGGCTATAACAAATAATTACTGAATAAATAAATATCTTAAAACACACACAAAGTTCATTAATATAATCTTTATGAACTACCTACGACGTATTACTATACTTCCACATTTATGGTTACAGTTAATTGGAAGTCTTGGATTATTTTATTTATGTGAGCGTATATAGTTGTTAATACACCCAATATTTTAATTTATTTTAATCACGTGGCAATTAAATACCCATTTTGTAACTCGCATAACACTTGGATTAAAACTTCTTAACCCTTTAAAGGCTGACGAATGCAGTTAAAGGCTGACGAACCACCAAAGTCGGGGTGATATTACAATTTACATTTGTCCCACTGTGCTGCTAAATGTTTCCTATATATTTCCCATCCTTAATATTCACCTTAACACTAGTTTTACTAGACCAGGTAATGGTATAAATGTTAATAACAAAAAATATATCTGTTACCAATATATATAAAGTAACATTAAGTTCATTAAATGTATTCTCTATTTATAGCTACAAAAGTCATAACATCATTTAGGAAAGCAAATGTTATATTTAGTAGGAATTTAGAATTGAAATTGCACGACCAGTCAAAATGACTGGTCTGGTGAATCTAGAGTTAATCAAAGATATCGAAGGACTTGAGGGTTTGATGAGAAAGATAACTTAGAAATACTACAACCCTCTCATAGGGAGGATGTAATACTCTAAAAGGCAGAAACGCCAGGTAATGACCAGTAGCGGCTAAAGGGGTGGGCTTGTGGAGGCTTATCCCCCCAGATTGAAAGTTCACAATATTGTTCGATTAAGTTAGAAAAATAAATTGTTTAGGCACATTACTAGTAATAAGTTCTAATTAATGTATGTTCTTAGTTTATCAAATACCTCCTTAATGATTTCCAGGTGCCTGGTTACAAAAATTTGATTCTACACCCCCAGGCACAGCGGTAGGCCCATACTAAATTAGCCCCCCCCCCCCAGAAATGTTTGGCTAGAGCCGCCAATGATAATGACTCATCCGAATATACTCGGATGTCAAGCAGTTTCGAAGATACTTGGGCGTGGCCATTATGCGGTTAAGGAAAACTGCATCTATTGGTAGCTTGTCAGTTTCGGAGGCAGCGCCTCCACCAGATTCGAGGGTAGAGAAGCTGATAATAGGTTTCTATTTATTTCATTTTTTATGTTGCATCTTCATCTAGACCATTAGCACCGGGTTGTCTGTAAATTTGCCTCCATTCATAAACATCAAAAGTGGAGAAGGGATTTTATTTTCCATACAAGCTCAACTTGCTACAAGCGGGATTCAACCCTGCATACTTCGCTAGAAGACGGACACACTATCCACCCAACCACGGTGAGAACCTGAAGTATCAATTATTACAAACCAAAGAATAACCACGGGCACATATACGCATAATAATATAATTTAAGGGTTCGGTGCAAAATAGTACCAAGCAACATTTTTAACATAACTTATCTGCTTTATGTTAGATATTATGTGCGGCTATCAGTTTAAATGGTTAGGGACAACAAGACTAAGTAGCATACAGAGCTTGTGGTAATAGTTTAGAAGCATTTGGGTCATAGACTGATAGTCAAACATAATATCTAACATTTAATAGCTACAGTTAAGTATTGTTAAAAATGTAGTTTGGCACTGTTTTACCCCGACCCCTTCAATTGTAATAATTGCAAGGAAATACCTTCACCTCCGCTCTTGTTAACTATTCATTACATACTATTAGCGTTTACGGGTTCTTAAACTAAATTACTTGAGTTTTACTCCTTTCTCTACATTTCTTTTTAATGTGACTACTGTAAAGTAATAAGTATTTTGATGTTTTTATGGTCCTACAAAATATTTTTTAAGTCTTACCATTGTATCTTATCCAGAATTATTGAATTCTGTCATTATCAATTTGCGAATGGAAAAAATGCAAAACGGACATTTTGTCTTAAATGATTTTTGTAAGAACTCAAAGGAATACATGCTTGCATACTTGGGGCTACTCTTTTCCTAAGTGTAGGGTTTTTCTGATTTATATCCTTTGCGCTATTATCACATTGCTGATAGGCCTTCTTATGTATGTGTCTATGTTACTCAGAAGGCAATGGCAATGAAATACATATGGTAAAGAAATTATACATATGGTCAAACTACTACAATCAGCACTCGAACCCACATTTCCTGTGCATTTGCTCTGCAAAGGGGAGTTCTTGTCAGGTCACCGATGGAGGTAATGGCCGAAACTCGTCTAAACACTCAGTGAAACCGTGTATCTCTTCGGCAGCCTTCTATGTAACCTATGCAGAGCGTATATATATATATATATATATATATATATATATATGTATATATATATATATATGTGTGTGTGTGTAAGATCCTTTCACCAGAGTGCATGAATAATGCATAGTAAAGAAAGCGAAAAAGACAACAAGCCCCAAAACTGATTTAGGTAGCCCAGGAATTGTGTCCATTAAAGGTAAAATAAAATATTCATGAACCATTCCTTTTAAAATTTGTCCATATTGAGCCTGCCACACAAAGGTAGGCTTGTCAAAGTCCTCCATATGCGGCTCTTCTAACGGACGAACATTGTCATGCCATCTTAAGATGTTTACGTTCAGTTCCACCTGGGGGTTGGACAACTTTGGTGTTCTCCAATGTTGGTGGTCGTTATGACAAACATCAAGCGCGAAATCTTTTTCGTACTTGGGAAGAGACTATATTATGGAACATTCATGACAAAATTTACTTAAGGATAGAGTACCGGGTGGTAGCTGGTAAGGTTTCTTCTTTTACTGCATTTCAGTTTCTATGGAAACAGAATTTTAGAAAACGTTGCAAATGGGCGAATAGTCCCATGAAATCTCAATGAAAAATAACCCATATTTCTTATTTTAGGAAATATACATAAAAATAACTTTTCTGTTATACAAAAATATATATTAATATTGAAATGAGGATCATAAGAATATTTAATACTATAATGTAAATTTACAAAGAATTAAGAAATCTTCGAGGGCTAGCTTAGTTCAGTGGTAAAGCACTCGACTAATATGTTGGAGGACCTGAGTTCAAAGACCCGAGTGCAGTAAAGATTACATCTTCTAGTGTCTTCGTTCGTTGGTTGTATTCGGCCCCCCTAACCTTCCCTAGGCCAACCCAGCCTTTAAATAATTAATTAATGGGTACCTGCTGAGGTCCCCATAATCCGGAGCATAGTACCACACTATCTCTCTTGTGTACCGTATGGTCAACAATCAGATGCCTCAACAGTATCTGCCCCTCTGGACCCTCATGGCCTGTTACAGGGCTGATTTTTTTATTTATAAGAGTACATATCCGTTGCATCGACTCAATCTCGCTTTCCGGATTCGCAAAAGTAAACAAAAAACAAATCAATTTTCGAAACTTCTAGATTGGTGTTACACCTTAACAACAAAAAAATCCCCCCCCCCTCGAAAAGTTGAAATTCAAATTGAATTCCTCTTTAAAAGGCTTGTTCCTGTTTAGGCTGTTCCCTAAACTGTTTAGAGTAAACTGAAATTTCCCCAATAAAAATTATAGGAATTCTTCCATTTTCTGAATAGGCGGAAGGTCATGCATATATAAAACTCTTCAACTTCACTTTATATGCTTTATTTTATGCTCTACATGTTTCGCGTGTACATGCTCTACAGAGACGCGAAACATGTAGAGCATAAAATAAAGCATATAAAGTGAAGTTGAAGAGTTTTATATATGCATGACCTTCCGCCTATTCAAATAATATATTGAAGGAAAAAGGGGTCACGATTTTATAATATTCTTCCATTTTGTTCTGTTCTATTAATTATTCTGAACATAGTTTATTCAGCTTCTTGTCTTCATATATGATGCAGCTTTTTGCTTCTCAATACCCTTGTCTATTGGCACAAGCAACAGGCCTGAACTTAATCTTTGAGAGGAAGTACAGCTGCTTGCCTTGACCAGCCAGGCGATAACCAGAACGAGAAGTATTAGATATCTGAAGCAGATAGTAAACAGAATCCCTGAGTGGGCGGCAAGCTTTTAAACCCTTTAAAAGGCGGCATAGGTTCCTGATAAAGATGCAAATCCACCGGAAGATGTAGTCATCACAAACGTTGTTCATAACTATCTAATATATGAGGAGCTTAGTATCTAAGTTGGACAACTCCACTTTTGCTTTTTTTACAGGAGAGGCAAAAAACCATATCTACTATATTGATGTCAGTATCATGGTGATTTTTTTATATTTTATTCTTATAGGCCTCAGAAGCATTATTTCAAAGGCACTACAAAATTATATAAGTATTAAGGCCGTAATTACACTTTAAATAGTGGAGTTGTCCATGTTTGAAACCAAGTCATGGAGTTGTCTGTTTTTGAAACCAAAATCCGGCATTCGGATTCTGTTTGTCCCAAAATCCGGCATTCGGAACCACAGTGTGCCGGATAACAGCTAGTTATTAATATGAATTATCGCCAAATGCACTTATTACAAGTAACTATAAACATTCAGCCATGATGGATTTGCAGTGCATGTTGGGAGCAGATTGCATGAATGCAAGCTTCTCATTGGCTACTGATGGAGTTGTCATTTTTTGAAACCAAACTATGTTGGAATTGTCCATATTTTGATTCTGAACGGTATTAATAAACGCTATTTTACCTATTTTCTGTCCGTTTTTAATGAAAACCAGTTGTAAAATCTAATGCAGCATACAAATACACTTAAGAATCGACAAAAATCTCAAAACTGAAAAAAATGGAGTTGCTGGGATTAAAAACTGAATGGTCCTTTACGCAATTTTATGAATTTGTAAAATAGGCGGAAGTTCGATAAAACATCAACACAACTTTTAATCTCTTCCTGACATGTGTCACGCCCATCTAGTGCCTCTTCGGTGGAATATACTTACTTATAAAAAGGCTTACAACATCAATCTCAGAAGAAGAACCTTCCGCATTGTTAAACACGTCAAGCCTGTGTTAGCCTGATTATAGCTCGTTCAGATCGACGGAAAAGTTCAATTGCTCATGGGTGAATCTTAGGAATATTCCCTTTCGCTCTGCCTTCAGTTCGACAATTTGCAACTTCGTTTAATTAACTACACTTTACGTGAAAAACTAAAAAACTCATTGAATCTCGTTTTGGATCAGCCGAAGCTCTGATATGTGAGGCAAGGAAGTTAGTATGTAATGTTTATCAATGCTTAGCCAAAGCTAAGGCTAAAAACAAATTATAACATTACATTCCCTGTTCAAATAGATTGCGTAGTTGAATGAAAAGGCGTATATTCCCGATGCAGTAAAATTCCCTCTGTTACAACCTTATCGTTGGGAGGTTTAAACTGTTTTCAGCTATAGCTTTGGCTATGTATTGATAAACATCACACACTATCTCCCTTTCTTGAACTCTGATCCACATCCAAATGAGTCTGAGACAAAATCAGTTTTTATAGTGTTACAAGTAAAGTGTAGTTCACAGTTTTGCAAGTGGCCGAACCAAAGGGAGAGTAAAAGGGAATATTTCCCACAGAATATTGCGCACGCGCAATTCAACTAAACGGACTATAGGCAGTTGATCGACATATTAGTTGGAATATATGTTTTAGATCAGCTGACTTATCTCCGCCATTTTGAATTCATTCGTTATTGACGTGGCCTTCCTGATCGAAGAACTTCGAGACACGAGCTTGAAAATTCATAATTGTATTCCCAAGAATAGACACCACAAATATGGAAAAATTGTAAAGCCATTGCCTTTATTCCTATATTATGATAGATATTATTGTTTATTCAAGATATTCTTCTTCGTCGTTATCTTACCGACTAAGTAAAAAAAGTAAAATTATTTCTTGCAAGAGTATCTTTGCAAAATAAACACATTAACATATTATTTAGGTAACTGAACATTGGCCTTAGCCTATCAGATACCCTTGTATCACGCCCGGTTTTGATGGAGCCAGCAAGTGACGTATTCCGGATTCGAGATTAAGCTATTTCGTGGATAGAAGATATTTCAGAGGATGGTAGAGGAGGAGGCTAAGAGTTTAAAGGAGAAAACTGCTTGGTCATCACTGCCTTCATAAAAAACGTCATCATAAAAGGATTAGAACCCCTGTGGTGGCCCGCCCAAAAAAAATATACTCCTATTAGAATAATCCTCAGTGTTTTGGAGTATTTTATTCAATATTACAAAAACACGCCCTGAGTACAAAAATATTTGTTTAATTCATTTTTCTCCAATGTATATGTACAATAAATTTCTATGCGTATTAAATAAATTGCTAAACTATTTTTCTGATAAATTTAAGATTTTTTTAAGGAATAAAACCATTGTAACAATGGCACATATTTTCCACCACCAATAGATACTACATTTTAAGGAATTATTAACTATTGAACCTTGACTATCCACACTTTCACAAACACTTGAAGTCCAAATTCTTCTCTGATTTTGATATTTGCATTTTCAGATCGTTTAGTTGCTTATTCAATCTATGCTGGATCATTTCCATCTATTTTAGTTCAGATCTATTGATATTTATATGTAAAATATTATCATTCTCTAGTCTAAATCTTGAGTTTATAATCTAGTAGATCTACTCCTTCGAATTCCTTTCTCTTGGCGCTGAAAATATCTTCCTCCCAAGGAATTTCATCCTGAAGGTGAACTTTTTCTCAGGAGTTTCTTTGTGCGTTGGTTGCGACTGTCATGGGTAGTGTATATTGTCTCAGAAGGAGCTATTTGTGTTTTCTTTCGCTTTTTTTCCTCTGCGTTCCTAAGTCCTTGTCATAATTAAGTGATAAAGGTAATTCGCTGGTTTATTCCGAACATCCTCGGAACCCTGGAATTCATCATGAGTTATTCCATTCCTTCTGTCTCCCTCGAGCCTTCTAAGGATTATTGCTTAGTGGAAACGCACATTTTTTATGGGTTTTTCCTTATCGAATAAAAAACTATTTCACTTGTGTTTTTCTTTGTAGTATTTTCTTTAAGTTTTCATTTGCTGAAAGCCTCTTCTAGTTTCAACTTCTAGAGGTTAATGCCTTCAGGTAGCTGTTCTGGTTTGAACAAGATTCTAAACTTGGACTTCTCCTTTCTTGTCATCTTCGACCTTTCTCGGTTGCTTCGTTCCGAGCGACTGAATAAATCTTGCACCTAATGAACCCTTAAATGGCAATGTTGTTTATTAGGCCTTCTGGCTTTTTATGTCTCGTGGTATTTTATACTGTACTGCTCTAGTTGTATTAATAAGTCTACACTTCGGAATCGTGAGAACGATAAATTTAAATTCCTAAATATTACCACTTACAAGGCAGGTAGTGGAACCCAATTTTTCTCATTTGCACCGGAATGTTTTAACGGCATCCACCGGCTACCCGAATTAATCATTTGATCATTGGGCTCAACACCTTGGCTGAAATCTTGAGCATCATTGCAAAAGAACAACATTTTAGACTCAATATTGTTACCAAACACACGAACCTATATATGCATATTTTCTTTTCTTTCATAATGCCTCATAAGTCAGATATGACCTTTTTGACAGTTAGTATCACTAAATAGTGCTTAAATTGATCTTCTTTCATATATGTACAAAAGGGGCAAAAAAATTATCCTCATTTCGTAGTAAACTTGAACCGCGACATGCGTTATTAGTTAATGAATGACTTTTGCGCGAGATTGAGGGTACGAGTAGCGCAAGTGAATTTGTTTGCTTTTTGATCCTTGAAGATCTAGTATTCATAGTTAGGTGGTTTCACACTCTTCGTTTTTGGTCCACCAAGTATAAGCCGTAAAATGTTAGTTACTCAATCTTAGTGATAATTTCTTACTTCATTTTTTAGTAAATAGTCAGCAGTAGTTCGGTTTGTGCCGTGATGTCTAATAAATGCATAAAACAACTTCGCCAACGTAAACGAGAAAAGAAAGAGTTCGAGGTGAGTCAAATTAATGGGTAAATACAATAAATGTATAATTTATTACAAGAAATGAAAAACCAGTTTTTATTTGGTTCCCAAATGGAATTTTCATGAGCAAAATGATATCGCTATTAAGGGAAATCTCTGCCTTTTAGCGCGGTTCCTCCCTCCCTTCATAGGGAGGAACCCCGTTTATAAGTTTGACCTCATGACGCAATCTGGAAGTGCAGACTAGAATATTTTACGTTTCAGAACCCCTAGAGAACGAAAATAACGGTGGTTCAAATTTATATATATATATATATATATATATATATATATATATATATATATATATATATATATATATATATACATGGTTTTTGGAGCGAAATTTGCGCGAGAAAATCGTTACATCATACATTCGCTTACATCAAATGCCTGCAAGTACTCCTTTTATACCTGTAAGCTTCTTAGCATAGGAAAGCGATTGCAACCAATTCTAAGGCGATAGCTTTAACCGTTTTCGGGAAAAGTGGAAAAATAGTTTTTGAATCAAATTTTTGGTTTGGGTACTTAAAATCATTGGATTCAGTTAAAATATTTTTAGCATGTTTGAAATTCATAAATTTCTAAATGTGATGTGTAAATTTTGGTTACCTTCGCTTGGAGATAGAATAACATATTTTATTAAGAGACAACAAGTTTTGGGAACTTCGGATATTTTCCTTAATGTCTCGTCTAGTCAAAGCTTTCCAATTGTCACTAGGGACACGATCGGAACCGCGCTAAGATGACGCAGTTCCTGCGAGTCGGACTTTTTAAAAAGTGAAACTCTTATGGCAGTGTAATTGCGCCAACAAGTTTTGTTTCCAATACAACAATTGGGGGGTTTGCTAAGCTAGAAAATCGGTTTATTAAAATTAGCGTTTTCCGAAAAAGAGCCATTAGAGCCCACATCAAAACTTTAAAATAAATACAAAATCATCTTTTAATCCACAGGACGATTCAATTTCTTGAAGAGCGGATGCTATTAAAATATATACAAATTTTAACCACCGTTATTTTCGGTCTCTAGGGGATCTGAAACGCGAAATTTTCTAGTCGGCACTTCCGGATTGTTTCATTGTATCAACCTTATAAGCGGGGTTCCTCCCTATGGGGAGGGAGGAACCGCGCTAAAAGAAAAATTGTTACGGCAATAGAGCTCATTAATAAATAACAGATATTTCTGCGTGAAATTATCATTATATTATAAAAATCTTTATCTTGTTGTTTTTTTTTTTTTTTTTTGTTTTTTTTTTATAGAATCTCTTCTTCCAACAGCAACGAATAGAGATTTTGTGGCATGTATTACCTTAAAATATTTTATCAATTTTTAAGACTAGTGTTTTTGTTTCTGGTTTATTTACAGCCTCTTAACGCTCTCACCTTGGTATTTTATGATACTCGAGCTAAAATAATGCTGTTTCAAAATAAAGCACAAGACATCACTTATCCAGAAAATGGTTGAGCTGAACCGTTGAACGCTAACACGATCCTAGAGGATATACTGCTTTGCTCGTAAATAGCTGTTATGTCGTCTACACGCCATGTATTTAACTCATAAAGGATAGTCGACACAACATCATGTCTAGCAAAATAATTGGGTGTAAGCTATTCGGGTTATGAATTTCGTGTTAGAATATAATATTTTTTGTTGTAATATTTGTATGTATTTATATTTGTCTGTTCGCTCTCTCACCGGCCGAAAAAGTCAAATGTTAATGCAATTTGGTACAAAAATCTTTCGTCTATTTGAAACGTCAAGTTCGTTAACCAGCAGAAAACGTCCACCGGAACATGGTTTTTTTGGGCAAAACGCGAGCGACAATAATCGTAGCATCTATGTTTTCGTTTTAATATGCTTGCAGGTACTCTTTTTATAGGTTCTGGAACATAAGAAAACGAACGAAACGATTAATTCAGTTGAAAGTTGTTCCAGGCGTTTGATATTCATCTAATCTATGATAGATAAATTTTGGTTCCGTTTGGAGTTAAGGAAGTACTAGAAAAAGAAATATTTCGTTAGCATGAAAAGTTTTGGGATTTTTGTATATTTTCTAAAATATCTTGAAAAGCGTTGAACAATCGTGGTAGGTGGAGAGTGAACATTCGAAAGGTTACTAAATTCTCTACAAAAAAAGGTTTTGGTGTAATTTTTGATGGGGTGATGTCAATCGGAGAAATAAGGACTTGAAAATTCGCAATTGTTAGTTTTGCTCTTTTAAAGGGGTTTTACCTAACGTTTTAACTGGTTTTATTTTAATTGGATTTAACAGTAAAACGAGTTCCAAGGGCGAACGTTGAGAAGGTAGGGGAAGTTGCCATGATACTGTCAGTTTCCTGTTGTGGTGCCTTAAATCTTCCTTCTCTTGATGATTTTATTTTATATTGTTCACCAAAACCCACTTATAAATGCTTCTATTCCTTTACTAACGGAAACGATCTAAGATGACGCAGTTCCTGTGAGTCGGACATTTTATTAAACTATCGCGGCAATACCCTGAATATCTCTTATAACAGTGAACGGTAATTTCACATCTGCTTTAAATAATAATTAGACACTTCTTGATGGAATACTCCTCTACTGCTTGGACGGTAGTTAAAGAGGTAGTCCTAGGCTAGAGCGAGCCCCAAGAATGCGTGTGGTCATTTTTTCTTAGTCCTAAGAAAGGGCCGGCGACCTTTTGAAGAGTTCCCCGTGTCCGGACGTTTATTGCTCCACCCTCTTCAGCTTTACAGTAAAGTCTCACTGTTTACTGCCTCTTCAAGGGTGTCTCCCTCTCTACAAACAGCAGGTCTTCTGTGCCCTTCTCACCGGGTCTGTTCTTGTTCCAAAGATCAAAATAGACTACATAGTTTTTGTTGTAGGAATTCGTGTTTCTTATGTATCCCTTGTTGGACGTGTGTAAAACAAGAAGAAAAAAAGGTCCTTGAGAACTGTTTCATCTAAGCATGCTTCCATGCAATGCTTATTTCTATTCTGTCTACTTCTGATCAAAATAGACTACATCGTTTTTGTTGTAATTAGATGAAGGTAGTTAGCCGTTGGAGTGATAAGAAGTCAAGGAATAGGTAAGATTCGGCTAAGAGAAAACGTCAAACATTCAGAAAAATATATATTTCGGAGTTTCAGCATGCTCTTTAGCAGCCGTTTCAGCAGTAAATGGCTAGGGGATAAAGGAAAACCACGATAACTTTTAGTGTCTTCCTACATCAGATAGGCATTTATTGGCGAAGAAGGCTGCTAATGCGCATGCCAAAACTTTCGAAACATAGATTCTTCTGAATATCTGACGTTTTAACTTAAACGAATTGCAACTATTCCTGGACTTCTTATCGTCTGTTGTAGAAATTCTTGTTTCTCATATATCCCTTGTTGAACGTAAGTAGAACAAGAAAAAAAGGTCCTTGAGAACGGTCTCATCTAAGCATGCTTCCAAATAAAGCTTATTTTTTGCCAGATCTGTAAATCCTGGAATAGATACTTTTTTTTTTTTTTTTTTTTTTTTTTTTTTTTTTTTTTTTTTTTTTTTTTTTTACGGCGCATCTACATCTAGGTCATTAGCGCCGACATCCAGGGTGCAGCGAGGAATTTTACCAGCGAGCCGTGAGATGATAAAATTCCTGCCGGAGGTTGGGAATCGAACCCACCATCTCCCGCTTATGAATCCAAGGCGCTAGCCATTAGACCACGGGAGACCCCTGGAATAGATACTGTCTTCAATGGGAATAAGTCAACTTCATGTTCCGTTTTCTACTCAGGTCGTCCTGCCCTAAAATGTGGTGGTACTGAACCTATATCGTTGGAATAAGATGCAAATAGTTTGCCGTCAAGGGGATCAGAAATCAAGGACTAGTTGGGATTATGCTAAGAAAAACATGTTAGATTTTCGGAAAAATCTATATTTTGAAACCTCCGAATTTTCGTTATAGGCGGAAGGTCAACAATTAAAACTTGAATAAATAGTGTCCTACACGTTTAGCAACTTTTTGGCGCCTCTTCAGAGGATCATGTAAAAATATAAAAACTTAAAGCCTCAACTTGAGGAGGAGAACCTTCCACCAGTAGGGCCACGCCTAGACTGGTAGTATGGTATTGATATTTTTGAAGTTCATGCTCGTTTGCATCCATATTCGGCAATAAATGCTGACAAGCGGTTTCCACATTTACCTAATGGACAATTAACCTAATTTTTTGTCTTCCTCCGTTCCCTAGGCATTTAATTATGAAAAAGGCTGTCAAAGATCATGCCAAAGCGTCTAAATTATAGTCTAAAACTGGCTGTTTTTCGTAAAAAAAACAAAACAACTATTCCTTAATTTCTTATGAACCTATATTGTTGGAAGATTAGAAAGATTTTAATTAGCCGCATTCCGCTTGCCACAATTTCGTTACCGTTTTCAATGTATTTAAGAAAATATACTGAAATTCTTAACAACTCATGTCATTTTTTTTTTTCAATACTTCCTATAATCCCAAAGTAACCAACATTTATATAATTTAAGCTGTCCGGGAATAGTTGTGATTCTGCTCGGAAAATATCAATACGATTTTTGGAGAAATCTGTATTAAGGACTACTCTTTGGTAGCCTTCCGTCAGCTAAAAGACAAACCATAAATGCAGAATTAATAAACAGAATGATTAAAGAAATATAGTTGATCTAAAAATACAAATCGCTTATAAGAACATTTTTTGTCCACACAAATAAGTAACATAACATAATAAACAGGTCAGAGAACAATAGTTATTTCATAGAACTTATTTCAGAGTATGAACAGATAATCAAAAACATTTTTTAAAATGAAATAAGTACAAATGAACAGATAATAATTATATTCTTAATCTTTAAAAGTAACTAAGATACTACATACGTCGTGGGGGTAGAGAAAGACCAAAGTTAGTAGTTATTTGACCATGTTGAAAATATTAAAGTTGGATTCTTCCAGGATATATAGATAACTAGGCACCAAGACGGGATTGGAGAGGCTGGGAAAGATCTAAGAGGTTTTATGACCGGAAAAGGAGAAAAGGTGCTAATAGAAGGATACCCAGACGGAATGAGGACATGGGAAATACTTGGTAAGGGGCCCGGAGAGTTTGTAGAAAATATTGGAATAGATAGGAGAAATGCCTAGTTTGTCGGTTTTGTTATTTATATTGTTGGTATCTATTTAAAATGAAGAGTACGCATTCAGGTATCCGACTTTTTTTTTTGTTTTTGTTTTGTTTCGTTCTGTCGAGAGAATTATTCTGTCATCAAAGTTAAATGTGTGTGTTTGATTATTGGCGTGCTTAGCAAGAGGAGATCTGTCAATTTCGTTGTTAGTGATGGTTCAATTTTGTTGTTTAAGGCGGGTTTGAACATAAGTTTTGGGTTTTTCCTATGTATACATCATTACAGAAAGGTGTTTGACATGAAATTTGGTTAACACAGAGGTCGGTCTGTTCAAAAGGGAGTTTAGTGAAGACGGGTTTTAGTTTGTTAGTGGTTTTTAATCAAAATTTAAGGATGAGTAGGCATTTTTATGGTCGTTGTTAGTTCTTTAGTAAGCCTATGTGTAAATGTCAGGGTACGGAACAATTAGGGACTGGGAGCAAGGGAAGAATTGGGAGAAGTGGTGTTGCATCGTTGGGATTTGACTTGTTTTACAAGAGCCTTTATGAGGTTGGGGGGACTTTGCGTGCCAATATGTCGGTGGCTCTATTTAGATTTCTATCATGGAAGGATACATGGGATAAGGAGAGGACTCGGCGAAGGAGATTTCTAGCTACGCTAATTTTGAGATGGTTAGGAGGGGAAGAGTAAAAATTAAGTAACCGACCGAGTATGTGGGTTTGGTGTACCAATATGTGATAATAATTGTACCGTCCGTCTGTCTAATTATTAAAATGTCCAAGTTTGGGAGCTGTCTGTCCTGTTCAGTTTCTAATTGTAGTCTGGGATGGTAGAAATTGAAACAGTCTAGTACTTCAGATTTCTGGATACGAATCTACCATGTTTCTTTATTGGTTTAATTATTCTGTTTATTAATTCCGCATTTGTATTTTGTCTTCGAGCTAATGAAGGCTACCAAAGACTAGCCAAAACGTCCTGAATACAAATTTTTATAAAAATCATATTGATGTTTTCTTAGCAGAATCCCAACTATTCCCTGATTGCTCATCACCTCAACGGCTATCTACACCACTTTATATAATTTGGTTTGTATGATGGTCAAACTTGTGTACAAATTTTATATTCAATCCGTCTTTTTGGAGAACCCTTTCTATAAATTCTACTTTATTCGTTTTTTCTCACCGTTAAGTTATTTTATTCGATTTCCCATATCTATAATCCACGCATCTGAAAGACTATTAACGCAAAACCGTAAACTCTACAATTTTACTCGAACGAATTTGCCAACAAAAAACGAGTTTCAGTGGCCGTATTCTGCTGATTACCGCTGGCGCATTTTCCATCCACTTATGAGTGTGTGTGCGTTTGTGTGTCTTCATATTTAACTCGAGTCACATTTAACTCGAGTCAAAATTTTATAGAAAAAAAAATCATTTTTGAGCAATAATAAAAATATTTCTTGTATCTTTCGTTCAAATATATAATATATTTTATATTTAAAAATCGAAATCCCTCAAGTTTTATTCCAAAGAAAGCATTCCTCCAAGAGCTCCTATCAGCCTTATCAGAACACTCTCGACTCACAAAGGCTTCCAAGGTCTGTACTTTCGAGAATGAAGAAATTTCTGTAATCTCTAGATAAGTTCCTTTCACGACATTTTTGAAGAATAATAGTAATAGAACGCTTTATCAATGGTATTTATGTAAAGTGGTACATAGCAGGTACAGCGAGGATTAACATAAACATATACTTATCTTCGTGGTAGGCGGAAGGTCAAAAAATAATAAAATCTTCACCACTCAGTCTCACCAAATTTATTTCGTCCCTACATGTTTCACACCTTTATTGGTGCCTCTTCAGGGGAAAAAATTACAAAAGTAAAACTTACAGCCTCAACCTGAGGAGGATAACCTTCCACCAGTACGGCCACGTCTAGAATGATCATGGTCTGAAAGAATTCAATATGGCGAAAAATAATCAGCTGATCGATAATCGATATGTCATACTTTTAAAAATTAATTTCCAGAAGAAATATAGTCCTAACAATTAAAACCATCTTCCCACCTTCCAATTAAAACATAATTTTACTTTTTGTCAAATAAGTTAATAAAAATAGTATTTAAATGTAGTATTTCCGTTTTTTTATTTACCACTTTCTTTCTATTTTTTATGATATGGATATTTTCCTTTATTCTTTTTTTCAATCTATTTCTTTCTTTACCCAATGTGCTAATATTTTCAAAATCAAAACTATGTTTATATTTTATTGCATGATAAGCCAACGCTGTTTTATTATCTCCTTTATCAATACTTTGCGCATGCTGTTTAATTCGTTTTCGAAGTAACTGTTCCGATTCCCCTATATATGGATTCTGATCTTTTAAAAAATTACTTCTTTTACTGCCTAATTGTTCATAAATATGATAACAAAACAGCGTTGGCTTATCATTCAATAAAATATAAACATAGTTTTGATTTTGAAAATATTAGCACATTGGGTAAAGAAAGAAATAGATTGAAAAAAAGAATAAAGGAAAATATCCATATCATAAAAAATAGAAAGAAAGTGGTAAATAAAAAAACGGAAATACTACATTTAAATACTATTTTTATTAACTTATTTGACAAAAAGTAAAATTATGTTTTAATTGGAAGGTGGGAAGATGGTTTTAATTGTTAGGACTATATTTCTTCTGGAAATTAATTTTTAAAAGTATGACATATCGATTATCGATCAGCTGATTATTTTTCGCCATATTGAATTCTTTCAGACCATGATCATTCTAGACGTGGCCGTACTGGTGGAATGTTATCCTCCTCAGGTCGAGGCTGTAAGTTTTACTTTTGTAATTTTTTCCCCTGAAGAGGCACCAATAAAGGTGTGAAACATGTAGGGACGAAATAAATTTGGTGAGACTGAGTGGTGAAGATTTTATTATTTTTTGACCTTCCGCCTACCACGAAGATAAGAAGATTGTGAGAAAAAGGGTCAGTTGAAGAATAATTATAAACATATACTTTAAGATTGTAGCCAATGTGGAAAATCGTGTATACACAGCATTTACACAACACTTTATGCAGTAAATAGAGAACTTTTACTTTATATAATTTCTCTTTCGAAGTAAACAAATTATAAATTTATAAAAGTAAACAATTACTAATTTTATATTAAGCGGTGGAATATTTAGTTTGTGTCGTCTTCTGCATTCCGTATGTGGATGTCTTTATGGATGGAAGAACACGCTAGAATCGATTAGAGAATGATTATATATTTATAATAAATTACAATGTAGCAATAATCAGTGTATATAATCTGATTAAGAATTATATAAATAAAGAGTGGTATAAATGCCGATGGCAACCTTCGACTAAGCAACTTAAAAAGGTAGTGAAACAAGTTATAGGCTATTATAGGATGAAGATGTCGATAGGATTCCTTTGATTCTTGGCCGCCATCTGGAATCTGTCTATTCCTATATTGCTTTACTATTTCGTCCAATAGAACGCCCATATTCAGCCAGTTGGATTTATTGCTAACCATCAAAACTTTATTGGTGTTTCGGACCTCGTCTTTCTATCAGCCCTTTATATTCAGGGCATTATGCACTACGAAACGGGGGTAAATTATCTATTATCAATTTATTGCCTAATTTAAGCATTACATATCATTCTACAGAATAGTCATTCGTGCCGGAATAAATGGAAGCAAAACATTGTTTAAAATTACTTCTACTTATTAATGAGTTATTTACAGCTCGTTGTACGTAGTAAGGTCCAAAAGTTTCCGGCCTTGGATAGAAGGAAAGGTGAAAGAAAAAAACTGGTTTTACTGTTTTTCAATATATTCTCCTCCAAGTTCAACACACTTAATACAACGCTTTGGCAACATTTCTATACCATGAAAAAAATAATTTTCTTCTTTGTTAAAAAAGTGTTCTTCCACTGCTGCTTGGAGCTCTTCGTCGGTGTTAAATCGCCTTCCACGAAGGTTAGATATTAACGTTATGAAGGAGGCGGACACCTCTGCTTAACTTCCCTCGCCTCTCTCTCTAATGGCGTCTCGTAACTGGTGAAGTAGGGCTGCATAATACTCACCATTCATTGTGGTATTCCTTTCTTTAAAATCTATCAGTAGTATTCCTTTACAAACCCAAAAAATTGTGGCCATTACCTTTTTTGTTGACTGCGTGACTTTTGCCTTTAAAGGAGGCGCTTCTCCTGGTCTTCTCCATTCCATGGACTCTCTTTTGCTGAGAGGGTCATAATATAGAACCATTGTCTCATCCCCAGTTACAATTGAGTCCAAAAAATTCCTTGGGTCGGCATTATACTCGAGTAAAAATTCATTGCTGCAGTGAACTCGTTCCTGTTTTAGAGCAGCTGAAAGAATTTTTGGAACCCATCTTGCACTAACCTTGTTCATATGCAAATGTTCTTTGATGATCCTCAAAACACTTGTTTTTGAAAGCCCTAACCTGGCTGCTATTTCCTTGGTTTTTAGTCGCCGGTCAGACAGCAATTCAGATACCACAAGTTGGATTGTTTCAGAAGTGACAGCTTCCAATGGGCGACCGGGACGTGGGCCATCTTCTAGACTTTCTCTCCCTAACTTAAATAATTTTGCCCATTCTTTCACTGTGGAATACGAGGGGGAGGACTGCCCGTATACACAATCCAAGCGCTCTTTAATTTGTGCAGGAGTAAGACCCTCTTTACAAAAGAATTTAATTACCGCACGGTACTCGAGTTTGAACATTGTAAGCAAGCTCTGAGACTTGTACACCAGTTTTGATGGTTGATAAAGAGATATTTACCATGTCTTTCATAGTCATAACTGGAAAACACCGAGTTTTGATTTGTGTCACTTCAGAAATACTAGTGCGATATGATCATTATTTTCAATGATGTTTCCTTTTCTACCAAAGAAGATTTAGTTTTTCACGCCGACAAGCTAAATCGAGTACCTTATGTAGTGATTTATCTAATAATAGTGTCATGTACGAGTTTAACCAGACTACATTAACAATCTTATCACATCCCTTGGAATTATTTGTTTTAGGAAAGTTAAAACCCCTACTATTAAACCTTAAGCATGTGTATTTATAGTCCTAAGTATGGGTAATCCCTTCTAATAGGGCCTTAAGCCTAAACCGACTTAACCCATCAGAGTGATAAAAAACCACTAAAGACCAAGATAACCTCCATCTACCTCTTTAATGTAGATGTATTAGCCTTAATCTTCGACTAAAAACTACTAACTATTCCGGTCCGATGGTTAAGTCTACATTCGTTATATGTCTTTAAATAAACAATAGAAAAAGTTAGAAACGGTTTTTCCATTGGAGTCATTATAGTAAATAATGGCTCCGGACCTAATACCGCCTTGGATAAATGCTACGAAAACTATTAAAGTTTTTAGTAGACACACATGAATGTATATATATATGAGGGCGAGGTTAGCTCAGTGGTAGAGCACTCGGCTAATGAACTGGGGGGCAAAGGTTCAAAACCCGAGTGCGCACTAAAGATTTTTTCTTCTAGTGTCAAGGGTTGGAATTGGGGTCCCAGGTCGTCCCTAGGCTCACCCATCCTTTAATTAATTAATAAATGGGTACCTGCAAAGGGAACAAATAGGCGGAAGGAGCATAGTACTGGCCACACTATCTCCCTAGTGTGCCGTATGGTCAAGAATCAGATACCTTAACAGTGTCTGCCCTTGTGGACTGTTACGGGATTGATTTATATATATATATATATATATATATATATATATATATATATATATATATATATATATATATATATATATATAGGGGAAGGTGTTGTACCTTTGACCACTTTGCACAATTGATTTTTTTTTAGCTTAAATATTAAGGCTAAATTCATATTTTTTATATCATTGTAATTAGTATTCTATTGTTTATCATAAGTAATTTGTTCAAGGTTCTAACTTCCTTTAACTACATTTAATATTTTTTATTATTTTTTTAAAAAATAATCGTACAGTGGTCAAAGGTACAACATGTAGTTGTACCTTTGACCATGGGGTGTTGTACCTCTGACCACGTAAAAACGACACAGCAGTACAGAAAAAAAATTGTATTGAGTAATATTATAATTAATTGTATGTTTAATAAATACAGGACATGGAAGTAAGCATAATAAAAAGCTATTATTGATATTATGTTATACTTAATATGCTGAAAAATCCAGCCAAATCGATAAACGTTTTAACGTTTTTAACTGGAAGTTAAGCCCCAATGTCTTCAACATCAATATCATGCAAATTTTCATCTTCTCTCGTAAATTTGTCACTTAAAGTTTGTTTTTTCAAATATTGGATGTTAAACATTGGACATTTAATACCGCAGATCTCTGCGACTAAATATGTAATAGTCTTTTTACTTTTTTAACAAGTATAACTTTTCTTTTTTCCAAATCATATTTTTCAAATTGTTGCTGGTTATCGACATAACTCTTACCCATTGATAAATTTATTAAAGGCTGGGTTAGCCTAGGGACGGTCAGGGAGGCCGAATTCAACCCATGAACAAAGACACTAGAAGAAAAATCTTTATTGCTTGTTCGGGATTTGAACTCAGGTCCTCCAGCTTATGAGTCCAGTGCTCTACCACTGAGCTAACCTCGCCCCCTATGATTAATAATACCTAACATAAAATTTAATCCAGTCCTATCTTGTTAGGAAGTTCTCTCATCACCATGTACTCTCTTAAATTACATTTGGTATTAAGGAATTATTAAAAAAATATATATTTTATAAACTAATATGAGCAGTTTTGGGATTTCCGTACATTATTTTAATTGCATTTAACAGTAAAACGATTATTTGACTATAACAAGGCAAGAAAATGTGAAACGTGTGCCCAAGAGCGGACGTTGGGAAGATAGTGGAAGTCGCCATGATACTGTCAGTTCCCACCAATAACTGCTTCTATTCCTTTACTAATAGCACTAGAGATATGAACGGAACCGTGCTTAGATGACGCAGTTCCTGCGAATAGGACTTTTGTTTATCAAATCCTGAATAATGTTATAGAACTAACGAAAAGTGTTTCGTCGTTTTACCCGTTTTTTAGTTGTTTTTTAAAAATTGAATTTAACAGTAAAATGATTACTTTATTAAAGCAAGTTAAGAAACTAGTCTTGTTCTAGAGTGAACGTTGAGAAGGCGGAAAGAGTTATTTCCGCTTAGGATACTGTTGTGGTGCATAAAATCTTTTTACTCTTTGGAAATGATTCTATTGCTTTACAAATGTCACTAGAAAACCCTGATAAGGGACATTTCAAAAATATATAATTTGAATAAGAAAAGAACTTTTCATTGTAATTCCCTTACAATATTCAGTTTTTGATCCGTTAGTTCAAACAGATGTACTAAATATCCACTTGCTTGAATATGATTCAGGTTCATTCATTCATATAATTTATCTTCTATTTGATCATTCATACATTTTCTGTCCCCTCCCAATATTTAAATAAAGGCAATAAAAAGTATTTGCATATTTAATAGTTTTTAATATGCACATTTTAAACCGGCTATTATACGGGCATGAATAATATTTATTGCAAAGTAGCCTATTTCTAATCGGCGTTTACAAATTCCCTATTTATTTTTTATTTTGTTACTCTGAATAATTAATAATATAAATTGTCGCTAAATTATAAATATTCAATTACAGTAAATCTTTTAAGTATGTAAATAAAATTATTGAAATTTCTTTATACCACCCACTTCGGTATAATTTTCATATCTTGCTATTTTTTAAGTAAAATTTTTTTTTTTAATTAGCCAACCGAATTTACGTTGAATAAACCGGTTCCCGTTAGTCAACCAGTATTGGGAGTAGTCAGAAAACTTCGATGGGTGAACGTCGTAATTTTATTTCGTTTGTACCACACAACTTTGGCTATATCCACAATATATTGTATACAAATGTATACCAACTTTGGCTATATCCACAATATATTGTATACAAATGTATACCAACTTTGGCTATATCCACAATATAAATAAATAAAGCCTTTATTGCATAAGAGGAACAATACAAACAAAAAAAAACTATTTCCAAAAAAAATAACCAAAAAAAAGTAATAAAAATTTAAATTCATTTCTTTTTAAATTACTATTTACAATATTTACAAATACATGTTTCTCATGCAGGCCTCCCCTTGATGGGGGTAATGGTCTAACTTCCCTGGCGACCAACCCAACTAGGAAGTGGAGTTCCCTGTTTCTTCCAACACTGCTTTCCATTTGTCTTTGTTCCTGGCAACGTTCATCCAATTCGGACCAGCAACGGACTTAAAGACATCACTCCAACGCCTACATGGTCTTCCTCGTCTCCTCCTTAAGTTAAGCGGAATCCATTCCGTAGCCTTCAGGGTCCACCTGCTATCCTGCAATCTGGCAAGATGACCAGCCCATTTCCACTTAATTTTCTTTATATGCAGGCCTATATCTGTCACTCCAGATTCTTGCCGCATAAATGAACCCCTGACTTTATCCCGTCTCCTGTAGTTCACCATGCTTCTAAGGACGGAGTTTTGCCACACTACTAGCTTGGATTCTTGCTCCTTGGTCAGTGCCCATGTTTGGCAGCCGTAACTCACAGAAGGGAGAACACAGCTTTCGAACACCATCTTCTTGTTATTCAGGCTAAAGTTACCCTTCATTACTTCCTTTAGTGACCAATACTTCTGCCAACCTCTAGTAATTCTCCTTTGCACTTCTTTAGCTGCACGATTATTAATCCACAATATATTGTATACAAATGTATACCAACTTTGGCTATATCCACAATATATTGTATACAAATGTATACCAACTTTGGCTATATCCACAATATATTGTATACAAATGTATACCAACTTTGGCTATATCCACAATATATTGTATACAAATGTATACCAACTTTGGCTATATCCACAATATATTGTATACAAATGTATTACCAACTTTGGCTATATCCACAATATATTGTATACAAATGTATTCTGATAAAAAAAAGAAAAATCAAACAATTAAATAATCTATTTATCACAAAAAAAAAGTCAGTAGAATACACGGGCCTATATAAGGGGGGCTAAATGGGCTGGAGCCCCCGTCCCCCCGAAATTTTAATTTACTTGGTAAAAATGTTTCATAAAAACCTCAAAAATAAATTAAATAAGATCGCTTAGTTAAAATATATATATATATATATATATATATATATATATATATATATATATATATATTTGGTGTAATAGCGTTTTAGGGTGGTCTAGTGGCCACCCTTAGTCTCTCATGCTGGAGATGGTGGGTTCAAGTCCCACCGGCACACAGTGTAACAAAGTAGTGAGGATTATGGACAAAAATCATTAACCACTATTTATTTTCAAATAAACTTTTTTATCAATTTAAATCAACTCGAAACAAGGTAACAATAGTATAATAATGCATACTTTACGGCTATAATAATATTAATTGTAATATTTATAATATTAATAGAAATAATATAGCAGGTAATAATGTTATTAATAACAATATTATAAAATATATTATAACTGTAACATATCATGTAGCAATGGTATAGTAGTAAAATAATACTTATAGTAATATTGCCATAGAATAATAATATTTTACCATTTTCTATGAAATTATTAAATAATTTCTTAATTCCGAGTCTGAATCGTTTTTGGATTCATGAGAATGTAAACTTATATAGAATCCAATATCTATTTGATTATCAATGTCATCCTCTATTATACATTCATTAATGTCTGGACTGATTTTGCTTTGCCTTTTTATATTTTTCTTCGTAAAGAAAACACTGGGCCAGATATCAAAGAATCCGGCGCTTTTTCGATCTCTCACACAACGCTGTAAACTCTTTTTTATGTCTGCCTCGAAGGTAGCCAGAAGAGCCATCAGGGCGCGAATATCTTTTTACTTGATAAAAATTAATAACAATTTCTTGTAAGTTGATATATTGTTTCAACCAGTATGTTCCCACCTTTTTTACATATAATATAGGACTAAACTGGCAGTATTTTTATTATTGCTTAATATTTCTTTAGGAGCATCCAGCAGATTAAATTGAATCATTTGCCCAAGGATTAATACCGTTTTCTTGGATTTATCCACATTTGTTTCAAATTTGGAAGAAAAAACGATGATGGATCTAAAAATATAAATCTTTGGAATCGGCAAGTTTCGGCAAACTAAATTGCCCTCAGTACATTATACTTGAGGTAAACTTTAAGCTCTAAAAAACTTGAGATGTGTTCAGATGAAGTTTTTTTGCTATGGTCTATCAAAATTTTGTACTTAAGAATAATGTCAAAAATGAATGAAGAATAATTCAGGATAAATAATAAGGGAGTAATTACCCATAATCAATTATATCAGATAAAAAAGGAATAGTTTTGGCGTAATTTCCTTCGGATGACTTAATAAAAACACTGTCCTATCTTTAACGAGAGAGGCTCAAACTGATTGTTGCTATAAAGCAGGTTTTAAAGACTTTACCTTGTTTATAATACTGCTAATGTGTTTGTTCATCAAAATAAAACTAATATTTATTAGTTTTATACGATTTTAGGTCCTTGAATAGTTTCTAAACTTAGCTAGAGGATTAAAAATTAAATATTAAAAAACAAAAATTTTGATTTTTGTCCATTGGACGTTACACTGTGCGGCGGCAGGAATTTTCTCATCTCACTGCTCGTTGAGAAAACTCCTCGCTGCACCAGGGATGTCGGTGCTAATGGCCCAGTCGATGCGCCGTTAGAAAATAAATAAATAAATAAAAAAGCGTTTTTGTTGGTTCTTCCAAGTTCTAGATTTTTCCCCAGCCCCCTCCCCGATATGTTTTCCTATATACGCCCCTGGTAGAAGAACTATCAAGTAGAGGAATATACGCCCCTAGTAGAAGAACTATCAAGTAGAGGAATATACGCCCCTGGTAGAAGAACTATCAAGTAGAGGAATATACGCCCCTGGTAGAAGAACTATCAAGTAGAGGAATATACGCCCCTGGTAGAAGAACTATCAAGTAGAGGAATATACGCCCCTGGTAGAAGAACTATCAAGTAGAGGAACATACGCCCCTGGTAGAAGAACTATCAAGTAGAGGAGCATACGCCCCTGGTAGAAGAACTATCAAGTAGAGGAACATACGCCCCTGGTAGAAGAACTATCAAGTAGAGGAATATACGCCCCTGGTAGAAGAACTATCAAGTAGAGGAATATACGCCCCTGGTAGAAGAACTATCAAGTAGAGGAACATACGCCCCTGGTAGAAGAACTATCAAGTAGAGGAATATACGCCCCTGGTAGAAGAACTATCAAGTAGAGGAATATACGCCCCTGGTAGAAGAACTATCAAGTAGAGGAATATACGCCCCTGGTAGAAGAACTATCAAGTAGAGGAATATACGCCCCTGGTAGAAGAACTATCAAGTAGAGGAATAAACGCCCCTGGTAGAAGAACTATCAAGTAGAGGAACATACGCCCCTGGTAGAAGAACTATCAAGTAGAGGAATATACGCCCCTGGTAGAAGAACTATCAAGTAGAGGAATATACGCCCCTGGTAGAAGAACTATCAAGTAGAGGAACATACGCCCCTGGTAGAAGAACTATCAAGTAGAGGAATATACGCCCCTGGTAGAAGAACTATCAAGTAGAGGAATATACGCCCCTGGTAGAAGGACTATCAAGTAGAGGAATATACGCCCCTGGTAGAAGAACTATCAAGTAGAGGAATATACGCCCCTGGTAGAAGAACTATCAAGTAGAGGAATAAACGCCCCTGGTAGAAGAACTATCAAGTAGAGGAATATACGCCCCTGGTAGAAGAACTATCAAGTAGAGGAACATACGCCCCTGGTAGAAGAACTATCAAGTAGAGGAATATACGCCCCTGGTAGAACAACTATCAAGTAGAGGAATAAACGCCCCTGGTAGAAGAACTATCAAGTAGAGGAATATACGCCCCTGGTAGAAGAACTATCAAGTAGAGGAATATACGCCCCTGGTAGAAGAACTATCAAGTAGAGGAATATACGCCCCTGGTAGAAGAACTATCAAGTAAAGGAATATAAGAAGAAATAAATAAAGAAAGGAATAGAAAGCAACTAAACTAATGTACGTTTAGTTCTTGCTATATATATTTTGGAGCATATCCTTATTATTCTGTGCATTTCGTATAAGTTAATGAGGGAGTGCAGTTAGTAGTATTTAGGAGTATTGCTCTCTTGTCATTTTTTTTTTGTTATTAGTTTAAATGGTTTTTTAACTGTTGAGCGTTGTTACAAATGGCATGCAAAAGTGTTTTTATATGGTTATGTGTCCAGTAATGAATGTTTTTTTAAATGGTTCAAAAAGTCTATTTTATGGCATGAAAAAACGGCGGCATCTTGTAGACAACTCAGTTTATAGGTCATTAGAGGGGAAAAAATACTTTGTATTCATGCCGACTGACTTATGTAAAATTGTCTAATCATGTTGATTACACCCAGCAATGTACCTTCATACAACAGCACGACGTGCTGGATCTGAACCTGAGGTATGTTTTGCAAGAAAACTTTTGGTAAAAGTTTCCTGGGAAGGTCTTTAGGACGGGTCCGAGTTTTTAAAAAGGGATAGACTTCTAGGATTTGGATGGGATGACAATTAGGAATGAAAGTTTAGGAATCGGGATTTGGCGAGATCGTTTACGAAGGGAATATTAAGGTCGTTATGTAGGGTTTTGTTAGAGACATAGAAGGGAGCATTGACTATTCTACGAAGGACTTTGGATTGGAATGCTTGTATTCGTTGTATGTTTTAGTGTTTCGCTGTTCTCCATAATTCAAGTCCGTAAGTCCAGATAGGTCGGATTATAGTTTTGCGTATAGTGAGTTTGTTGTGTGCCGTAAGCTTTGAAGTAGGTCCAAGTAGTTGTCGTAAGAGTCCAAATCTCCTGTTCAGCTCTTGCCTTTTCAGTCGTGTGTCTGGGTTCCATGTGAGTCTGCTGTCTAGTAGAAGTGCCAGGTAACGCATCTCATTAGAAACAGGAAGTTGACTGCAGCAAATGCAGACAGGAGGGCAGGTGCTCTTATTAAGAGTAAATACATGATAGCACTTTTCACGGTTCACTTTAATTTTCCACAAGTTGCACCATTTCTTGAAGGACTCACGGTGCTCCTGTAATTGTAGTGGTAACGGACAGCGAAGCAATACTGCCTAGAACTTATAAGGAGACAAAAACAATTGCATAATTGATTAGATATACTCTTTGAAAACAGGACGCAGCTTTGTCCTTTTAGTTACAATTCTTATTCAAAAAAATTATATAAAAGAATTTCCATAGAGTCCTAGATGATTTGCATTTTGAGGAGCTGCATTGCGAATATTGTAGGGTGAGCTGGTTCCATGACACGAATAGCTCTGGCGAATAGTCTGAGATATTTCTGAACTGGTGTGTCACCTCTCTATGTTGCCCCTCAAGTTGACAGATCTCAGGAACGCTCAGTGTAAAGACTCTTTATTTTTTAGGAGTTTTGGAATATCTAAGAATTATTATTGTTCATTAGTGGACTGTATAATTTAAATAATTTTAAAAGTTACAACATCAACTTAAAGATCACACCCTTCATAAATTATTTTGTCTCGCGTGCCTTCACATAAGAAGGGCAGCCTAGAGATTGGAGATTGCTTGCTGCAGCCTCCCAAGATGTATATCCCGATAATAAAATCGATATTTGCCAAAGAGGTGGATGAGGACTTGCGAACGTTACCGTAATCACATGACTGAACAATTATAATCACTGGCACTGCGCCATCTTCCGAAATTTCAATCACCATTTTCGCTGCTTGAGGTAATCCTGTAGAAATTAATGCCTGGATTTGTTTTGTTGAAAAGTTATTAGGTTTATGTATGGAGTCGTGGGTTCGATTCCACCTAGTGGTGGTGGCTCTTTTGAAAACAAAGGAATTGTACGAAAATCTCTATTATTCCTATTATTATTGCTCGTGAAACATTTAAATAAATAAATATAAGGCTGTTGAGTGATTACCGTTTACTTACAAGGATTTCGCTACTACTTTCAAGATAGTTAAGTATACGAAAAGTGAACAAGCCTGATGATGATAATATCATCATCAGGCTTGTTCACTTTTCGTAAATTAAATTTGGAGAAAACAATAACACGTTATGTTATTGTTTTCTCCAAATTTAACCAAAATATGTCTTAGCTTGAATGAATGTTGAAAGCATTTAAAAAAAAAAAAAGAAGAAAGCTAAACAGTTCAACTCAATTTTTCGTTTCGGAGTACACGATATTATTCCAGTTTTTCTGTGTTGTTTATTTTTTTTCTCTAAAACTCATAACATGCCCAAAAGCACATAAAGTGTTACAGGAAGGCCATTTTTCGATGTTTTAAAACGAATTTCGTGGCCCAGTGTTCTCCCAATGGCAGGTTTCTTCATTGTGGTTTAAAATGTCCACATTTCAAGGAATAACTTTCGGATTGTGCCATCGAGTTGTCATTGTGTTCTATCAATAAATCAAGCAGTGATATTTTTGGAAAGGTCTCTGTTTTACCTAAAAAGAGGACATTTTGCATTTATATACATATTAAAAAAACAATCAGTGCCCTGACCACTGGGGCCCAGAGGGGCAGTTACATTAGAGGTATCTGATTCTCGACCATACCGTACATAAGCGGAGATAGTCTGGTCAGTACTATGTTCTAGTCGCCTGATTTTCCTCTTTGCAGGTCCATTAAAGTAATTAAAAGCTATGTGGGCCTAGGGACGACCCTGATAACGAAAACCTAATCCAACCCTCGAAGGACTATTGTAGAAGATAAAATCTTTTTGAACTCCCAGAATTTCAGATCCCCAGATTTTTAGTCGAGTGCTCTACCACTGTCTCAATCTAACAATCTCGCCCCATTTTGTATTTATATTTTATTATATCTTTCATAGATTAAGTTATCATTACTAGTATTTCATGTGATTAAACCAGGGCGCCGGTCTCTTCAAAGAGTCAGGAGGGAACGTGAGCACAGCTATCAAATGTGTCATGGCGCCTCGAGTGGTAGCCAATCAAACTGTTTCCTAGTGGTTAAGTGAACCAGTTTATTCCGGTCATTAGTTATTGACCAATTAAATAAATTATACATTGAATGTAAGTGATACAGCAATATCCAATAACATCCAACAAGCAGGGTCAATCGCCTCTTTATTTGCTGATTCACTTAATGGATATATTATACGGGCAATTATTTTATTTTTTGTTTTATTAATCAGAATTGCCGCTAAATTGGCTATTCATTATGTAATTTATTTACACAAATCACTTAAAAAATGAAAACCAAGTAGCAAACCAATGCCTGTCTTGTCATTCTACTAAGCTTAGAGGTTAGAGATACAGGATTTAGAGATTTCAAAACTAACAACTAAAAGACAAATAATAATAAATTAAAATTTGTTTCGAATTCGTTGGATGGAGTATTCTAAACAACTGCTTTCACATTAACCGAGTATTGTATTTCTTCATTTCTGCTAATCGAAGAACACTTTCCAAAACGCCTACGTATCAAAGTTTTTAATAAGATTTCTGATCCAGATACTTCCAATCTCCATGCACAGTTAAATAAGATTCCTAACGGGAATCGAAAATGGTTTACATTACAAAATGGCGGAATTGAGGCTTTCTCCTGCTACTGTACTCTGAACTTATCTGGGTTTCATATGAAAATAAATTATATTTCTTCAAATCCATATTACTATTGTGGATTATATAATGATAATAATAATAGTCAAATTTTGGTGATTTAATGGTTTGCATGGACTCAGGCGCTAAGAGACTCTGACTCGAATACGGCCCGGGGTGGCGAAATAGGGTCGCTTGAATCAGCTCCCTGATTCACCAAGGATACATAGAAGGGTTTGGAAATTGGTGATTGGCTGATGACAGTGGCCATAAAACAGTTACATAAAAGTTATAGCCCATTCAGTTAGATGGAAAAGTTCAAGTAGGTTAGAGTATTGTTTGCAGTTCAAGTTTTATAATTGACCGAACAGAAAGAAGAGTTTTAGGGGTAATTTCCCTCACATGTTCGCGCATGCGCAATTAAACTATTTCGCCTATGTAAACGGGCTATAGTTGTGTGTCTAGCGCAGTATAGCTTAGTCCAACATTTTAAAGTCCCATACACCCCCAAACATTACTGACCACCTAAACTGATGATACAACCTTCCTATCAGCTTCCCTTGATCCCTTAGTAGCAGGCCAACACCTGCAGGAACATCTTACTGCAGTAGAACATTGGAGTAAAAACTGAGGAGTAAAGACAAGAACTGATAAAAATATGTGGACTAAGACGACTTCTTTGACCCTCATCTATATTATCGATATAGAACAAACTTACGATATACAAAACAATCATTCGATCCATATGGACATACGGACTTAAACTCTAAGGATCGGCGAAAACATCCAACATCAATAGAATATACGCATTCCAGTCAAACGTCCTCCGTAAAACATAAAATTCCTCTTTCTATGTATCCATCAACACATAGAAACCCTTCACATTGATCTTAACATCCCCTTTGTCCTTCACCTCGCTAAAACCCGTTTCGAGATGTTCCATTAAAAATTGTCTCGCCTTATCTTCCCAATTCCATCCAGACGATCCTCCCAGGCGTCTTAATAGACAATGGCGCCGAGATAAACTCACTTAGTTGAGCTTATTCCTATCATTAAAATATTTGTTTAGCCCGCTCAGGAAGTACCAACAGTGGTTGGCCTCTTCCAAATATTTTATTATTTTTATTTTATTTTACTTTAATTGTTTTGATGAATGTCTGAGGCAACAAACTTGATGCTTCTACGGTTGATATTTTGTACAGATTTCGAATAACAAATAAATAAATAAAACACTTTAAAGGGCTTATGTTATTTCTTCCCCACGGACTGACAACCGCCACATTCTTCCCATTTAATAGATAGGCGAAGGAAGCCAAAAGAACTCTCAGTTTTTGCCCTTCGTCCCAAATTGCAGACCCATTCCTCCATAGTTCGACATTGGACTCCTATGGTTTTTGTTCCCCGCCTGAGGACCAACACTCAGCTGTGACCGCCCGATAACTGCGTGTGGTCTCAAAGATTAAACCACCATTAGTCCCGGACAGGACCGACACAATGGCCACAAAACCACTTTATCAAACAGCTCTGTTAGCCCTTTTTGTAACCACTTATTAATGTAAACACTTTCAATCATCCATGTGCCTTTATGAAGGGGTGCCCCCTGCCTCTTTCTCTCTGTGTAATTGCTATCCAACCGAACTCATAGTGCACCGCGCTTGTATTTATCAAAGCTAATGCTAGGGTACTCATCTTGCTTAATAGTGTGTGTTTATTATGCTAAGTAGAGTGATTCTCAAAGGGTTCAGTGCTGAAATGAGAAAATTAGCTAGCGATTCTTTATGATTATAAAGCACAACATAAATTATTAAAAGATTAAGTCACTCGTTTTTCAATTGAAAGGGCCAGTTCAAACTTCTGGTGACTTTCAATGTCCATGAGACCTAAAGGAAAAGAAAATTGTCTTGGAAATGGTTTCAATAGATTCCCACGTCCCATGATTTATAAAAGTCGTACCTGGAAGCCCAGTAAAGCTCAAGAACAAAAAACATGTTTTGATCTATTTATCATCCTGTATTTATTCATTTATTATCTGTTCTAAAGGGTACTCCACTATCAGTGCTAGATGTAATGCTTGCAATTCTGGAAGAGGGCAAAATTTTGAGCAATATCTACATTGAATAGATGATAACATAAAAAAAAGTCCAAGTTAATCGAGTACATACTGTATATATCTATTTTTGTATATTATCTTCAAGAAGCCCGTACATCCTGAACTACAAGGGTTCCGATAGGCCGGCTGCTATCTATAGGTCCTCTTGTGTTATATATAGTGAACTTGGAGTCAGTTCCAATCGCCAGGGGCATTGCACGCTGGCTACTTCATATCGGCTCTCTTGACGGCTAAAGTTAAGTAATAAAAGACAGTATTGAATGAATATTGTGTATTATCAATCCATCTGAAGTAAGAGAGTATTATAGTGACTTAGGATACAAAAAATGGCCAAAACACCTCCACTGTCTGAAGCCGGAAGAACCTGACCTATAGGAGGACACTCCGGTGGTGACCTCGAAAACCTTGTCAATAAAATGTATACAGTTGAGGTTTTTGGTCAGTTTTTGTCACTGACAACCTAAGTCAGTAAGTAAACCTCACCTACTCAAATTGTAAGAGTTTTTAAAGGTGTTTTCGCCCTTTTAATAGGAAGCAAACTTATGAAGTCGACCCGAAGAATCCGGAAATAGATATGAGAAATGTCTACGTTTCATAATCCACAAGTCACCAAAAAAACATTCAATGTATATATGTATATTTATCTTTCTCTTTAGCATGTATAAAAATAGTTCAATATTGATACAATGTTGCATAAAATGCAACTGCTTTGCCTACATCGAAGGGACAAGGTATCAAAGTACTTGACTGCAGGCAGTGAAGGACGTTGTTCAGGAGAAATGAAAAAGCCACTTCCTTCGCAAATAATGTTTTTAACATGAGCGCTAAGCGCTTTCTGCAGCTAGTGCACATATGAGCTGTGAAAAAGCAAAATACAATAAACATCTTAGTTTCAAATTAATAAAAACATAAAAAAAATACTGTGAAATGACATCAAAACATCTCAACAAGTTGTTCTTTACAAGACCAGAGCAAATTATAATATATAGAAATTATAGCGTTTTTCTTTGAGGAACAATATTTTTGTTTTGTCAACAATAATAAATTGAACACCAATAAATCACAAAATAAGTCCTAAAGATTAAAAACCAAAAATACTAAGAGAACGGAGGGTCTCCCTGTGGTCCAGTGGCTAACACCTAGGATTCACATGCAGGAAATGCGGGTTCGATTCAAGCCTGAAGGAGGTTGACTTTTTTCATTTCAGAGCCTGTTGAAAAACTTTCCCGCTCCACCGTGGCTCTTTAGGAAGGGCGACAACCTATAGATAAAACGGTGATTAGGTTTTTATGGCCTAAAAGTCCCGTAAAAAAAATAAAAATTCATAGAGAGTTGCTTAGCTGCGATGTGTTCTTAATCTACCCAAATGAGAACTGTTTTGCACGAAATTCTAGATTCTGATCCCCGTATGGTAAGATTATTTTTACCATAAATGAATATTTGAAAATTAGGAAAATCCTTAGCAATAAACGTCATCTCTGATCGGACCAGTTTCTATTTAAGTCCAAATGAACTATATACCCATCTTCTGGAGTGGGAATCAAATCACTCCAATCGCTCAACCGTTTTTGTTTGTTTGGTAACTTTTGATATTTATCTCTTTAAAAATGATTCTTCTAAAATCGATTGAGGAATGTAAAGAAAAATTGTAATTAGAAGAGAATTCACAAAAAGATTAATCATCTGAAGTAAATAAAATGCCCAACTGTTCCTAGTAATTCATAGTAATAACAGGTATTCTGATAGGTTTGCTGTTGTAATGGATGAAGTGGTGAATGTGTTGCTCAATTTCAGGCAAGGATTCGCACGAACTGATCCCAGTGGCCTTAACTCCCGCTTATAGTATGGCTAATGATAGATTCTCCTCGTGAATGAATTACTTTCATTCATAAAGTTCGACGAATGAACTAAGGCTTTTTATGAATGGCAAGCCAAACAGCTCAGCCGGCGGGCGTGTTTATCCTCGATTTCTTCAAACAAGGGGCTCGTGCCTTAGCTTGATTTTTGCCTTATGGATAAGGAGTTCTTCAAATAAATAGGCACCATTCAATTACAGCAAAGGATTTCTATCCAATATCAAAAATTTCTCTTAAATTATTCAATCAGCTGGTTGAAAACAATTAAAAGGTCTAGACTATCCTGAGGTCTCCCCATGGTAAGATTGATTGCACATCCGTTTACCACGTAAGAAAATACGGGGATCGAAGCCCGGCTGCGAAAGGTTGAGTTTTTCATCTATGGACCCGTTTAAAAAATCCACTGCTCCACCATGGAGGTTTTGGAAGGGTGGTACCTTTAGATACCCCGGCGCTGATCGCCAAGATGTTGATGCGCCGTAAAAAAAAAGTAGGCTCTCTGTATTTATTTTATTGTAATCGGTTTTTCTAAGCAAAATTCTTGGCAATGTTGTGTAAATTAAGACCCTTCCTCAGGAACCATTCCCAAAAAGGTCAATTCGCATGAACTGCGTCATCTTGACGCCTTTCCGTTCATGTCCTCTATGTGACATCAGGACCTTGGAAGAGAAAGGGCGAATCACGAATTCAGGATGTTGGGAAATCGAAGTCAAAGTTCTAGGAGTGCTTCAGTATAGCAAAGGCGAATGTTTACTCTATAGAATGCTGATTCATAAACCTGAATAAAAATGGAAAAATATATCCGAAACAAACAATCAAAATCTACATTTTTCCCATTTTCCCTTATAACGCTTATAGAAATGACCTTAGAAATGGGTTCATTAGATTGCCCCAGTCCAATTACGTACCTGGAAGCCTAGTAACGCAAGGGATTCGGCTAGGAGAAAAAAAGTCAATCTTCAGGTACAAATCTATACTCAGGACGTTTCAGCTGCACTTTGGCAGCCTTCTTCAGCACTTAAAAATGCCCAGTGAGGAGGGAAGACCAAAGTGCAGCCGAAACGTCCAATATAGATGTGTACCTGAAGATATGAATTTTTTTGTCTCCTAGCCAAATCGCAACCATCCCTTTACTTCGCATTGTTACTTTTGATCTATGAGATCTGAATCGTGAAATGTTCTATTCGGCACTTCCGGGTTGCGTCATGAGGTCAACCACATAAGTGGAGTCCTTCCTTCATGAGAGGAGGGCGGAAACCCGCTGAAAAGGACTTTGACCTTCCCTGTTCTATATATGACTATTCTTGTTGATATCCACTAGTATAAACAATGACCGTCCTCCCTTGACCTTTTATCACCCCTTACAAGGAGAGAGGCCTACTGGAAAGCGGAGAGTGTCCTGTATAACGGTCCTTAAGGAGTAAGGACTCGCCTGCCTTAATGTGTATGAGTCACTCCGACTCTCCTCTCTCCCCCCAGGATCCTTCTGAGCGAATTTCTTAGCGCCATTAGTCCTTTTAGGGAGCCTTTATTTCATTTCCTCGGGCTCTTAAAGGCTATCTCTCCCGGGGCAGGATTTTCGGGGAAGCCTTTCCATCATCCTGATCAACTCTCCATATGGCGGCAATTAATTTAAAGTCTTTAGTTCAGAAATATATCCGACTTCCACGAATATCCTACGAAGATCTGTTTAAAAGACTTGAGAATTCCGCAATCCTTATTCACAATGCAGATAAACATATTTAGAAAAAATTTCCAACTCGCAGGAACTGCGTCATCTTAGCACGTTTTCGTTCTTATCTCTAGTTCCATTTGTAAACGAATAGAAACAGTTATTAGTTTGTATTCATCATTAGTTAAAAATTACAAATACGTTTATCATTTTGTTACTTTGGTTTACTAAAGTACTCATTTTACTCTTAAATGCAATTAAAAAAAAAACAATTAAAACGTGAGGTTTAAGACAAAAAGGACAGCTGGAGAGGAAACCAGCGAAATATCGCAGGAAGAAGTAGAAGAGGAGAAGCATCGCGGGAGATAGAAGCTTTTCCAGCTATATATATTTTCAAGCTTTATATATATATATATATATATATATATATATATATATATATATATATATGTGTGTGTGTGTGTGTGTGTGTGTGTGTGTGTGTGTGTGTGTGTGTGGGTGGGGGGCGAGGTTAGCTCATTGGTAGAGCAGTGGACTAATATGCTGGAGGACCTGAGTTCAAATCCTGCGCGAGCACTAAAGATTTTTATCTTCTAGTGTCTTCTTTCATGGGTAGAATTCGGCCTCCTTGACCGTCCCTAGGCCAACCCAGCCTTTAATTAATTTATTAATGGGTACCAGCAAAGGGGAAAATCAGGCGGCCGGAGCATACTACTGGCTACACTATCTCCCTAGTGTGCCGTATGGTCATGAATCTATAGTATCTGCCCCTCAGGGCCTTCGTGGCATGTTATGGGACTGATTTATATATATACAGGGCGTCCCAAATTTAAATCGCTGGGGCTCTTATATTTAGTTGGTGAGATGGCTTCTCTCTCCTGCGTCGCTGGTCTTCTCCATAGTACATATTTCGCCGGATTCATCTCTGGCTTCTTCAAGTGATCATTCATCCTTGGTGTTTGGCAAGGGTAACACCAAGTATCCCCTAACACTTAGGATGAAGATATATATATATATATATATATATATATATAGAGAGAGAGAGAGAGAGAGAGAGAGAGAGAGAGAGAGAGAGAGAGAGAGAGAGAGAGAGAGAGAGAGAGAGAGAGAGAGAGAGAGAGAGAGAGAGATTTGGGATTAATATCGAAGTGTATACAGGTATTATGCAAAACGAAAACTAAACTTGGAGCTAAATTGCGGTTAATGATAACCCTCTTGGTTTAACCCACAAAATTAGCAAAATTATACGAATTCATGAATTGCATTTACATATTTAAGATTTTCTTCTTTTTTTTTATGCTGTAGAACGCACTAAAATCTTTCGTCCTTTCCTTATTTTGTTTATCAAATCCTGAATATTTTTTTTATAACTAATGAAAAAGAAACGGATAATAACAAAGGTCTAAGATCATTCCCTTGCAGAACTCCATAAGAACGACCGCGAATGCCTTAACCCCGTTCAGCTGACCACCTGTCATTTCAATTAAGCGGCCTTCATCTTCATCAGACTCTTATTCAGTATTCAATCAAAGTGGATTGATAGTTGGTCGAAAAGGAAAACATAAGGTTTCCTCTTTGGCATCGATATTCTTTATATAAAAATTAAGCATAGATGTGAGCAATTACGTTGTAATTTTTGCATAAAAATGTTTCCAAGATAAATCATAGGGTTTGTAGATTTTTAATTTCGATTAGTTGTATTTCTCAAGCCCTCTCAAATGGAGAGATTTTCATTCATCGAATAAAGCAAATGTAGAATAGGTAAATCCAATGGGTGAGAATTATTATAATGTTATCTAGATAGTACAGCCGTTGAGGTGATTAGAAGTCAAGGAATGTTTGTGATTCTGCTGAGAAACGTTCCAAATGTTGATTATTCTGAAAATCTGACGCTTTCTCTTAGCCGAATCCCAAACCATTCCTTGGTTTCTTAGGGTGCGTTTACACCTGGCACTTCTCGCAGGATATATGTGTCAGGTGTCGGATAGATATTCGCTTGCATGTTTACATACTGAGAGAAATAGCTAGACATTTATGTCAGGGATATGTTTACGACAGTTCTGGATTTGGTATAATTTGCGATAAATGTACGGCCCGTTTACACATACATTTGTGTCCTGTACTAACAAAAAATTAGTGTTTACACCTGATGGTGTAGAAGTGTCGACAATATAGCTAGTAGCCAAGATATTTATCTCTGGCATTAAATTCTTCTCTTTATAATCAGTTTTTACACCTGATGGAATAGAAGAGTCGACACTTATAGCTCGTTATATAAATATATATCTCAGACATGAATTGTTCGCAGTTTACATTAGTCACAATTTCTGTCTGACATAAATATCCTGCAATAACTATCAGGTCTAAACGAACCCCAGGAGAATTCTTACAGTAACGTAATAAATGTTGGATATAACATCGAGTTTTCTTTAATGTCATTCGGAAAAATTCTTTTGTAACGTTAGTGCGCGAAGGCCATGTCCGGCCCAAGCACACTGAGTGTATATTATACCGTATAATTTACACGAAGCATTAAAGACGATTTTTACCCTCTAATAACGTTGAACCAGTTAAAGGTAAACTTATGACATTTTACACAGGTATTATACTAATAGATGTGAGCAAAATTAAAAAGTTTAATAGTTCTACATTGAAGAGTTTCAGAGATCTCGGCGAAGGAAAATCGGAATTTTTACGACTCACTCGTCAAAATTATTAGGCGAGCTCCAGAGCTAGAGACTTGAAAGTTAGCAGGATAATAGACATTAGTGAGTTATTAAAGGGAAAAGTCGAAAAATTCCGAAACGTTATGTTTGACTCCAACATGGGCGTATATAGGAAATAATTTCGGAAGGGGCTGAGAAAATTTCGGGGGGGGGGGGCTGAGACCATTTCCGGTGTATGGAATACTAACTATTTAGATCTTGGAAGAGATTTAGCCAACTAAAACGCTATTACACTCAAAATAGAATATTTTTTATGAACTAAATGATCTTATTTAATTTATTTTTAAGGGTTTTATAACATTTTTATCGATCAAATCAAAATTTCGGGGGGCTGCAGCCACCCTTATATACGCCCATGAACTCCAACCCCAGGGGCGGTGCCCGTTTCTAACTTGTTGTTCCTTCGAGAGCCCCATCATTCCTTCCGAAACCCATAATGTGGGGTATCAAATGAATCTTCTCGGTAAGGAGAACCTAAAACTAAAGGGAAAATCCAAAAATACAGAAAAGTTGAGTTTAGGCCTTTCCCGAGGGCTTCTCCTATACACGTAACAATACCCGACAAACAGCTCGACGAAAGCGTCATGTCCCCGCGTCATCCTCCTCAAGCCAAACGTCGACGGTGCCTACTCAAAATTCACTACATAAAGTATTGATATCCTCTAAAAAACTAACGTTAAAAAAAGGCCAAGTTCCAGGCCCATCCCAAAAACAGTTTACCTATGAAAGTTATGGTATCATAGTATTGGGCCAAGTTTTAGGCTTTTCATACCTTCTCAAGAACCTAATAATGCTCTCTCACTTACATGACCCTATTGATTTTAAACAGCTGCTTTGACAATTACCATATTATCTCATTACTGTAGACATGGTTCTGCCTGCAAAGGACTTCCTTGGGGTCAGTTGAGGCTGAAGTGTAATTTCTTTTTTTTTTTTTTTTTTTCTTTTTTTTTCCCTCTTTTTTTTTTTTTTTTTTTTTTTTTTTTTTTTTTTTTTTTTTTTTTTTTTTTACGGCGCATCGACAAATCGTGGCCATTAGCGCCGACGTCCAGGGTGCAGCCAGGAATTTTCTCAGCGAGCCCTGAGATGAGAAAATTCCTGTCGCCGGTGGGGATCGAACCCACCATCTCCCGCTTATGAATCTAGCGCGCTAGCCACTAGACCACGGGAGACCCCGCTGATATGTAATGTACTTACTTAAGTGGCTCCTGAAGAGGCATCAAGTGGCACGAAATATGTAGAGCACAAAATAAAAATAAATTAATTAAAAGTTGAAGTTTTTATAATATATGAACTTCTGCCAGGGGGCGAGGTTAGCTCAGTGGTAGAGCACTGGACTAATAAGCTGGAGGCCTGATTTCAAATCCCGAGGAAGCACTAAAGATTTTTTCTTCTAGTGTTTTCGTTCATGGGTTGAATTCGGCCTCCCTGACGGTCCCTGACCCAGCCTTTAATTAATTTTTAATAATGGGTACCTTGGGTGCTAATGACTCCAGCAGTTGAAGCAGCCAAGGGGAAAATCAGGCGGCCGGAGCATAGTACTGACCACACTATATCCGTAGTGTGCCGTATGGTCATGAATCAGATATCTCTATAGTATCTGCCTCTCAGGGCCCTCGTGGCCTGTTACGGGGCTGATTTTTTTTTTTTTTTTTTTTTTTATGAACTTCTGCCAATATAAAAACACATCCCAAAAATATATGTTATGTATACATATTAAAATTTAAATACATATTATGTGATTCCTTTAAGTCAGTTTCTAAGTAGCAAAAATGTAATAATTATATTTTCTTTCCTTTTTTACAGCTTGCAACTGCAACGGATACTCGAACAGATGTGTATTTGACCAGCAACTGTACGAGACGACTGGACATGGAGGCCACTGCATAGATTGTCGGGAGAATAGGGATGGTCCAAACTGTGAGAGATGTCGAGATACTTACTATGAAGATCATACAGCTACCTGTCTTCCCTGTAACTGCGATGATACAGGTAATATTCTTGTTGAATCTAAAACTAAGCCTTCCTGGAAAATTTGTTTCAAAACACTCATATTATTGCTTTAGGAAGGCATCAAATTTTACGAATAAAGACTCATTCGTACGATCATTAGGTATATAACACTTCATTCACACTGAATGTTGAAACTGAGTTTTCTATTTAAATCAATTTAGATCATCTCACTCAAACCTTCTCTTGAAACATGTTCAGCCAAAATCTATATCAGTAACTATTAAATTTTAAAATTGCATTCAGAAACAACAAAAAATCCACACAGAACACACAAGGCTTGACACCCTCATAAGTTTCTTGTTAAGTAATCTGAACTATCTGTATCTATCCTAAAATTTAATAAAACTATTCTATAAAAATTGTTACATAAGAACATTTATTTTATAACTTAATAGTAATGTATAAAAATTAATAAGTGTTGATTGGAATGAAACAGTGTCTTAAGATTATTTAAATTTATATTGATTTTAGGTTCAAGAAGCTTACAATGTAATAGTGAAGGAAAATGTGATTGCAAACCAGGAGTGACGGGTGACAAATGTGACCGTTGTGCTCCTGATTATTATGAATTCAGTAGCAGTGGATGTAAAGAATGTGACTGCCTTGCTGCTGGTAGTTTCGAGAACGAACCAAACTGCGATCAAGAGCATGGAAATTGTGTTTGCAAAGCAAACGTCGAAGGACAAAAATGTAGACGGTAAGTTTCATGTATTGTTATAAAAATATAATACATAAAATAAAATTAAATTGTTAAAATATCTATTAATTTAGATAAATATTGAGTCCTGAGTTCTAGCTCTTCAATAATTTAACATTTGTAAACGTCTTTATTTCAGATGTAAACCAGGCTACTTTAATTTGGATAAAGATAATCAGTTTGGCTGTACCCCGTGTTTCTGCTATGGGCATTCTTCGGTTTGTGGTCCAGCTTCAGGATATTCAAAAGGTTTTTTTTGATTAATTTTGTAATTAAAATTTGATAAGAATTAGAGACTTTATTATATGGTACAATAAAACAATATATAAATGACTTGAAATTTGGATTTCCCTTATTCTCTGGTAACTCATAAAACGTTTAAATGGTCAGTGGTGCAGTAGAATGGGGTGGGAAAGGATTCCCTTGAGGTGCCTCATGGAAATTCTAGACATAAATCAGTTTCTCATTTCAAATTACTCAAGTTTTCATAACTTTGCTTTTGCTATAAGTCGAGGCTTCTTAGAAATACTGAAAACGTTTCAAAGTTCTGCCATTAACCATAGCGAAGTCAGTAGCCGACAATATTTTGTTGAATATGCAGACAGCCTGACAGAAATTTGTTTAATTGAGAGATCATTGGGACCGTAAGGATTGGGAAGTTAGATACAGTCAGGGCTCAGTCATAAATAACTCATAAATATAAAACGTCTGCAAAAATAATATGCATTTTCTTGTACAAAATGTTGTTTTATTATGATACCAAATGACTGAACCCTTACTATATCTACCTTTATAGATGTAGTAGTGTCTTTATTATATGAAAAAAAAAAACATATCATGAAACGGGTTGATTCTATGAAATTTACAGAAAAAAAAAATATTTTATTTGTATACATTAGCTTGTAATAGCATATCCTAATTGATGACAGGCTAAGAAATGTATGTCCTAAAATCCAATTTGCATGATGATATAAATTCACTATTTATTATTAACGGATTTCGGGAGATATGTTTCATTACAAATATTATTAGTTGGAACCATTAAAGTGTGTTATTACTTAAATTTGTTATGGATAGTCATGTTTCTATGGCTATGAGCCATGAAAATAATTTTATTAATACACCGAACTTCAATCAGCCCATGGTAACTGACCAGGCAACAGGTTCTGTTAGATAATTTTGTTCTTGAACTTAAAATTTAATTTTTGATTTTTTATTTCCTTGGGTGGAAATAATGGATTTTTTCCTCCCAACAGAAGAAAAAAATAATTTTTTTTTATGTGGGTGTCTTTTCCACTCCAACGCTTATTTCAGCAACAGACCTTTTTTTTTTTAATTATGAATATAATTTCAGTGTCCATCGAGAGCATGTTTGCCCGAAATGCTGAGAGGTGGTCAGCACAAACGAAACTTCAGAAACCAGTGACTATTCAATATGATTCCCTCACACAAGTTATATCAGCCACATCTCCCGATAAAGAACCAGTCTACTTCTTAGCACCTGGTAAGTCTTTCCTCATTGTATTCTTTTTTTTTTTTTTTTTTTGCTTTTCTGTTGTTATTGTGATTCCTTTTTCATTTTAATTTCTCAGTATACTAAAAACTACTCTTTTGGCACATTCAAAAATATTATTAATTCTATTAATTTAAAGTCTGGAATTAAATAAAGGATTACATAATATTTTTCTGGTTTGATAAAAAAACTTTTTCTAACAAAATTTCCCATGATTACAGAAAGATTTCTTGGTGATCAACGGGCAGCTTACAATCAAGAATTGGAGTTCAAACTGAGAGTAAATGAAGTGGGTGTTGCATCAATAAATGACGTAATTCTTGAGGGAAATGGACTTCAGATTTATCAAGCCATATTTAGTCAAGGAAATCAACAACCATCCACAGTTGTTAGTGCTCATAATTATTTTAATAATTCCTAACATCTATAAATGTCTACAATTTCAGACAACCATACTCAATTTTTCTTGTATTTTGATTACAATATACTAAAAATTATTATGTGAAAATATGAATCAATTGTACAGATTTTGATTACAAGAGAGATTCTATATAAAGATTTCTTATAGAAACCTATATTTTGTTCATTGAATATAAACAATTACTTTTTTATTTTTCAGAGTAATGTTTACAAGTTTCGCTTGCACGAAGATCCCGATTTTGGTTGGGAGCCTAGGAAATCAGCAAGAGAATTCATGAGTATTCTGTCCAATCTGACAGCTATTAAAATACGTGGCACATATACAAAGAATGGTATGAACTTTGTTTTATATCTATTATTATTATTAAATAATTACCCCTTTAGATGCTCAGCTGGTAAAAGGCAGTGGGTCTTCTACCCATGGAGTATGCGGCTGTCCTCTCCACCCCTACCTCCTGGGCACGGGAATCCCGGCGCTCGGCCACTTCGCAATTCTTTATAATTTTTCTTGATGTTTTACCATTTCTTTTCTTACAAAAGCTTAGCAGTCGTGTTCTAACATATTCTTTTGAAGTAATTTTTGTCATCAACTTTTCAAATTTCTAGACTAATTATTTTTTATCTGTTATTATTGTCTCATTTATCATAACTTTTCCAGCATTAGTAATTTAAGCTTCATAAAAATAGTAAAGAATTTTAAAAAAAAAGTGATATTATATTCAGATGTAACTTTGCAAAATAATTTTTTTTTTTTTTTTTTATCTTTATTGAAATTTACAACCTGTACAGATAACAACATGTAAATAGTACTGTAATGATCTATAACTCATGGATACATATTAGGGGAGAAGACAACCATTGTCGAACTCCCTATTAGATATATATATATATATATATATATATATATATATATATATATATATATATCTAATAGGGAGTTCAACAATGGTTGTCTTCTCCCCTAATATGTATCCATATATATATACATATATATATATATATATATATATATATATATATATATATATATATATATATATATATATATATATAAAGAAAAAGATGTCGTAATGTTCGGCTCTTTTTCTGTGTTTACAATTGATCACTAGTTTAAGAAACAATTTATTTACAATATATACAAAATATATGTATGTATGCATACATCCATGTGCATGCATACACACACATTTACAAGAAAAAAAATAAATAAAATAAAATAATAAAAAAAAATAAAAATAAAAATAGAAAAAAAGAACAAATAAAAGGAACAAATACAGTGTATATGAAAGTTATGTTATAATGTTGTCTCGGGGCCAGCGCCTTTGGAGACGACATGGAGGAACATCAGGGATTGTATCAGAGGAGAGGAGATTTCCAAGAGGATTCGGATGAGCAGAGAGTTTGGTGTGGAATATTAGCAATCGGGATTTGGCTAGTTCTTGAACGGTTGGGATTTGTAGGTCTCGATGGATAGTAGAATTAGAAACATAAAAAGGAGCATCAAGGATTCTACGGAGGACTTTTGATTGGAAGCGCTGTATTATATTGATATTTGATGGTTTCGCTGTTCCCCACAATTCAATACCGTAGGTCCAGATTGGTAGTATGATAGCCTTGTATATTGTTAGTTTGTTATTGATGGTCAGTTTTGACTTGGGCCTGAGTAGTCGTCGAAGTAGTCCATAGCGTTTGTTAAGTTCTTGTCTTTTTTGTTGGATATGTGTCTTCCAAGTTAGATGTCTGTCGAGATGGAAACCTAGGTAGCGGACCTCCTTAGATTGAGTGATAGGAATGTTATGGATAAAAACGGGAGGGCACTCACTTCGTCTTAGAGTGAAGGTTACATGCTTACACTTTTCAGGGTTAACTTTGATGCGCCATTTATTCAGCCAAGTTTCAACTTCATTCAGATGGGACTGGATTCGATTTACTGCAATTTCAAGTTCTGTCGGACAGGAGAGAAATGCGGTATCATCTGCGAAAGTGCTGGTTGTAATGTCAGGGTTGATTGGGATGTCAGCAGTGAAAATGGAATACAAGAGGGGAGCTAGGATGCTGCCTTGTGGAACTCCTGCAGAGATTGGCCGGGATGAGGATTGGGATCTACTATATTGGACGTGGAAAGTGCGGTTTTTAAGATAGGATTTTAAGATAAGGTAGTAAGTTTGAGGCAGGAATTGTTTGAGTTTGAACAGGAGTCCAGAGTGCCATACTTGATCGAAGGCCTGAGCCATGTCAAGGAAAACACCTATGCAAAAACCTTTACGCTCGAGTGTGGAGGATATGACATCAACAATTCGGAAGGCTTGTTGAGTAGTAGAATGTTGGGAGCGAAAACCGAACTGGTGATTTGGTATTACATTGAGGGTTTCTACTAAGGATAAGAGACGTTTGTAGAGGAGTTTCTCAAATATTTTGGAAATTGTAGGTAGAAGACTTATTAGACTTATTGTAGGAGCTTACAAGAATATTGGGTTTGGGAATGAGGATAATTGAGGAGTGTTTCCAAGAAGTGGGGAAATGAGTTGTTCGAAGGACACTATTGAAAATAAGCGTAAGGAACATTAAGCCTTTTTGTGGAAGTTATTAGGTCATGACCAGGTGATTTCTTGCATGGGAGATGGTCAATAATGTATTTTATATCAGCTGGACTAAATGACTTCGGAGGAGGGGAAAGAGGAAGAGGTTCATCCAAGTTTCTCAGTATTTCTAATGTTTGGGAAGGATCACCATCTGGGTTGGGAGAAAATGTGGATTCCAGATAGTTGGCAAAGATATTTGCCTTTTCCTCGTCACTCCTGGCCCAAGTGCCATCCTCTCGGTGTAAAGGAGGTATGGAAGGTTGAAATTTTAGAATTCCTCTGGTGGCTTGCCATAAAGAGTTGTCGTCTGTACAGAGGGAAGAAACATAGTCGTTGTAGTTTTCAGAGCGGAGTTTAGTCAGTTCATCTTTTAGTTGTTTGGTAAGTCTGTTTAATAGAGTTTTGTCAGAAGGATAGCGATATTTCTGCCATTGGGACCTTGCTCTTCGTTTGGCTGTGACGAGATCTGAAATGTGAGGAGGTAAGGATAGTGTTGCAGGACGGGAAGGAGGATGTCTTACCTTGCTTGCGACCTTCATACTGAACTGGATCGCCTTTGTAAACATTTCTGCTGCTCTATCTATGTCTACACTCGTTTTGAGCACCACTTTAAGGTCTAAGAAGCATTCGAGAGTGGTTTGAAATAAGGACCAATTCACTGGCCCTGGGGTGAGTGTTGGTTTGGGAGGGAGCAAAATAGGAGATACGCTTAGAGTTAGAAGAACTGGAGAATGGTCTGATGAAAGGTCTTCAAGGGATTCTACAGATGAGAAAATACCACCTAGGCCTGATGAAACAAAGAAATCGACTATATCTGGGATTCTATGAGTGTCAGAGGGCCAATAGGTAGGGTGTGATTGGGAATGGGCGAAGAAGTTATTTGTGTTAATGACATCATTAAGTACACGGCCTCTTGAGTTTGTGAGACGACTTCCCCATTGTAAGTGTTTGGCATTGTAATCTCCTCCAGTGACAAAGTGAGGGCCAAGAGAGTCAAATAAGGCTTGGAAATTTGGATGGTGAATTAGTTTTTGAGGAGGGCAATAGGCAGCAGCAATGGTTATGGGAAATGAGTGAAATTTTACGGAAATAGAGGACAGTTGGTAGTAATCATAAGGAAGGCTTATGTGAAAGTGATGGGCGATAGAAGTTTTGACCAGTATTGCGGCTCCACCATGTCCAGTGCCATCAGGGTGATCAGTTCTGTAAGTAGCATAACCATTGAAGTATAAAGTGTGTTCAGGGCGAAGGTGCGTCTCTGTTAGAAGTACTATGTCGATGTGTTTGTCTTGTAGAAGTAGTTAGAGTTCTTGTTTTCGGGACAAAATACCATTTGAGTTCCAAAGTAGGATGGAAAGGTATTTATCTTTAGGGATGCTCATTTTAAGAGTTTAGGAAGGCATTGCTGCATGAAGGTGGTCAGGAGAGAGATTAAGGGTGTGATGAGGGATTCCAATCTCTCAAAGAAGGTTTGGAAAAGGGCGGTTGGATCAAAGGGTGAGGATCGAGGACTGTCGTGGATCTGGGGAGAAGAGGGAGTAGATCTGACTTGAGGTAGACGCTGTGGAAGGGGTTGCTGAGTAGGAAAGGTTTGGGTCGAGGAAGTGGAAGGTTGATTTGGTGGTTTAGGATGAGTGGTGGTGGGATGTGAAGGAACCTGTTGGGTTGTCGCCGAAAAGTAACTCAGGCCAGGGGTGAACTCCTTGTGCTGCGTAATAATGGCAGGTTCCTGGAAGGATGACAACTGCGTTGATGGCTGAGATGATTTTGTATTGTGAGTCTGTCGTGTGTAGTCATTTTGATGTGTCTTGAAGGCTTTAAATACTGTGCATCCTCGATAGGTAGCTGGGTGATTTTCTTGACAGTTTGCACATTTTGCCGTAGCATCCTTGGGAAGAGAACATGTTTCTGAAGCATGTTCTTCGCCACATTTCACACACTTGGGCATGTGGTAACAGTAGTTGTGGGTGTGGCCAAACTCCATACACTTGAAACATTGAATGATGTTTTCTCGGCGTTTTTGTGGCTCTTCTACTTTTATTCTCGTGTATAAAAGTACAGATTCGCTAAGTATTTCCCTGCTCTTTTCTTCTTTCGCCAGATCGACAAAGAACAGTGGAAGGGGTAATTTAGTTGCTGGATGTTTTACGTTGTGTACTCGTTTCACGTTATACTTTTTATCTTTGAGTTCCTGGGCAATATCATCCACTGGTGTCGTGTGGTGGAGGTTTCTTATCACCACTCTGAAAGATTTGTCTTCTTTCAGCTGATAACAGTGAAAATCAGCTTCAACTTTGTTCAGGTATGTAATTATTTTTCTATATGTGTCGCTGTCATTAGGATATACGACGGTGTCATTGAATCTGGCGCGACAGGTGAATTGATTGCCCACTAAGTTCTCTAGCTTCTTGGAAAACGTTTTGAAGTCTGTGATTCTACGGATGAATATTGGTGGGGGTCGAGGAATGTCAGAAATAGTTTTTGCTTTTATTTGAGGAGTTTCATGTTGTGGTTCAGTAATGTGAATCTTCTTAGTGCCTGTGTCATTTTTCCCCCTAGGCCGAAGGAAATGTGTATCAGTTTTTTCTGTGGGTGTAGTTTTTGGTATCTTAGTTTTACTATGAGTGTTTTTAGAGGGCGGCTTTCTCGTGTATTTTCTTTTGGTTTTGTTTTTTATCCAGTTTTCTCCATCTATTGTGGATTCTGATTCCTCATGCATGGTTAATTCTCGGCTGGATGACTCACTCATTTGTATGTCTCGATGAACTTTGGAATTGTCAACTATTTTCTCCATGATTGTAAAGCCACTATCGCCATGTATGAAAGCAGAGGAAACAACGAAATAAAGTCCAATGGGAGATTGTTCTGTCTAATATCTGCAGACAGCAGAGGGGACAGGGACAGGCGCCAAGACTTAGCAGGTATAACCCCCCACCACCAAGCAGGGCTTGATGAGGTTAAAGCTTAATAACAAAGAAATTGTTTTATCTACTCACTATTTTCTTGGTGAATGGTGCATGAATCTACAATAAACTTCGCACACACGTACACTGACTGTTTGTGAAACGACTCGGCACTTTTCACAGGAAAAGAACTGGATTTAACCGACTGAATAAACGAAATAAGGCAGAGCGTTTGGTGAACACTGTTGCTCTGACAAAGGCTAATGGCCGACGCAAAATAAATAAATAAATAAAAAAAAAAATATATAGCAAAATAAATAAATAAATAAAAATTGAATGTTTCGACCTTCTGTTGGTCATATCTTCAACCGCGAGTAACGACAGTAAAACTTTCACCAAGCTTGATCTGCCAATTCTAAAAATAGCTAGTAGTTTTCTTATCTCTTAACGGATGCCTCTCTGCTGAGCCTTTATTGTGGCTTGGCGCATTTAGACAGAAAATCGCCAAAGCCACTATAATGGCTCAGCACACCACAGGACAATCGAGCTCAAGCCACTATAGTGGCTTGGTGCTCTTAAAGGGTTAAAGGTGTTTTCCTTAAAAATGGTCAAAGATCAACCCCGTTATCGAGGGTCTATAAAAAAAGAAAGAGTAAGTGTAAACGTTAATAATTTATTTCATTTATGTTAAGGAATTGGTTTCCTTGACGACGTGAAGCTGGGAACTGCAAGGAGAGGAGCAGCAGGGCAACCAGCAGGCTGGATTGAGATGTGCACGTGCCCAACAGGATACGTAGGACAGTTTTGCGAATCTTGTGCTCCAGGCTATAGGCACGACCCTCCTAATGGTGGACCTTTCTCAGGTTGTGTTCCCTGCAATTGTAATGGTCATGCAGATATTTGTGATCCTGAATCGGGTAAATTAAAATTTCCTCTCTGACATTTATTTGTAATAAACTCTGAGTAATGTGACTATATTGACATTTTTTTATTGGATTAAATGCTTTCTGCTTGTTTTCTTGTTTTTTTCTTAGAAAGTAGCATAAAAGGCTTATAGCGAAAGATCAAATCTATTTGTAGTACAGAAATTGTCTTAAAATTATTTATTAAAAATCACTTTTCTCTTCTAGTATAAACAACTTATAATAATTTTACAGGAAGGTGCATTTGTCAAGATAACACAGCTGGAGACATGTGTGAACGTTGTGCTCGAGGATACTACGGAAATGCGCTAGCAGGAACAGCACACGATTGTCAGGTCTGTCCCTGCCCGGATCAAGGAGCTTGCTACCAGCTAAATGCCGAAACTGTCATCTGCTTGGAATGCCCTAAAGGTTATGCAGGTAATGACCAGTATTTCAAGATTTTCAACTCATTAATTATGATTTAACGAGTAAACATTAGTCTCTCCCTGTCTATCTGTACAACCGTCTACATAAAAATCTGTTACGTTGAGTTATAATAAGCATTATCGAGCAGATTAAGTTCTGTTTTATTTATCGCTGACCTTACAACATTTTGAAGTTATGTGAGTGATAAAAAGATTGCAACATATCAGGATCTTGAAAGAGAAAGGGTAATTGTGAAAAATTGACTTTTTTTTATTTTATCTTCTGAGTCAGAAAGATGTAGGTAACAAGACACTTCCCTTGTTTCTCTGGTACCCCTTTAGTTCTCTCACAGTTTCAAGTTAAAGTGAATAGGACCATCATCTATGAAAAATTCAATGTCCGATTTCAAGGACAAATCTCGGGTCTGAAACTCCCCTCCTAGCATTATATTACCCATAAATCACTTGTAAAAATTATAAGTAAAGCATTGAATTTCAATTTCATAGTTTTTCAATCAGGTTTATGAATGAGCATTCCATAGATAAAACATTCCCCTTTGCTATCCTGAAGCTCTTTGACTTAGAACTTTGATTTCGATTTCCCAACATCTGGAATTCTTGATTCATCCTTTCTCTTCCAAGGTTCTGACATGTATGTTACTCTATTTTGGGCACATAAAATATTCTAATTTACAAAAAATCATTCTTTAAAATGGATAAGTTAATAATATTCATTAAATGTTTTAACATTTTTTTTATTTTAAGGTGCAAGGTGCGACCAGTGTAGTGATGGCTATTTTGGAGATGTCGATGGAAGTTCAGGAAAAGTAAAGCTCTGCAAACCATGCGATTGTAATATGAATGTAGATCAGAATGCAGTTGGAATTTGTGATCCAATCACTGGAGAATGTAAAAAGTGCATATACCACACAGGTGGACCGCACTGCGACCAATGTTTACCTGGTACGAATTTGTATAATCTAGTTTCATTATTTGATATTAATTTAACATTTATAATTATTTATATGTGTAGATCCTAAGTTGAAAACTAAGATGTTCCAGGTAGTTGGTAACAGCTTATTCAGTCTTCAATTATTTTGTATTTTATATTACATTTTTGCTGTAGAAACGTTTCGGCTATAAGCCATTTTCAATCCAATTAACTGTATGATTTTGCATTATTTTTTTATAAATTATAATCTTCAGATTATGTGCTTGTAAATTTGATATTATTTAGTTTGAGGAGGAAATTTCATTTTTTTTTAAATTGTATGGTTCGTGTCTCTGAATGAATTTTCTTCTTTCGACATTAAAAACTTATTCTTCCAAATAAATTAATCAGAATATGTGGCAAATTTCTTTTAATTTTGCCACATAAAATTCCATACAATGAATGGCAATTTAAAGATTGCATATAACAGAAGGGATACTAAACAGGTCAATATTTTTTAAAAAGGCTGATAATAAAAAAGGGGTTATTCATTTTCAGTATCTTGTATACAATTTTATGCGATTGAATATTTGCTTGGCTGTTAAACTTAAAGGAAGAAAAATGAAATTATTCTAAAATTTAGTTTATGCATAACAATTATTTTATTTTTTAGCACAAAGTAAATCTGACAATTCAAAGCAATGTCTTTCTTTCCAATTTAAGTATATTCTTCACTTGGGTAAGTGAACAATCATTACCCTTATCCCATCTTTCTTAAAACTTGGTAGCTTTCCCATCCTTATGTTTTTATGTTTCATTTTTTACAATGCATTAACTGTCACAGTCATTAGAACCCCCCCCCCTTAAAATGTGATTTTTGTTTCTATAACCAATAGTGAAAGTTACATCAAAATTCTAAGTACATTTCCTACCTGCATATAAGAAGAAAACTCCCATATTGTGTTAACCCATTTGCCCAGTCCTCAAGACCCAACTACAATTGTATGCCTAGGACATATATATGTGTGTGTGTATATATACAGTTTTTTATTGTTTGTTTTTTTAATTTCCTTTAGCATTAAAATGATTATATAGCAGTAAAATAAACTTTTCAGTAAAACAAGGTAAGTAATTGAAAATAATTTTTGTATTATTTGTTGTCTGTAATGGACCTTTCCCAGCAGAAGTCGAGGAGGCAGAGTGAATAATTTTTTTAATAAAGGAGCCAAAGCTTTAAATAGATGGCATAGAACCATATTTAATTGAAATTACAGACAATAGCAGAGACCATAAAATGAAAATGGTGGAAAGGTCGGGAATATGTTCCTCAAAATGTTGTGCATCAGAAAATGCACTTTTCCATCTATCTGAATTGGCTAAAGTAATATAGAAATACTAATTTATAAAGACATGCCTTAAAGTTAATTAATGTTTTCATTTCAGGATACTATGGTGATGCATTGGCTATTCCCAAAGATGGTGATATTTGTAAGCCATGTCTTTGTGATCCTCTTGGCACAGAAAAATCTGGCGATGGGCCACTTATCTGCAACCAAGTCACTGGTCAGTGCCATTGTAAGCCGAATGTTACTGGAGTCAAGTGTAATGAATGTCAACCTGGATACTACAATATTGAAAGCGGAAAGGTGAGAGATGTCTTCATATAATAGAACTATTAGTAGATCATAGTTTTTAATAATACGCAGAACTATTTTTAACTAACACCCTTAAAAATCTAAATAAATTATAACAAAAACAAAATTGTTGAGGGTTGGAAATTCGAAGATAGAAGTTGTCAGGGTTCGGTCATTGTATCATACCACATTAACTGTGGACTGAGCCGTGGAAGTACTAGCGACGATAAAGAGGGAATAGCCAATTTAGCTCCTGGTAGAAATGCGATATGTCGGGGGTCTCTGGAGACCCCGAGGATAAAACGAATGAAACAGTTCATGAGGGGTTTGGGTTTTGCCTTGAGACCGACAGAAAGTCCACCGTACACCAAACAACCATAGCCAAACGGGGGGAATAAGAGTGAGGTTGCCTTGTATCTTCTGTCTGTGGGTAAATATGGATTATTATTAAATGTTTTAACGTCCATTTATTATTAACTATGAATTTTAGGATGGGTTATCTATAAGTTACCACCCTTTTCTAACCAGGATAGGCCTTCTCTTTTTTCGAAAGAAAAGCCACCACCCCTATTGGGAATCGAACCCACGACCCTTTGGCAAGGAGTGTTAAGTGCTCACGCCTTAACGCTCACGGCCACCAGGCCTCCAAATATGGATTAATGGGAAATATGATTTTTACAGGAAAAGTTTTGATCAAATATGATTCCAAGGTTTTTAACTGATTCACAATATGAGGGATTGGGAACCCGTTACAATGGTTTTAGTTTTATTTATGGAAATTTGTTTTTAATATATATTGGAACTAACCTTATAATTATATTATGTATATATTTACAAAAACACCACAGTTTTATCATTGAAATAAAAATCAGTGTTTTTGCAGAAAATGATGAATATGTGAACAATTCTTATTTTATATTCAGATGATTATTCAACAATAAAATTGAAAAAAAAAAAAAAAAAAAAAATCTTTTTTCTTACAGTAAGTAATTATTATTTTTCTTTCTAGGGCTGTGAAGCATGTAACTGCAACCCAACTGGCTCATTCAACAATACTTGCGATTTAAGAACTGGTCAGTGCTTCTGTCGTCCGGGCGTAACAGGACGCCAATGTCAGCTCTGTCAGGAACATCACTACGGCTTCTCTAGTAGCGGTTGTACTCCTTGTGAATGTGATGAAATTGGCTCCCAACACCTTCAATGTGATATGAATGGCCAATGCCCGGTTCGATTTTATTTATATCAATATCCTATAATTTCTAATATCATACAATAAGCAAGAAGGAAGGTAAAAAAAAAAAATAATAATTAGAACATCAATAATTTATTTTCTAAAAGGGCCACCCTTGGCAAGGAGGATGTAGTCAAATCCAATTGTAAATCCCAAAATCCATTGTAAATTTTGTAAATTATACTAAAACATTGTATGTGGTCTGTACAGAAATAATACAGGTTTTGAATATTCTAAAGTCTTACCTTCTAAAAAATAATCTAAAGCCTAGTTAATGGACAGTAACCAATGCCCATTAATGTTGTTTTCCCTCATAAATTAGTTTAGTTTGTGTTACATTCTCTGTAAGTAAGGACCTCTGAAATTCACCATGTCAAAAAAAGATTTTTGTCATGGTCAAAGTGCAGCTCAAACCACACGTAACAATTTTGTCTCGGAGATTTGTATTTCAAAGACAACGAAGGGTGTGGTAGGCCACCTGTTGTTAACAGAGACCAACTGGAGGCTTTGGTAGAACAAAACACTCGTGAAACTACTCGGGACATTGCAAGAGATGTTGGTGTTGACCATTCAACAGTTGTTCGCCATCTGGAACGATTTGATCACATAAAAACCTGCATTATTTTTGCACCATCCTAATCGTAGTCAAACATTGAGATTTAGTAAATCATTTATTTCAAATCTCTTTTGTTCAAACTTCACAACATTTAAAAACTTTTTTTATTTAATTATATTCAAAATATCAATTCTGATGCATTAAACGACATAAAATACGAGTAATATATTTTTCAAAAAGAGGCTCTTCTTCCCTTTCTGATTAACATAATCCCATTGACTCATTAATTGTATTTTTATTGGCCCTTCCACCCTGCTTACAGTTGATTTTATTTATATTTAGAAACTAAGTTTGAAGCATGGATTAATTTATTCCATAATTTTTTAGTGTTCAGGAAATGTCGAAGGGAGAAGATGTGATCGATGTAAAGAAAATAAATTTGACAGGAAACAAAACTGTATTGATTGCCCAGTGTGTTACAGTCTTGTACAAGACTCTGTTAATAAACACAGGTATAACATCTTTCAATTAGAAGACATTTTTTTTATTGTAACTTTTCATGACAATATATATTGAAATTTAAGAATTACTCACTTAGGATGGTAGATATTTGCAATACTTTTTTGGGGGGAGGTTAAAAAATAAATTTATTATTTTTTTTTTTTTTACTGCCTACTAATAGGAAGAACTTGGAAGATCTGGAGAAACTTTTGATAAATATAATTGCAAATCCCAACATAATAAACAATGATGAAGAATTTGAAAGAGATTTAAAAGAAGTCCAAGCCAGAATTGATCAGCTTTGGGAGGATACAAAAAGTTCTGCAGGAGGTAAACTCACATCCATGATAATCAATTTAAAACCATAAAAACTTTTGGAATCCCGGTGGCTGCAAATGTAAAGGCATTTGCACTTTTTATTTATTTATTTTAGTTCCTACTAATATTTGTTTTTTGTTTTTTTTCATGTAAAGACTTTTTTAATTGTTTCTATTTTTTATGATTTATGTTCTCAATTTTCTTTTTTCATTTTTTTGTCATATTTTGTTTAATGGCTAGAGTTTTTACACATTGACAGTGTTTACATTTGCAATTTATGATAAACAAATAAAATAAATAATAATAATAATGTGAAATGAAATTGTAATTCCTTTCATAAACTTTAGTTTAAAGGCCTATTTATTTCATAAAATACAAACAAGTGTGAAGCCTATATTTTTACATATTTCAGATGATTCTACGTTGCGGGAGAGAATAGAGGAAGCTCGTAAGAAATTAGACAGTTTAGAAGATTCACTCGAAAAAGTTAACAATGACATTGAAGAAACAGACCGGATAGTTAAGGCTGCTGAAAGAAATACTACAGCTATTACAGAAGCCATTGAAGGAGCTTTGGCCGAAATACAAGTACGAACTATGATTTTTTTTTTTTTTTCTCTCTGTAGTAATTGAAGATGACAATATAATGCTTTTAAATTAGATGCACTTAGAATTTCTATCCTTCAGGACCCTTGTGCATGATTAATAGTAATTTTTAAGCTCCTGCAGCCGCTTAGTGCCAGTAGTGTATTTTCTCCCTCCCTCCATGATGTCGCCCAGATGAGGCAATCCAAAAGTACTGACTAGAAAAGTCCACATTTCATGACTCACAAATCATGAAAATAATGGCGATTCAAATTTGTGTGTGTGTTATTCAGAATTTAGGTCAATCCCCAATGTTGGAGGGAAAACCAATCTCGGAATGGGCTGCTTTTATGGTGCCAACTTACTTTTCAAAACTGTATCAAGTGTATTTTCTCTTAAAACTTTTTTAAGTTGTCAGATTATTTACCTTCATCCAATTGCCTTAAATAGATAATTGTTTTCTCCTTTTTCATTGTAATTGTTTTGTTGTTTTTTTCATATCTCGCATGAATCGATCTATTAGCATCGAGCTACCTACAGGTTCCCAACCCTTTCCAAACGCCCATAGTGAAAAAATAATTTTTTTTCAGTGAGCTCATCACTGAGAAAAATCAACCAGAAACAAGCAGAATATGAACTATCGTCTCCTTCATGGCAATGTAACACAATAACCATCCTGCCACTGAGAGACCTATCCATAGCGATAATTCACATAATTAATTGAGATAATTGTCTCTTTTTAAATGTATCAACATTTTCGTTATTTTCCTAGTTCATATTACTTTAACTGATTTTTTTTTTCTAATAATATGATAATTTCAGAAAGCTATGGATTATATCCTTACTGATGGCTTAGCAGCATTAGCAAAAGCAAGGAACCGATCTGCTGAAAATGGGCAGCAAAATATACAGATGTCAGATATTGCTCACCAAGCTCGAACAACAGTACTCAAGTAAGAATCCAAGCCAATAAATATCTTGAAAAGAAAAACCCCAATAGTAATCTTATTTACTTAGAAAAATAGGAACAATACCAATATCCGCTTGACAGATATTTAATTATAACAATTGAATTGGTTTGCAGCATCAAGGAGTCAACTCCAATATTTTTTGCATCTATTTTGGACTATTCTCACATATTCAGAAGGAAGAAAAACTCTTTCCGTTAACTCATTCTAGTGGATATGAGGAAACAGTGGTTAATCCTGTTTGGCGAAAAATGGAGTTAACTCTTTGTTGCTGCAAACCCTTGAATTGCAGCAGGCTGCAGAAAGGTGTTTTATTGTGATGGTTGATAATTAATCGATTTTGGCATTTACAGACAATTAGAGCAAGCTGAACATACTAAAGGAATAGCAGAAATGGCTGTAAATATATCAAATGAAGCTTTCCAGCTCTCGAAAGAAGCAAGAGATAAGCAACATAATTCAACGTAAGTTCTTTTTAAATTCTTAATTAATGACATTTATTTCTGTATCACTCTAGATGACACCTTAATTAGCCACATTTCGTTGAAACAAATATTTTTTTAAGAGGACTAAGGAATAGTTTGTTTTCTTAGCCGAAACCCAGGTATTTCTTTGACTTCTTATCACCACGATCGCTAACTATCTGCGTTTCATTTTAAATGTTTTTTATATTCAATATTTCAACATAATAGCAACAATACCTAAATCACTAGTGCTTATTTACAATTTTAAAATTTCAAATCAAAGAAAAACTGTAAGTTAAACAAAATATTTTTTCAGAGAGCATATTATATCAGGTCATCCCTTAAGTAATGTTGGTTTTTAATATTCCATCTCTTTATGTTCTCTCGTTTTCAATTTATTTTTGTTTACATTTTTTGTTCATTATAGCATTAAATACACTTCTATTTATCATGTATTGGTAGGTGAAATTTATTCTGTGCTGAAATTTCATTTAAAATGGAACTCTCAATACACCACTTACGCCATGTTATGCTTTGGGATTTTGATAAAGGAGACAATGGTGGTTCAACTTATCGAAAACTTGTAAAAATATATGTCTAATATGTCATTAGTGAGCGACAAGCGCGACGGTGGTTTGAACAATTTCGAGCAGAATACCACAACTTGAATCAAGCCTCGACAGAGCTTGACAACAAACTCCTGCAGACTAATGTAGAAGAAAATCTGGTTGTAACAATTGAAGAGCTGGCAGGAAAACTTGGATTGACACATTCTACAGTCCACCAACATAAACAAACATTACTTATGGGATGACCTGATACTAATAATTAAAAGTAATTATCAGGTAACGCAAAAAGTCCTGTCGTTTTATTTTAAATCCCATGTTTACAAATTTCTTACTTTAATACTATAATGATAAATAAAGAGCAACCTTGTAGGATTAGAAGATGCTTGTTTTGATAGTAAACTGGACTACTTTAACTTTAATCCAGTTGACGTTCTGAGCTGGAATAAAATGTTTACAATGCTCTCTCTTGAAATGCAAATTTGCTCGATTTTACTCTACAAGTTTAATATAGGCCTAAAAGCCATCGAGGCTGCTCGTAAACTGCGTCAGGTGTTTGGGGAGGATGCTCTCTCAGATCGAAAGGACCAATTCTGGTTTCGAGCTCGAAAAACCCCTTAGAATCGTTTTCTTCATCCAAACCAGCTAAGTTTTATAAAAGTCCGACTCGCAGGAACTGCGTCATCTAAGCGCGGTTACGTATATGCCGAAGAAATGGAATAGATTAGCATCACAAATCACAGGAAACTGACAGTAGCTAACTTACACAGAAGCGGATAATTCTTAATCTGTATAAGTCAATACAATTATATACTGAAAATGTACTTACTCTTCGACTAATGCTGAGAAGGCTCTTGTGACAGGCCAGATAATAAATAAATAAAATGATAAAAAATATTCTTTTTTATTAAAATAAAATAAATAATGCGCAACTGATGATAAATAAAAATAAATCAAAGTAAAAGTCTCCCTGTCCACCACACAAACACGACACACTGATTTCGGGAACAACCAAGGAATGCTTCAGAGAAACACGAGGTACTCCCTAACAGCTGATGAGCTAGAAATTCATTACCCGCGCAAGCAATTAATCATTAATTTAGTAATTAGTCAGTTCCAGGCCGTGGTTCACTGATAATAGATTTGCCGCGAGCTTGGCCGGTGAGTTTGACAGCTAGTGCAGTGGGAGGTTACAGTGCGGTTGCTACATCACTCCCCTCCGATGGGTCAGTCGCGGAACCTTACGGGCAATTGGATCTTGCGTCCTCGTCGGGTGGTATACCTGTTGGGTTGACGTTCTGCGACTGGGTCATTGTCTGCAGGTTCCTTAAGTGGTGAGGGTGGAGACACAAGTTCTGAGGTGGATTGCTGCGTTGCGGTGTCAGGATCCTCTAAGATGTAGGCTGGCTTCAGGCGGTCGACTGATACCGTCTTGGTACCAGAAGGCAGCATGATATCGAAGGTCTTCTCTTCGCGTTTTATGACGGTATGTGGACCAGAATAGGGTGGCGTCAGCGGTTGGCGAACAGCGTAGTCTCGGAGGAAGACGTGGGTGCACTTTCTTAAGTCTTTATAGACGAATGCAGGTTTTGAACTGCTGCGATGGGGGGCTGGGCGTAGCGACTTCATGTGGTCCCTAAGCTTGTTCAAGAACACATGGACGTCTTCAGGTCTGGTACAGGCCTCCAGCATCTCTCCCGGAAGTCGCAGGGGTTGTCCCAGTGTCATCTCAGCTGCGCTGCAGGAATTATCGTCTCTGACTGCTGCTCGAAGACCCAGAAGAACTGTTGGGAGTAATTCCGTCCAGTTTCTGGAATCAATGAGATGTGCCTTGAGTGCTGCTTTCAACGTCCGATGCCATCTTTCCACACAGCCGTTAGCCTGCGGGTGATAGGCGGTCGTCCTGCTGCGTCGAGATCCCAGAATCTGAGAGAGAAATCTGAAGAGTTCGCTCTCAAATTGTCTCCCCTGGTCCGTAGTTATTCGCGCCGGGACGCCGAAACGACTGATCCAGACACGGTGAAACGCTTTCGAAATTATTTCCGCAGAGATTTCTTCTAGTGGTTCTGCCTCTGGCCAGCGGGAGAATCGATCTACCATCGTGAGGCAGTAACGTTTCCCCTCTGAAGCGGGCAGGGGTCCTATGATGTCGAGATGGACGTGAGAGAATCTGCTCACTGGTGCGAAGGTGCCTGGTGGCGTGATCGTGTGGCGTTGCACTTTCGATCTTTGACAAGCGACACATGATCGGCTCCAAGAAGCAATGTCCACATTCATGCTTGGCCAGAAAAATCTCTGAGCGATCAGGCGCCTGGAACCGCGGATTCCTGGGTGACTGAGGCCGTGGAGTTTTGGGAAAACATCGTGTCTCAGGCTGGCTGGCACGTAAGGACGAAGCTTAGGCATCGAAGTCTCGCATAGCAGGGGTCTCTTGGTGGATGGTGGATGCAGCCATTTGAGATGGAGTGCAGGATTCTGCAAGAGTTCAGGAATGGTTGGATCCGCTTCCTGTTTCTCCGCCATGAAGTCCATATCGTCTGGAGTGTCGATACCTTCCATGCGAGATAATGTGTCAGCGACGATATTCTCCGTACCTGATACATGGCGAATGTCGGTAGTAAACTGACTAATGTAATTGGCTAGCCGAATTCGCAGAGGTGTTGCAGTTTGTTGCCGTTGCGTGAACATGTGCAATAGAGGCTTGTGGTCGGTAAAAATAATTACATTACGACCCTCAATAATGGGACGAAAGTGTCGGATTGCTCTGTGAACTGCAAGCAATTCGCGGTCGTACGTTGAATATTTTTGCTCCGCTTGAGTTAGGGCTTTAGAAAAAAATCCGAGAGGTCTCCAGCCTGACCCTTCTCGCTGCTGTAGTACTGCACCGATTGCCGTATTTGAGGCGTCGTAGGCAATAGATATGTCCCCATTCTCCTTCGGGTGAGCAAGCGATACTGCTTCATTGATGTCACGTCGGCACTGGTGAAAAGCGGCCTCGCTCGCTGGGGTCCATGCGAGGGGCGTTGCATCCTTCTTCTTCGCTGTTCCAACGAGTTCGTGGAGGATTCTTTGGTGTTCGGCAGCTCTCGGTATACAACGTCGGTAAAAATTAAGCATGCCAAGGAATCTTCTCAGCTGACCTTTGTTAGTAGGGCGAGGAAATTGGGCGATCTCGTTCACCTTGGATGGTAGTGGCTTAGCTCCTTGTGAGTCCACGATGAATCCTAGGAATTCAATCTGCGGTTGGCAGAAAATACATTTCTGTGGATTAATGGTTAATCCGTGTTCGGCGAGCAGCTTGAAAACGTCTTCTAAATGGCCACGGTGCTCCTTTTCGGACGACGACGCTACCAATATGTCGTCGAGGTAAACGAAAACAAAGGGTAGTGAGAGGATGCTATCCATAAGGCGTTGGAAGGTTTGGGCTGCATTGCGCAGGCCAAAACACATAACCCGAAATTCGAAGAGGCCGAAAGGAGTTATTACGGCCGTTTTCTCTATGTCCTCTTCGGCAACAGGAACTTGATAGTAAGCTCTATTCAGGTCTATTTTGCTGAAAATCTGCTTGTTTCTCAGGTTGGTATTCATATCCTGAATATTAGGTACACTGTAGCGATCTGGTAGGGTCTGGGCGTTGAGGCGGCGGTAGTCGCCACAAAAGCGCATGCTTCCATCCTTTTTCATTACTATATGTAATGGGCTTGCCCATGGACTCTTCGACGGGCTACATATGCCTTCTTCGACCATCCTTTGGAATTCCCGGCGTGCAGCATTGTACCTGTTCGGAGGGAGTCGTCTGGCCTTACAATGCGTAGGTGGCCCTTTCGTTTCAATATAGAGCCGGATGGGATGCTTTGGTTCCTGTGGGATGGTTGTCGGGCGAGTGATGGACGGGTATTTCCTCAATAGTCCGTTGTACCACTGTCCTGGTGGCACGGCGTGTACTGACGGTTTGGAGGTCTTCGCCAGTGTTCCTCGAGTCGTAAGGCCGGGTTTGGAGTCAATCAACTGGCGTCCGCTCAGATCCACTAGAATCTGGTGATGGAAGAGGAGATCAGCTCCTACTATAGGCTGGCTGACGTCGGCTATGATGAATGATGAATGTCCACGGTAGTGGTCTCCGTAGTCCCAAGTTCAGGATCTTCTTCACCTCTCCATAAGTCCTTATAGGTGTCCCGTTAGCCGCGTAGAGAGTGAATGAAGACTGTTCTCGGCGGTCTCGTCGTCGATGAAGAAAAACAGAGATAGAAGCACCCGTGTCAACTAGATATCTGTCTCCTGTAGTCTTCTCGGTCACGAATAGGCGGCGGTGGGGGACGTCAGCGACGGAGTCCGCCTCCTCGGTCGCTAATATTAGTTTCCCTGTTCCTTGGATTTCCACGAGCAGGGCTGTCGACACTTGCGGGCTCGCTCGCGAAATTTGTCATGGTAAAAACAGAGCTGTCTATCTCGACTAGCAGAGCGGTTCCGTCGTCGGTTCTGCGATTGGCTCCGGTCCCGTCGTGAAATCTGGCTCGCTCACTTCCAGGGTCAATTTTTGTATCATCTCTTCCAGATGAGACGTTTGCAGAGCGGCGCGGGTGGTGGTGGTGTGGGATGGTGAAATTTGGCTAACACTCGGCTCATATATTTAGGCGATCCGGTCGGCAATTTCGGCTATCTTGTCGAGCTGGGTCTCAGTAGTCGCTGCCAGTCTTGCTTGCATTCGCTCCGGCAATGCACGTAGCCAAATCGATCGTAGAAGGTCGGTTGGGAAGGAATGGCCTGCCAATCTTCTTAATTCGATTAAAAAGTGGGATGGTCTTTCGCCGTCACTAAGTCGCCTATCTTCTAATAGTTTTTTTGTTCGGAGATTCTCCGATTCTGCAAAAATGTTTATTAGGCGCTCTTTCAGTGATTCGTAGGGAGTCTCTGTGGGATTTTTCACTATATCACTAACATGTTTTAACACATCGTAGTCTATATGTGGCAAAACAGTTTGAAATTTCATTCGCGAAGATGTGATCTTGCTCGTCGCAAACACAGATTCCGCTTGACAAAACCACAATTCAGGGTCTGCTCGCCAGAAAGGTGACATTCGAAAAGTCGCTGAGAATCCATCAGCTTCTGGCATCACATCTTCCTGTTTTTCAGTTTCTTGGGTTTCTCTCCCAGTCATAATGACGTACGAAAAATACTAAAGAAAATAAAGCTTGAAAATGAAATAATAAAACGACTCACCGTCGGGGTCACCACTGTGACAGGCCAGATAATAAATAAATAAAATGATAAAAAATATTCTTCTTTATTAAAATAAAATAAATAATGCGCAACTGATGATAAATAAAAATAAATCAAAGTAAAAGTCTCCCTGTCCAATTCACCACACAAACACGACACACTGATTTCGGGAACAACCAAGGAATGCTTCAGAGAAACACGAGGTACGCCCTAACAGCTGATGAGCTAGAAATTCATTACCCGCGCAAGCAATTAATCATTAATTTAGTAATTAGTCAGTTGCAGGCCGTGGTTCACTGATAATAGATTTGCCGCGAGCTTGGCGGGTGAGTTTGACAGCTAGTGCAGTGGGAGGTTACAGTGCGGTTGCTACACTCTATTCTAAACAACCAAAAATTGGTTGTCATTTTAAGTATCTTGTTTTACTAGCATATTCATTTTACTGTTATAATCAACTGTAAATATGTGCTTCATGGCGAATAAAATTCCATTCTGTCGTGGGTTAAATCTTTCTATAAAATAAGAAATAACGATAACTTCAGTTGGAGGCAATGAGGAAGGTTATATAGATAGGAGAATTCAAAACAGCCAACAATTAGCCACAGCCATCTTGATTACCTCAGCCATTCCAAACTTATTACCAATACCTTTCGCCGTTTCTTAGCTTATTTTACTACAATACTAATTTTACTGATGAATGCAATTTAAAACAAAAAACAACCAATTAAAAAGTGAGGTAAACAAAGAGAAAACCCCTTTCAAAACAACAAAACAAACACTTTTTAAGTTTTAAGCGCTTATATCTCTGATTGACGTTGCCCCATCGAATACTGCTCCAGAACCTTTTTTGTAGAGAATTTAGTAAGGATTCGAATCTTTCCTTCCACTTACCACGATTTCCCAACCGTTATCGAGATAATTACGAAAAATGTATGAAGAACCGAAATATTTTCATGTCTATCAATAACATATTTTTTTCGCTAACTTCCTTAACTCCAAATATAACCAAAATTTAAACATCTTAACAGTTGGGATTAATTTCCAAGCTCTAGAAAATATTTCAATTGAATCCCGCGATTCTAAGTACCCACAAAAAAATAATGACTTACAAAAACATTAATTCCATTTTTCTCAGAAACGGTTAAAGATATCGCCTTAAAAACGGTTTCATTCGTTTTACTGTGTTAAGAAACCTATAAAACAAGTACCTGCAAGCATATAAACAGAAAAACGTAAGCGTTACGATTTTTTTTGCGCGAATTTCGCCCTAAACACTATCTTCCAGTGGGCGGATTCTGCTGGTTAACGAACTTGACCTTTCAAATGAGACGACAGATTTTTGTACCAAATTTCTTCAAAATCGGACCAGTCGTCTGGGAGCTAGAGAGCGAACAGACTAGCATATATATAAATATATACATATATATATATATATATATATATATATATATATATATATATATATATATATATATTGTTATGATTAATTTTTTATAAAAAGATAAAAAGATTTTAATTACTTTAATAAGTTTTATTATATTAAACTGATTTAATCTCAGGGATAGAAGTTCCGAGTGAATAAATAATATAATATTTATTTTTAGACAATCTTGAGATACAAACACCAATATTAAAATAAAAACAAATGACAATAAAAGAATTAACAATTACAAAAAAATAATTTTACCTCTAAATTAATTTGCTTCCAATAAAGCTTCAATATACTGCGCTTCAGTAATTCCTTCTTCAAGGTGATACGCTTTCTTGCCAGGTCTCGTGCATAGAATGGATATCTTGAAATTCTGGATTCTGTTGTCTTCTCACTCCGTCTTCTGTGATAATTAACAATGGACTGCGCTCTGTGGCTAGCAATAGACTCTAGCTCCGCACTCGACAACTGTAAGGAATAGACTTGACTCCGTACTCCTCGGAGGATAGCTATAGACTGACTTGACTCTGTACTCCTCGGAGGATAGCTATAGCTCTTCACTCCATGACTGCTGGGAATAGACTGACGCCTTGCTAGCTGGAAAGTTGGCGTCATTTTTTTCTAACTTCCGCACTTTTGCCGGCTTATATATGAAAATAATAAATATATTTTTGTAACTTCAAATAATTTATTTATTTTCACCTGAATGTACATTTAATATGTATATATTGTATACCAGTATTGTCCAAAAATATTATTAATTTTGATCGTATATAATACGATGTTAATTGTAAATATGGTTTGTGATTTGCGCGGGCTTTTCAAAATATCGATGGTTATTTGAATTTAAAAATATTTTTGAGAATGTAATATATCATTACAATATATATATATATATATATACAAATTTGAACCACCTATATTTTCTTGATCTATGGGGTCTGAAACGAGAAAGTTTCTAGTCGGCACTTCCGGATTGCGTCGTGAGGTCAACCTCATAAGCGGGTTCTCCCTATGGAGATAGGGAGTAACCGCGCTAAAAAGGAGTTTGGGATCTTGAGGCATGTTGGAAGAAGGTTTTGGAGAGTGAGGGTACAATACAATATTTTCCGGGCTGACCTCCACAGTGGGAGCGCACCGCGGCCAATCGACCTGAGAGTGAGGGTAACTATTTCGATGAATAAATCTTATTTGAAATATTTTTTTGCTTTATTTTTACCCTATTTCAAAAAAAAACGACAGAACTTTTTGTGTTACCTGGTATATTAAAATAGTTATTTGTTTGGAATAACTGTCAATACAATTATAATTTTTCTTGTGTACGAAAGTGTTATTACAGTAATGACATGGCCATACTAGCGGAAGGATCACCTTCATCCCATTTCGCTGTATCTAGTTTTTAGGCTCCTGAAGCGGCATCAGATGATGCGAAACATGTAGAATTATTTTAATAAATTTGGTTTTATTCATTGACCTTCTGCCTAAACAAGAAAAATTCTTGAAATTTTAGTCACTATTTTCTTAATATAAAATTATAAGTAAATGATTTTTAAAGGTACTTGTTTTTTTGAAATGTTATGAAATAAAATGAAAAAAAAAAAAAAAAAACATTTTATTCTGGGACAGTGGCCCTTAAAAATAACTAATTTAGTAATAGAATAAATAAATTAAAAAATAAGCTCAAAGGCTATTTATAAAACCTAGTATTTGTCCAAATACTGCTACAGTAGAGAAAAATTGGTTTTAGGCAAGCCTTGAAGAGGTACGTATTTTTCCTCATTTCCATTTTAGGGCAGAGGTTCTTTTATTATTGATAGATGATTTCATTCAATGAAAAATTTATTACGCAAGCAAATAAGGGTTTTTGTTACACACTTAAGTAAATAACGTGAGAAAAATTATGACAGGTACGTGAAGACCGCAAACCTCTACAATAGCACAGTCCCTCGAGACTTATTGGTACAATAATTTATGTTTTAATTATGTTTATATTTTCCTAGTTGGTCCAACACTATTTCTCATAAACTAGAAAGAACTTAAACAAATCCAGGCCTCCACAATTATATTTTTACAATGTTATTTACATGTACTATTGAAATAAATGGTATGGGCTAGCAGCAAAAAACAATATACGCAGATTTGTCTCAAATGTAAATCAATAATATAAGAGTTCTTTTTTTGTAGGAAAGCATTAGAGGCTTTGAATATTGAAGTTGGCAACACTGAAATCAAATTGGAAGAAATGGAAGAAACAGTTTCAAGAACTCTAGATCAGGTTTCTGGAGCATATAATGATGCCCTTGCATTTTTTATTGATTTGAATAACCTGATTACGCCTGAAGTAGATTTTGACCGCATCAAAACTGAAGCAAGCAATGCAGAAGAAGAAGTAAGTTATGTAATTAATACTAAAAGAGTTAACTAACATTAGCGGGTTTTTTCTTCTTTTTTTTTTTTACATTATCTTAATGGGGATGTTTGGGGGTGAGTTTGGCTCATTCCCTGGAAGGAGAAGGAGATTGAAAGATTTTATCTTCTAGTGCCGTTGTTTGAAGATAAGAGTCAGGCTTACACAGTCTTTAATGAGTACCTACAAAGGGAAAAAACAGTTGGCCAGAGCATAGTACTGACCACACTATTTAAAGAAATCATATACCTCTACAGTATCTCCATACAAGTTCTCTCCTAGGTGTATCCCCTTCCCAAATAAAAGATAGTCACTCAGAACCAATAAACATACTATTAACACTAGATTTACCAGACCAGTCATTTTGACTGGTCGTGCAATTTCAATTCAAAATTCCTACTACATATAACATTTGCTTTCCTAAATGATGTTATGACTTTTGTAGCTATAAATAGAGAATAAATTTAATGAACTTAATGTTACTTTATATATATTAGTAACAAATATATTTTTTGTTATTGACATTTATACCAGTACCAGGTCTGGTAAATCTTGTGTTAATATGTAATATTATATTTATATTCATGATATCAGAAATCAATGAAAATTATTCTTGATGAAACTGATATTTAATTATTATAGTAAGTCTTACATAAAAGTTGAATAAAAAAAAAATACATCGAAAATTATAAACGTTCTTATATTTTTTCTTGTTTATAAAAAGATATTTATTAAAAAGACAAAAACAAGCGGATTTCAAACTTTTGATTTGTACAGATGTCATTTGCTTTTCGTTTTCTTTTTAGGGAAAGCGTCTAGAGAAAGAAGCAGAGAGGCTTGAAAATGAACTAGATAATGTTGCTGGCGGAGTCGATGCAAAGGTAAATGAGAGTTTTGCTCTCCTCGAAGAAGGACAAACACTACAACAAGAAGCAGATGAGCTACTAGCCAATGCTGATGCTGCAAAACAGAAGGCAAGAGCAGCCGTAGATTTGGGCGACAAAATCCTCCAAGAAGCAAATGAAACTCTAGTTTCTTTACAGGGTAAATGATTCATTAGCAACATCATAACATAGCATCAATTCTCAGTGTTTGCTCCATAAGACATAAAAAGTCTTGGACTTTTTTGTATATATTATTAAATATCTCGAAAACAGCTGAAAAATTGTGTTAAATAGAAATAGACCATTAGAAAGCATAATAAATTTCCTACCAGAAGGCTTCACAAGTAAATTTTGTTGGGTCAACTCAGTCGGAAAAACGGTGCTTGAATCTTCGGAAGTATTGAGCCTAGTATCAACAGTGTGAGGCGGCTCGCATCGAATGCCTCAGGACGTATGCTCAGGATGTGGATATCGGGATTGCTCGCTATGAGCTGCTCGTGTCACACTGTGTGAGCCAATCCATGTGCTTGTTGGTAAAACGATTGTGCTCAAAGATTCCTCAGTCCGAGCTGTTCGTTGCGTGGAGACGGGTGTTTGCTGCTTTGTATTCTATAGTCAAGAGTTATCACATCATGGAAAATGAAAATGTACAAACGACACCGTTTTTTTTTTATTTTTTTTTTTTTTTTTTACTTCAGTCTCTATCAAATAGAACTAAATGGTCAAAATCCTTATTCTGAACCAATGTGGCTTATGTTATTTGTTTTTTGTTTTTTTTTATATTTCTTGCCATCACAATATAAGCAGCAGCGATTTGCACATCACGATTAAGTTGCCATGTTACTAAATAAGTTTCGATTCATGTGCCGCTTTTGGTGGTTCCTCCGCTCACATTGAGCATTCGAGGTTAGATAACACATAGGAGCCTATGCCTCAGCCTGAGGCAGATTTGGCGAGGCATGCTCGATGCAAGCAGCCACGCACTGTCAATACTACGCTTAAGTGTCTTTCCATTAAAAGTGATCATCACTATTCTTATGGTTTTTAAAAATGATTTTGGGATGACCAGTGGCCGTGAGTGTTAAAGCTTGAGCTCTCTGTGCCTAGGGTCATGGGTTCGATATGCACTAGTGGTGGATGCTTTTCTTTTGATAAATAAAAACGAAAAATGCACCACCTCTATCCTAAGTAGAAACTGGTGGTAAGTTGAAAATAACCCGACTCAAAAATCTATGTTGTCTATAAGTGGATCTTAAAATTTAAATAAATTCATTAAATTATTTTAACAGTTACATGGGTTTGTCTTTATAAATAGATGTCAAATATGAGAAAGGCGTTAGCTTTTTCTTGTGTGATAGATTTCTCTAGTATTCTCTACTCATAAGACTGTGTTCCTTTACAACCAGCCAAAGTCGAGAAACAGAGGCAGTGGGTTATTTCTGCTTTATGTGCTGGCATTGTGGCCATTCTACCACCAAAAGAGATTTCAATTCAACAGTTTTTGACCTTGAACAAAAAGATTTTTTGGATGGCCTATTTCTTTGATTTTGAAATGGGTTTTGACTAGGAAATGGAAGAAGTGGTGTGAAGGAAACCATAGTCAGTAAATTTGATTAACTTTGAGTAAATATTCAATAATATTTCCACAGATTTTGATCACCAAGTAAAGGAAAGTAAGAAAAAGGCACTTGAAGAACTACGAAGAACCCCTGAAATTGATACACTTCTACAAGAGGCTCGAGAAAAAACTACAAATGCAGAAGAAGCACTCGCTGGAGCAGAAGTAAACGCCCAGAATGCTAAAACAACTGCTCAAGCTGCTCAAAGCCAATTTGCCTTACAAGCTTCTTCCGTAAGAAAACTAAATTCATTTTTTATTCTTAATGACATATGAGGGGTTGAGAATGAAACTGGTGTAAGTCAGTTTGAAATGAATTTGATGGACAACGAGTTTTGCATTTAATGATCTGCAATCGGTGCTAATGATCTTAGTAGTAGATGCACCTAAACAAAACAAAAAAAAAAAAATAATAAATAATCTGCAATCCAGTTCAAGAAAATCAGATTTTTTTTTTACATTCTATACTTTAACAGGAGTTTAAAATTACTGTTGCCAAAACATTAACCTTATATTTGAAACCAGAATGTATTACCAAATTCTTAAATGACGTACACCCCACTTTAAATGCTAAATACAATCCTGTTTTGTTTTACTAAAAATATTTTTCCCATATTTTAGGCACTTTTTTAAGGTTATATCCGCTGTATGTAAAAAGGGTCATACACAATCGGTTCATAGCTTCATTAGTTTCAGTGTTTAATTTAGCTTCAGATTAAATAATAGTTAAGTCATTAAATAAAAAAACCATTTAAAAATAACAGTAAATTATTAAAATGTTTTATCATTTTTTAAAAATGAAACAATTTTCAATGGTACTAATGACCATAGCAGTCAAAGCACCCACAAAAAGAAATATTGAAAAATTACTTCTATAAAACACAATTCCCGTAAATAAAAGCTCATTCCCGCTGCAGAGTGGAGGACCGAGCAGTACTCCATTCCCCACAAGAAGCGGGATTCACGCTCTTGCTCCCACTGTCCTGTGTCGGTTTGAGAGAGCCTTAATTCTCATCCCCTTAAATATATCAATAAGTAGAAATTTTAATTAGACTAAATAGATCATGTTAAGACTTTAGGCAGTTAAAGTGAAATAGAAAGATTCATTTATATACCAGACAATAATGCTGCCTGAAATAATCAGATAGCTAAACCGTTTGATCATCAGTCTGATGTCAGTTATATTTTACAATAATAGTTTATAAATGGCTTGATTCTATTTCCTGGCTGCATAGCAAAGGTGAATTGAAAAAGTAATTCAAAATCTGCTATAATGAACATTAACTTATTGTGAATTTCATATTTTTGTGATTTCAGGAAGCAAATAATATTAGACAAAAAGCTGAAGAGACTAAAAGAAGTGCTGGTATACTTCGAGATGATGTCACTACTCTTGAAGACAGAGTCCTTCTAACTGCAAATAAATTAAATGATGTAGAGAAGAAAGCTGATGATGACATAAAATTCACCAAAGAGGTACGTTTCTTTATTTCTGTAAAAAAAAAAAAAAAAAAAAAAAAAAAAAAAAAAAAAAAAAAAAAATTAAAATTCAGGCTAATTTTTATAGTAATTAGTCTAAACTTTAATCTAAGGATGTTTGACTCACAGGAACTGTATCACAGCCTGTATTTTCATATGTATAATTTCATTCACCATCACTTTGAAACTTTTCACAGGCAAAAGAAAAAGTGAGTCAAGCTCAAGCAAAATCTGAAGAAGCTGCTCGGCAGTTATCTAAAGCTATGCAAGATTTGGACACCATAACAAGAGAGCTCAATGATCTTGCAGACATTGGTATATCATTTTTCACAACCTTGGCTTTGAATTGCTTTTTTAATCATTGATTTATTTATAGCTTTTTTTTTTATTTATTTCAGATGAAGAAACATTAAGGCAACTTGAACTTAAGCTCGAACAAGCTGAAAGAGACTTCAATAATGCTAATTTAGACGAACAACTTAGAATTTTAACGAGTGCAAGGTTGCAACAGGTAATTTTACTTCAGTATTAATTTCTTAGGTAGATTTCAAAAATCAAGTATCTTTATCTATTTAAGAGCATTACATCTTAAAAAGATAACAGTAAATGCTTCAAAAATAATTAATATTGTTATAAATTTGTTTTGTGGTGTGAGATTCCCACTTGGTTCTCATCTAGATTGTGAGTTGAGAGTTATAGATAAAACTGAAAATCTGCCCTGATGCCTTCCACCTGAATTTGAAATGCTCCATATGTTCCCAGGAGAAGGCATCATTTTTGGAGGTGGGGTCATTACTTCCTTTCGATAATTTGAAGGGATGAAAAGAATTACAGAAGAACTTAAATAATTCGAACCCCTAGGGACTGATGAAAAAGTTTGAATTATCCAAAATTCGAATTACAAAAGTTTTTGAAAATAAAGGGCTAAAAAATTGAACTTCATATTAACAAACATTAAAAAATTACATAAATTGTATTTAAAGAAAAATAAAAATTATCCAAATTGATGATTAAGTACATAAGTAATAAATAAATTTCCCAAAAAAGTAAAAATAAAAGTCTATTGTTTTTGGAAAAAGTCTGAAATTTTTGTATTCTTCTTTGATTGAAGCCTGTCGGAGATCACAAAAGATTCTAAGTCAAGGCCAAAAAAGAAAATTGTCTTCGTCTTCTAAAGTGTTTTCCAAATATAATTAAATAAATACAATAGAGAAGTTTGAATGTAACATTTTAGTTAGCTGCCTAAAGTTTTACATCATTCACTCTTCAATAATACTTTTTTTTAATATGAGGAATTGTGAATGCAAGTGGTGCAAGTCAACTTGAACTAAATTTTCAGGTCAAAGGGTTTTACGTTAGACAATGTCCTATTGTGAGGAAAATTATATTTTACTGCTCACAATCCTTCAACCATCGTTCAGAATTACTGTTGCCAAAATATTAACTTTATATTGAGAGGAGATCGTTGACCGTAGATGATGCAAGGTAGGGATTGTCGGGGTTCGGTCACAGCTACTTAATAAAACTACATTTTATCATAAAAATGGTTTTATTGTGCCGACGTTTCGGCTTGAACTTCAAGCCTTCATCAGGGCTGTAAAAAACAAGTAGGACGGATGTAATACTGAAATATACATATATATATATATGCCTACATACACAAATACACATACATATATACATACATATATATATATATATATATATATATATATATATATATATATATATGGAGAAAGACAAAACATAAAATGCTAGAACATAATATATAGAAGAACAATGTGCCCTAGGATACCAATGTGTTTCGATTATTAGGAAAACAGATATAAGAATAACAGATTACATATTAGATTAGATATAAGAATAACAATATGGGCTTACCGATGGGAAGATAGAGAACTATTCCTCACAAATGCGGGATCATTTCTGACAGTTAATACAGGGAAACATAGGACGAAAGGAGTTGGTGAGGGGGGGGGGGGGGTTCTGGACCACCCAATGGACAGAGAATATAGAAGATGAAAGGAAGAGCGGCGAAGTACAGTAAGGGGTCATAAAGTCATAAAATGTTGTGTTAATGGAAAGGGAGGCAGGTATAAAGGGCTATATTGCAGGCGGTATAGGGGATTAGGATGGAGTTTTTAATAAATGGAAGATGTTGGAGTAGGTAGAGGAGATGACTTCTTTGTCAATTTTGTCATTAACTGGGTTATTTTCTAGGTGGATAAAAATTGATTCGGAAAGGAGGCGTTTGTCTTCGTTGGATTCAGTGGAAAGGATGGAGTATTGGTCAAAACCAAAGTCATGTCCGTCTGTGATGGCATGTCTAGTTAAAGCAGTCTTTATGTCTTTATTACGGACATCGTTTTTGTGGTTGTTGATACGTTTTCTTACTGGGTTTTTAGTCTGTCCAATGTACGCACTATTGCAGTTGGGTGTGATGCAAGGGATTCTGTAGATTACATTGGTCCTGTCTTTTTGTGGGATAGGGTCTTTAAGAGTCGTATGTAAGTTTTTCAGTTTGTTCTGTGTCGATAGTCCTAGTTTTAGAGTGGGGAATGTATCGCGTAGGGATTTTTGGATTTTTTCTGTGAGGTTTGGGATATATGGGAGGCCTCTGAATTGAGGGACAATATTGTCTTGGGTAGTGGGGATTGTCTTGGGTAGTGGGGATGGGGAAGAGATTGACTTTGGTTTTGACCAATACTCCATCCTTTCCACTGAATCCAACGAAGACAAACGCCTCCTTTCCGAATCAATTTTTATCCACCTAGAAAATAACCCAGTTAATGACAAAATTGACAAAGAAGTCATCTCCTCTACCTACTCCAACATCTTCCATTTATTAAAAACTCCATCCTAATCCCCTATACCGCCTGCAATATAGCCCTTTATACCTGCCTCCCTTTCCATTAACACAACATTTTATGACTTTATGACCCCTTACTGTACTTCGCCGCTCTTCCTTTCATCTTCTATATTCTCTGTCCATTGGGTGGTCCAGAACCCCCCCCCCCCTCACCAACTCCTTTCGTCCTATGTTTCCCTGTATTAACTGTCAGAAATGATCCCGCATTTGTGAGGAATAGTTCTCTATCTTCCCATCGGTAAGCCCATATTGTTATTCTTATATCTAATCTAATATGTAATCTGTTATTCTTATATCTGTTTTCCTAATAATCGAAACACATTGGTATCCTAGAGCACATTGTTCTTCTATATATTATGTTCTAGCATTTTATGTTTTGTCTTTCTCCATATATATATATATATATATATATATATATATATATATATATATATATATATATATATATATGTATGTATATATGTATGTGTATTTGTGTATGTAGGCATATATATATATATATATGTATATTTCAGTATTACATCCGTCCTACTTGTTTTTTACAGCCCTGATGAAGGCTTGAAGTTCAAGCCGAAACGTCGGCACAATAAAACCATTTTTATGATAAAATGTAGTTTTATTAAGTAGCAGTGACCGAACCCCGACAATCCCTACCTTGCATTAACTTTATATGTGAAATTATTCCATAAACCACTTTAAATGTTCAATTTCCAGTGCGGCTAGCCGTATTTTGTAAAGTATAGGATTTAAAACTAAGCCAATAGTTGATATTGGTTAAGTTGTTTTTGTTTTTTAATTTTTACTCTTCATTAATAACCTAGTTTTCTTTGATTCAGCAACAAAGATTAAGAAGTTACGAAGAAGAGCTTGCACGACTCGAAGGAGAAGTCGAAAGAGTGAAGAAAATCAACGATTCGTTGCCTAATGGATGCTTCAAGCGGAATCGTCTTGAAATTTAATTACCAGTTTCCTCTAACATTACAAATACCAAAGATTTCTGCTAGACTTGTATAGTGGGAGAGTTAGTAACTATGGAAATAAGCCATGTTGTATCAACATGAGGCGAATTTTTTTTATTACTTTTATTTTAAGAATACTCATATTTATATTAAAAGTGCAAAGTATATTTATAATGTATTGGGTACATTATAAATGCACTTTGCAAACTGATTATAAAACTTTTTATACTGTTACAAAAAGGTATAACCTAGTGTACCTATATTGTTGTAAAATATTTGTAAAAAATGAAATGTGTTCATTATTGTAGTTATTTTTTTGTACCTATGGAATGAATTTCATAGCTAGCTAAGCAAATGAAGTTTAGTAGTATATAAATTGTATTGTGTGTTGAAAATATCTTTTATAAGTTTCTGTCACCCTTACTTATTCATATTTTAACTGTGTAAATAAATTAAATACCATTATGCATTAATTTGTTAATGTTGTACTTGTTGAAATTCAAAAATATCCTGTAATTAACTGGACTCTTTTCATTAAAGGGAATAAACTTTTTTTGGAAAAAATGAACTTTTTTAAAATTTCCTTACTAAATTTCTCCATTAACCCTGTTTGTGGGGCTTCTGTCGGCATTAGTGTTGGTGTCTACTTGTGGAATTTTGTACTGAACGATCAGACACAGATCTGATCACGTTTTGACAGATATACTCCGATTGCCCTTCCCTTCTTCCTAGATTTCTGTAGTATCCTCCTTGCTCCTGGCTGAATTTCTGCATTATCCTCCTTCCTCCTTGCTGGATATCTGTAATACCCTCCTTCCTCCTTGCTGGATATCCGTAATACCCTCCTTCCTTTTGCTAGATTTCTGTAATATCCTCCTTCCTACTTGCTTGATTTCTGTAATATCCTCCTTCGACCTTGTTTGGTATCTAGGATATCCTCCTTCCACATCACTGGATATCCGTAATACCCTCCTTCCTTCTTCCTGGATTTCTATAATATCCTCCTTCCTCCTTGCTGGGTTTCTGTAATATCCTCCTTCTATCTTGCTGGATATCTGTAATATCCTCCTTCTACCTTGCAAGGTATCCGTAATATCCTCCTTCTTCCTTACAGGATTTCTGTAATATCCTCCATCCTTGTTACTGGTTATCTGTAATGTCCTCCATCCTTGTTACTGGATATCTGTAATATCCAGCAAGGAGGAAAGAGGGAATGAAGAACTCAGCTATCTGAAGAAATCTCTTTGCTTGAATGGCCACTCTTTGCACAAAAGTGGCAGCACTCCTGAATACAGGCGGGCATGAGCAAACATGTGTAGTGGATAGTGTTAGCATTAGTAAAAAATATTTGGTGTATTGTATACTTGTCAAATAAAGATATATATAAAAAAAGCATCAGTGAACCAACAATAATTAAGAGGGAATAGAATTGGGTTTGAAGGCAGAAAACTGCATGGTCGTCGTTGCCCTGCCACAGAAATAAATAGATAATATTTAACACACAGAAATTAAAAAAAAAAAAAAAATGTATGAACAACATCATTGTTCTGGGGAAAAATCGATTGGACTCAAGATAAGGCTAAAGTGATAAAAATAAACTGTTAAAAAAGTTTTTTTTTTTATATATACAACCAAATTTCCAGTTAAAGCTCAATCTATAACAAGACAGCATTGAAAGCATGAAATATAATTCCCATAGATGGACGATTCGATTCATATATTAATAAATCAAATTAAAAAGGGGTTCATTGGTTTTTATGCCTATGGAGATATAACTCCCTTCCACTCTTCTCATTAATGAGACAGATCTTACCTTCCTTTTTCGTAGTTCACTTTATTGAGAAGAATAATTCCTAATAGGGAAATAATGCCTAGGGAAGGCATGGGGACTGACTGTTGGATTGGAACATGGTGGTCAATTTGTGCATAAGAATATCCTCAAAATGGTTTACTCTTTAGTGACGGACTTAATTTTAGATCCTTGAGGGCTGGACATGTGAAACTATGGCTAACAAGAGGGGGCATGATGTAACATTATATCAATTTAAAAAAAAAACTTTATTTTATTAAGAAATAACGTTTGTTATATATAAAAAAAAAACGAAAACAAAATGAAGGAATACCTAACATTGTCAGAACTAATCATTTCAGATATTACTTATTACTTGTGTGAAAACTATTTTGTGTGGTATATTAAGATAAAATTATAACGTTTAACCTTCTCTTAATGCTGTACTATTATTTGGGAAGATTGTTTAAAAATGGCCAATTTGATTCGACCTATTCTACTACTTTAAAACTGTCAAGTTGTAATAAACATACCTGCACAATTTTGACACAGGTTAATCTTCCAGGAAAAAAATATATTAAACCAGCAAATGGTATAGTATATAATTTTTTAAAAAATAAAGCCATTTATGATTGAAATCATTAGCATATTTTAATATTAATGAACAGGACGTAAGCGGTAAATACAGCTCCCATAAATTAAATTGTGACGGCAAGCTTTGCCCAAAACACTATAGAGCGATCTAAATTATTCTACCTGCTTATTTTCTACCTCTTTGGTATTACAATCGATGTCACGTTTAAAACTCGAATTTGAACTCGCTGCTTCTCACTGTTAACCAGTAAGCTGATGGCATTGCCGAACAGTGTATCGTTCAGAAGATAGTTTAAGTGTTTGTATCATTTGGGGTTTATTTGGTGCAATATAATTTGATCTCAAGATGCCTGTCTTCCATACAAAAACCATCGAAAGTATCTTGGAACCTGTTGCCCAGCAGGTAAGTTATTCAAATTGTTTTGTTCATTTGAATGACTTTTGGTTTATTAATCATTAAATGTGTTTTAATTACTTATGTATTTATTTTTATTATTTCATTCATTTAAAAATATTTTGGTATGGGCGTGGCCGTCTATCTATGAGCCCTAATATGTCTAATAATAGGTACGGTTAATAGCACTATTGAGATTATAAGACAACTCTTCGTTCAATTTTTGGTGTTGTTTTCAATTTGTTTTGTAAACTTAAGGATAAATAGTCGATGTTTATATTCGCTTTATGGTCAACTGACGTCATATAGGAGCTTGTCCATAAAAGGCAATGGTATCCGTTTGTATGAAGACAAGCCCCCCACCTCCAGATCTTTTTATTGCTGTATCTGGAGTTTTTTGTCCAAAAATTTAGTTCATTCATAGGGCCATCCATTTGTATTTTAATTTTTAATTATAATTTCAATACATCCCAGCTATGTCATTTCTATATTTAGTCTTTTGTTTTGATGTCACTATTATATTTGGCCAAATTTGTTTATAGACATCTTACTATGATTGGATCTTCTTGCCAATTCTTCTTTGGAATTCCTTATCAGTCTGAATTGTAATCGTTAGTCTATGTGTCATGAATGAATCATGCTCTTAAAGATAACATCCCATTTTTCTTTGTATTGCTTTAAATAAAGATATTTTATTGACATAATTAGATGTTTTAATTTTACTGTTTTTTCTGTTGCTCACGTTATTTTTTTCATGCATAATAAAATTATAGTATTTAAATACAGTTTACTATACTCTTGTCTTTCTTTTAAGCACCCTTAAAATTTCATGTTACAAGAGGCTTCTTGCCTATTTGAAGGAAGGATATTTAAATTCAAATAGATTCAAGTACATCTTGATGACTTAAAAGTGTACTTATTAACTTAATATTTTGAAGTATGAAAGTTGAATAAAGTTCATGCCTGGAGGTCCCGTCTTTCACCCTTGACAAAACATTGACATCTTAGAGTATATCACGCCCAGCCAGGACTATGAGATCAGATTGATAGGGCAGAGTTACACATATTTATTCTTTACAATCAGCTATTAAATTTACTTTGAGATAAATTTTTTGCTCTTGAATCACCGTCAGGCAATAAATTTCTCACACTTAGTAGCAGAACATTATGTTATAATTATAAAATTGCAAAACTATGTGCTTTGAAGAAAAACAAAAAAAAGTCCGTCACGCAGGAGCTGCATAACTAAGCACTTTCCTCAGAATTTGGGTAGTGTAGACTGCTTTCCAGAACAATTTGCTTAAAATATCCTACATAAATAAAATAAAAACGTGAATAGTTCTCATTTTGTAATGAGTAACTGATCAACTACGTAATAAATACAAAAATCCTCATATTATCGTATTTTGATCTAACGCAGGAACAGGATACAGTCACTCTAGTGGTAGCAAGCGCTCCTTGCGGCGGCTTTGTGAACCTACGTCTGCCGGCTTTTCTATTCAAATATATTACAAATTAAACCCCCGCTTTCCGATTGACCGATTCAGCTCATTTTTACAACACTTCTTTCTCATGAGTTACCCACCACGTATACCGCGTTTCGTTACAATACAGCAGAAATTACGACCGGTATGAGTATATTAGGAATTTGGGTCCGGAGTAAACCCCCCCTTCTAATGAACCGATTTAGTTTATTTTTACAACACATATTTAACTGTGGATTAGCACTACGAATACCGAGTTTCGTCGAAATATACCAAAAATCACGGCTGGTAGTGGCGAATTGGTATTGTGGGTCCGGAGTAAACCCCCCCTTCTAATGAACCGATTTAGTTCATTTTTATATCTCACTTTTCTCTCTATATTACCACTACGAATACCAAGTTTCGTTGAAATATAACAAATATTACGGCTGACATAGTCAAATAAGTGTTTTGGGTTCGGGGTAAACCCCCCCTTCCGGTGGACTGACTTTAGTGGTTAACGAACTCGTTCAATCGTTTGCTAATTGGATGCTATATACCAAGTTTCGTGACGAAAAAACAAAAACTCTGGCCGCTATCGTGTTAACAGACACATATATATATATATATATATATATATGCATATATATATATATATATAGATATATATAAATTTTAACGGGGGTCATTTTCGATGTCTACTAGGTAGGATCGATAAAGATTTGAAGAAATTTTTCAAAAATTCCGTCATGAGTCCAACCTCAATAGCTACTTTCCTTCGGAGGAAAGTGCTAAAAGAAAACACATTTCTTACCCCAACTCTCCAGCCTCATTTGAACAATATTTTTATTCATATGTATTTTAATAATATTGAAGTTTGGTGTGAATTTTTTTTGAACAATTTTTAAGGTAAGATATTCCTCTAACTAAACAGAATAGGTATAAAGATAAATATTGTATTTTTAGATCTGCAAAAAAACGTTAGATTGCTTAATGCTAGGCATCATTAAATACTATTAGAGAGAATTTGTATTCATCCAAAAATATTTTTTCTTGAGGTGTTCGAAAGGAAGCTCACTTATTATTTATTTATTTTTAAATTAAAAAATAATGACACAACTAATGGAGTGAAGTGCTCAATCATAATTGATAACTTTTTATAATGTTGTTATTCTTAATTCTTAATGTTTATTATCAAACTCCAATGGAGAAATTCTCAAAGCTCTATTACTTATTGTTTACATTGCAGTCAATGTAGCTGCTTTCTCCTCCACTTCCCTTTTAAATTCTTGAAATAATTCTAATACTAATGAAAAAAGTATTTTTCTTTATCTAAATAAGTTTGAGGAAGCAGAATTACTGCGTTTTTCATAAAATAAGTATTCTAATCTCACTGACCAATAATTAATTTATTAGCATTAGATATTTACTATTACTATACTATATAAGAAATATGTAGTTGAGTTGTAACTCAAAAACAAAATAAATTGAAATTTAAATAATACTCACGTAGCCCCTACCAATCAAAATTGAACATTTTTCTCCCTCAAGTGGCAGAAAATGATATTGAACCATTCTTACAGGATTTACAATTTCCTCTATATTCCTACTACCCCCCCCCTTATTCATAGGAATAATCATACTTGTAAAGCCTCAGTCTTTTGATCTTGGTTTCTACCTCGATAAATATTTTATGCTTTCTAAAATTTTACTGGTCTTTGTTTTGAGGATATTATTGAAACCTTAAAAAATGAAATGATTCCTATCAAGTTAATTTATCCATTATTTATTTATTTGGATTTAGAGCCCACAACTGGGCGATTTGCTACACAAACAAGCAGGGTGCAAACATAATAAAAGAACTATAGTATCAAACAATTTAAATAAACCATTAAACAAATGAATTTATCAAAATGTATGCTATATAAAAAAAAGGAGACAAAAATTAATTAAAAGATCAATCATTAAAGGTCAACTATATAACTAAAAACAAGTAAGTAATACATTTAATAAATTGTTTTTAATAAACTAAAAACGCAGCCGTTTCGCTCTATTTTGTGCAAATTAATTTTAATTTTAACATATATTAAAATATTTTGTTCTATATTTCTTCATATAATTTATCCATTAAAAATAAGACAATAGTTCTTATCTTTCGGGCCCATAGATGAAAGAAAATGTCAGTATACATTTAAGTATATGTAATTTGTAAAAGTGCATATATTTATGCATTTTTTATTTTTATTTGTCGTATAAATGTTTACGTATACTTTCTTATATGATTTCCATAGCTTTCTAGCTTTTAAGTTATTTATTGCATATACAGTTTAATTAAAATATGCAATTTTTTCCTACAGGTTTCAAGATTAGTGATACTCCATGAAGAAGCTGAAGATGGGAATGCCATGCCAGATTTGGGGAGGCCTGTCCAAGCCGTCAGTAAAGCTGTTGCAAATCTTGTTAAGGTAAGATAATTATGTCTGATATTCTTCTTATCTTCTGTCTCCATGACAAAAATAATTGACTTTTCATATCAGTTGAATGGTTCGGCTCTATTTTCCTTTTAATACATCCTTACTGTTGTCATCCGAAAGCAAAAGTGTGCATTTCATGAAGCACATAATAAAATAATTGAATAAAGTCTTTTCTGATCGAGTCTTCTCATGTAGACAAAGTTGCATATATGTATTAAATTTTATATTACAAAGAGCCACTGTTTAGTGATATGATATGTTGGAGAAGATCAGTTTCTTAAAATCTTACTACATTGTAAAGACAACCTAATTAAAGTGCATGTGTGGACAAATTATTAATACGTGCTCTACTGGAGTCACACTCTTAGTGTACATCAGGAGCTATTTACATGCTATGTTAGGAAAGTGTACCGTTTACTTGAGGGCAATGTCAGGAGTAAATTTTAGAATAATCAGGCCAAACAGTCAGCTGAATCGATGAACACATCGAAACCCAAAAGAAGTATAGTCAAATAGGGTCTCCCCGTGGTCTAGTGGCTAATAACACCTTAGTTTCTCATGCGGGAGATGGTGGGTTTCGAGTCCCACAGGCGGCAGGAATTTTCTCATCTCACGGCTTGTTGAGAAAATTCCTCGCTACACCAGGGAATTCGGTGCTAATGGCCCAGAAGTCGATGCACAGTAAAAAAAAAAATGGTATGGTCAAATGATTAATCATTAATAGTTGACACATTGATATTAATAAATATAATCATTTGGTCATACTTCAGCTATCAAGAGGTAAAATAAAATTTGTTATTGCAGAGCAGTGAAAAGAAACTGAGCGTTGTGGTGAAAAAGAGCCAGGTACAGGTATGAAAATAATACTGTTGAGGAACAAAGAAAACGGTGGGGATCCTGGGAAATATGCGCTTAGAAAAATAATACAACCTCTACTTTATAATGGGAAAAAATGTCATTAAATTGGGCAGCAAATTGGGAAAGAGGCAATTTCTGAATGCTGAACCTCATTCGGCTTTACTGGCAGTGAAAGGATTAATACGTCTCTCTTTACAAAGATTTACCTCTAATAAGGTTCAAAACTGCTTGCCTGAGATGGATTCCGTCTGGCATAGTCTTAAGAGCACCTCAATATGGATAGATAAGAATTGATAAATGGTTCTTTTGAGATACCCCAGGCATTGCCTTCTACGACTGATAGAACTTCCAGCCCAAATCTTTTAATAAGAAATTGTGATATCATAAGGAGTCGAGAATTGTTAAGGAAAGCCCTCCAAAAGGAGTCTTTAAGCACATAGAGGTTTCCTTGGAATAAAGACATTAAAGGTAATTTGATATAGAAGTACGGCAAACAAGGACATCTTAAACTCTAATCAAATTTAATAAATTAATTATTTACGTCCGAACTGCCAATATAAATTTCATAAAGCTGTCACTCAAAACTTTTACCACTACTCTTAATACCAGTAATATTTGCCCTCATATTTTATACTAATGAATTGAAAATGTTTACTAATTTTTCAATTTAGCTTTGCTGTATCAATATACCATCCGTGGTAAAAAAAATAGCCTTTGGTTTAGCCTACAAAAGGATGTTTAAGAATTTGAATAAGGATTCATGGCTTCACTACCACCAAAATAGCAGCCATTTTTTATTTGATTTATTTATTAATATTAAGTAATGTAATTTTAATCATTTTGTAGTCTTGTTAATATGTTGCATACTCTATTTGTTTAAGGAATGCCTCAAAAATAAATTCAAAATATTATCAAGCCTTAGTATTAAAGGACCTTCTACATGCTGGTCTATTTTAATTTTAAATTTTTATAGATTAATTAAGTAACAAAAATAATTCTAAATGTTATTTCTTTAATCTTTCTAGTTAAAAGAATTAGATCTTTTATTAGTTGTTCTTTATTTATTAATGAATTTAAGAAGTCAACCTTAGGAACTAAACAATTCTGACTGATTCTTTTTCTTCCATAATCTTTGTATACTTTATGTATATTCTATTTGTTATTTTATCCCCCCCCCCTATGATTTTTGTCATATTCAACAATTTATGGTTGTTATTTTAATATTTTTATCTTAGAAGAATAAAATGTGACCTATATAAGCATAAAGCTTGATTCTAGCCACACCTACTGCATCCAATGAACCGAAGAGAATTGGCAAGTTCTCATTATTTCTAGAGGCAATTACAAATATTTGCAGCACTAAATAATGAGTGTTGGTTTGCTTGTGATTTTCTAACTCCATTGAGTTTAATAATTGTTAACTGCCGTTCATAAGTTTAGACCACCTGAATGTGGTCATATTCTCTATTCGTACTCCCTGTATTAATTTTTTGCTTAAATCAGTATGATAAAAGTTAAGTAAAGGTGTATTCTCAAGTTGGTTTTGTACAAAAATGCCTGAAAAGTGCTACTTTCTTCTCCAGGTCGGTCGTGAAACTATAAACAGTAGTGACGATGCCATCTTGAAACAAGATATGCCCGCTGCTTTGCAGAGGGTAGAAAGTGCTTCGAAGTACCTTGAAGAAGCTTCGGCCATGCTTAAGAATGATCCTTATTCAGGACCAGCAAGGTGAGTGTAGAATCTTTAATTTATTATATTTGTACTTTTATTTCAAAATATTGAAGGATACTTTTATCTAAAATTACATTATTTGCTGAAGCTCTATTGTCAGGAATCTGTAATAAATGCAGTGCTGTGACAATAATAAATTCCAGAGACAATCTATTTGCATGTTTAACCTAACTTGACTTCAATATGATGAAAGACATTTTTTATTTATTTATTTATTGCTTGACCGTGACGTAGGTGATTAGCAAAAACCAATGAATATATTTATTATTGTACATTTCTCTTAAAATGTGTTTAATTTATCCTTGATGTTTGAACAAATAAAATAAACACTGTAAGAGTAAGCACATGGTTAAACCTGGTCCTGGAAAAAATAAACTGCTGAAACAGTGAAATCTTAATTATGGTATCCAGAAAAATGAGCTGAGAGCATGCATGAAGCATAGAAGAAGAAAATATCGTTGGAGAATGCTGGATGGTGGAAAATTGATGTTCCAAGGATGAAAAAAAAAAATGGTCAAAAATTCCCACAAGTGTTTTATTGGCAAAACGTTTTCAGGGACTAAGCCCCATTTTCAATGCCCTGTGACACAATACAATAATTAAAACAGATTCAATTTAAATCAGATTAAAATAACAATACAATTATAACAAAAAACAATTGTAAACCCCGAGACTACATATTAAAATAATATAAAACACCATTTTGTCCTATTATTTAAAAGTCAAGTCAATAAAAAGTTAAAACACACATTCAAACAATAAATGATAAATACTTTCATTCTATCACACAAACACACATGCAGGAATAAATAAGACTTATTTATTGTCTAAAAAACAATAAATAAGTCTAAAAAACGATACAATGATATGAAAGGAAAAGACAGAACCAGAGAGAAAACTAAGTACCCACCATGCATTGGCTCTTATTCAGCCGAGCCTTGCTCCTAGACTGGCTTTGGAAAGCAGCGAGGGACTGTAGGGCTGCTGTTAAAACATGCTTCAATGTATGAAACGTTAGGCTCGGCTGAATAAGAGCCAATGCATGGTGGGTACTTAGCTTTCTCTCTGGTTCTGTCTTTTCCTTTCATATCATTGCATCGTTTTTTAGACTTATTTATTCCTGCATGTGTGTTTGTGTGATAGAATGAAAGTATTTATCATTTATTGTTTGAATGTGTGTTTTAACTTTTTATTGACTTGACTTTTAAATAATTGGACAAAATGGTGCTTTATATAGGTGTAGTCTCGGGTTTGTTATAATTGTATTGTTATTTTAATCTGTTAAGAAAATATCACAAAGAACAGGAAATCACTGTTCTAGCGTAGACATATAAATAATTGCTTTTACATATTACAATGTGAATGATTCGGAAAAAAACTAACGTGATTCAGCTGTTATCGAATTGCAGATTGTTTTTTAAGGATTTGGAACAAATTATATTTCTATCCGATATACGTAGGAATGGATGAGGGATTGGGAATATTTAGGTTTAGTTCACTTACCAAAACAAATGTAGTAGTTTGAATTTCATGTCAGAAGAAGTCCCAGGAATGGCAGGTTATTTTTGGATTCCATTTTGATAGTCATTGGCAGCTTAATTTATAATTGCTTATTCTTGTCTTTGCTTACTGTTGATTTGGAGTGATCCCATCCTCATCACCAGAAATACAATATAGTCAAAAAGACTCATATACTGACTCCTTATATTCTCAGACCTCACATTTCCTCAATGACATTTTAAAGCAAACACACACAAAAAAAAAATTAAAAACATAGCAATATAGATATTCAGTGAATCTGTGTTGCTTGTATTTTATTTATAATCTCAAAGTTTAAAGACCTCAACTTGCACAAGTGTCGTGTCTAAATAACTTCCCACAACTCATAAGAAAATTCTGCTTTTAACACTTTCAGGACCGATGGCTTCGAACAAAATTTCCATCAGGGCCGAAGATTCCAAAAAAAAAATAAGCGAAGAAACTTTTGAAATTATGTACTTTTAGTGGATTAATTACAATTTGGTAAAGTATCTAATACGCAGCGACAGGGAGCCCGCTGAAGGAATTTTTCAGGCAGATTCAGTATCATACAATACCAGACCCGCAATCCGAACCGGAAATTATGTAATGAAGTCCCAAACCAAATATGAAGGGTATAGGACAAGGCTTGGAGTAGTGGTGATAGAAAGACAGCCAAACTATCTGCTGATGCATATGCCACGATGCTGGGCCGCAGAACACATCTCTTGGACACATAAGCCACGACGCTGGGCCCGAACGTGTTAATGAATGTCATAAATTCATAATACATTTTAATTTTAGTTAAAGGGGGGAGGGAGCATATAACAATGTAATGGAAGTAATGCTTATTGGTCCATTATTAACACGTTCGGGCCCAGCATCATGGCATATGCGTCCGAGAGATGTGTTCTGCAGGCCCAGCATCGTGGCATATGCATCAGCAGATAGCTTGGCTTTCTTTCTATCACTGCTACTCCAAGCCTTGTCCTATACCCTTTGTATATGGTTTGGGACCTCATTACGTAATTACCGGTTAGGTTTGCAGGTCTGGTATCGTATGATACTGAAATTGCCCAAAAAATTCCTTTATCTGGCTCGCTGTCGTCGCTTATTTGACACTTCACTAAATTGTATTTAATCCACTAAAATTATATAATTTCAAATGTTTCTTCGCTTATTTTTTTTTTATAATTTTTTTTTTTTTAATATATGTTTGCCGAAATAACTATACATAAGGAAGACTTGGGCCTTGATAGAAATATTGTTCGAAGCCATGAGTCCTGAAAGTGTTAAGGAATAAAATGAGCCTCAATATAATTCGTTTTATATTACTTAGTTTCATTTTCTAAAAAGTGCAATTACTCTTAATTCTATGAGTTGATGAACTTATTTTTTAAATTTTTGTCTAGGAAAATCTTGATTGAAGGCTCGAGAGGGATTTTGCAAGGTACTTCATCCCTCCTTCTCTGTTTTGATGAATCAGAAGTTCGTAAAATTATAAGGGAATGCAAGAAAGTACTGGACTACTTAGCAGTAGCAGAAGTCATTGAAACGATGGAAGATCTCGTCCAATTCTTAAAGGATCTCAGCCCTTGCCTCAGTAAGGTAAAGTTTACTAAGGACTGGAGTTCTCCAATTCTGTTGGAATTGATTTTTTTTTTCTATATATATGAAGGTAGTAAAAGCAGTAAATATTTACTTAATTCAAGATCCTTAAAGCTATATTCATTGTATATAAAGTCGAAGCCATCTACCTTCAATAGTGTCAGACATGATTGTTTCTTAGATGTGAGGAGTAGCTCGGAAAAACTACATGGTGTTGACATTGTGCATGAGTGGCATACATTGCCTGGCTCTAGTAACTTGTCACATCACATATATACCATACTGTATCTTCCCCTTTCACGTACCGTATATGTGCTTTCAACATATCGTCCCTACCATGTCAAACTATCGAATATGAAAAAACTCGTTTTTCAGATACGAGACATTGCTCTTGGATTGTGGACGATACAGCTTATCACAACTCTCCTTTAGAATAGCTTTTAATGCCTTATGTAAACTATCGAATAAGACCATTTTTCAATATATTACTTCGTGAATGGATAAAATATGTTAGTTCCCTTGTTTGCTCCGGTTTGCATATTCAATAATTTGACATGGTAGGGATGATATTAGGTTTCTCACAGTCCTGAACAAAAATATTTTGTTTTTATTAATTAATTCGCATACGATTTTTGTATTATATTTTTTTCATTTCTAAAAAGCCAAAATAAATATGATTGTGTTAAAAAACTATAGCAGATCACTGAGCCCGTTTTCACTTAATAAGCTGATAGTTAAAATGTTAATAGTTCATATAAAAAAAATTTGAATATAGTAGAGTTAAAAAAAATATCTTCAGATTACAACTACAATTTCAGAGACTACATAATAATTTTGTTGTTGCAATATGTTTGAACTTTAAAATAATAGTATTTCAGATTAAACAAACTATTGTTTGTTATTCTATCCATAAAATACAGCATACGATTTGTTAAAACTTTAGAATTTAATGCTTGTCTTGATATTAAATTGTTACTATATTTTTTATAATGGTTAATAGTCTATTTTATTTTATTGAAAATAATTGTTTTAGTCACTGAACAAAATAAAATATTTTAATACCTTTAAAACCTAAAATACAGTTTTTGTCATATCTAGTTATTCTAATCAAACAACGTCAAACATCAAAGGTTTACTAAAATTAGATCTGTTAGTTTTGATGTTGAGCCTTGGAATAAGGTCTAATTTTTGTTTTCTATTTTTACTTACCATAACAAATTATAAATGATAGATGTATTTCATCATTTTTAAGTTAGAATATTCTCTAAAAATAAAATGAAAAAACATTCAGATATTTAAATATTTTAATTGGGCAAAAAATGGCTTTCATAATGCTTTTATATCAAGGGGTAATAATTATATTTGAAAAATGTATATTCTGTAATTTAATACACTGGTTAGGGATTACACTGCTTTCTGTTTATCAAAATATCATCATTTTTATTCCAGAATATTTTAAGTGTTTAACAATTTTATTCTTGATATTACGAAAGAAAAAAAAACCTAATATATATCAAAATTTTAAGTTCAAAACATGCAAAACGAATGAACATAGCACACAATCGAAACATTCTTACGTGATGCTCCTGACATAATGTTATAAAGAATGTAAAATTTGTTGTAAATTTAAACAAAATCCGTTGTGTAAATCTTGAGCTATCTTTTACGCCAATTTACAAAAATATAGTTTTGAAATGAAACCGTTTAAAAATTGAAATTGCGCCCTGCGCTGAAAAATAACCAGTGTTTGTAGAACTATTAGCCTATTTCTTGCAGCCAACATCATAGAATTTATATTTGCCTGATAGTAGCAGTAGTGTTTCAATTTATTACAAAATTAGAAAAAGAAATTTCTAACTTTTTTTAATTTTTTTTTTAACTAATTAGTTTTAACAGAATGGTTGACCGTTCTGTTGAACCTGATGATGAATCCTCACCAATAATATATTACAATCTCGAATTAACAAAATTGCTTGTATGTTCTTAATGTTTAATTTTTTTGTTTAGGTATCTCGTGAAGTTGGTGCCAGGGAGAAAGAATTAACTCACCAAGTTCATCGAGAAATACTCATTAGATGCCTCGACCAAGTTAAAACCCTCGCTCCCATACTGATTTGCAGCATGAAAATATTCATCCACATTATATCTCAAGGTTTTTTTGTTTACTATTTTATTTATTAATTTATGTTTTTTTTAATGCTGAGATTGTTTCATCTTCCACTTCTAATCGTAGGTGGCAAAGGTGCGGATGAAGCAGCTGAAAATCGAAATTATCTCACGTCCAGGATGACTGACGAACTTCATGAAATTATTCGGGTCCTACAGCTAACAACTTATGATGAAGATGAATGGGAAGCTGATCAGCTTACTGCTATGAAGCGGGCAAATAACGCAATACAAAGCAAAATACGGACTGCAAAGGATTGGGTTGAGGTAATATATTTTCTGGATTCATTTAAAATGAATTCCTTAAGGGCGGTATTCCAATTAAAAAATCGATAACAATTGTTGATTGAAAAAGAAATATTCAAGAATTTCTGGTACATAACTACCACAATTATGGAGTGTCGTCCAAAACATTATGGAAGTTGAGCGTAGAATAAACAATTTTCAGGAAAAAGATTATTTCACATTCAACAATTCTTGTTTATTTTCATGTGATATTGAACATGTTTACATTGTATAGCGAACGAACATATTCAATACATTGACGAAGTAATATTTTGAGAAATGCCCCTAGTCGATACTTTATTTAAGGCATCAACGGCTATTCTAATGGGGTTAGAGTTCCAACAATTGGCGACTAGCCGTATCGTTCACAATCCAAGAGCAAAGTCTCGAATCTGAAAAATGATATTTTTTATATTCAATAGTTTGACATGGAAGGGACGGTATAAACACAACTGATCCATTTATCTGTTATGTTATTTTCCTCCAATGAGCTTTGACATTTAATTTCAAGACCACAACATCATTAGAACAAAATTGTTTGAACTCAAGATTATTATTTGGATTAAATTATAATATGTATTGATTTTGATATAAAGATCTGAGTTTGATATTTTATTGTATAATAGAATTTAGCTTTATACTTTATACTCTTTGGTTTATTGGTGGAAGTTCTGACCATTTTTTAAAATTTCCCAATTTGAATTGTCCCCATATTTTTGTTGCATAAAAGTGAAATTGCGCTCTATCATTTTTGTTTCATATAATTTAAAAACTTCTGTTATATTTTGAATTTCATTTTTCTTTTGCAATATTGCTTGAAAGCATTAGAATTTATCAATTTGTTGTATCAACAGCAAAATATGAAAGACAAAATGGATTCGTTAAATTGAATCACATGATAGTAAGAACTTTGTCTCTCCATTAGCTAACGTAATCATGAAAAAAAAGCAATGACTGCTAGAATCAAATAGTACTAATAATCAATTTTCCCTCAATTTATTGTTGTTTTCATCTATTTTTTGTTTGTTTGTTACTCAGAAAACCACAATTTACAGACCAAGACTCATGATGAAGTAGCACTCAGAATAAATTCAGATTATCTAGTGCCATTCCTTTTAGTTTTTGTCAATATCAAAAATAATGTTTTACTGTAAAAAATGTATGTTTAAATGAGCAGATCCAGTTTAAATGAGAATATTTATAGCGTTTGAAGCAAAAAAAATATATCTTTTTTTTTTTTTTTTATAAATGGTTGTAATAGTATGTTTACTAAATGTGAGGGATACCCTATGAAAATAAATGTAATAAAGCAGGTCTGTATTCTTAAAGGATCCCATGGCTCTTCGGGGAGGAGTTGGTGAAAAAGCAGTCAGGCAAATTATAGAGCACGCAAGGGCAGTGGCTGAACGAGCCCTCCCTGCGGATAAAGAACATATCTTTAGGCTCTGCAGTGATTTATCTACGATGACTGGTGCACTCTGTGAACTCAGGCAGGATGGCAAAGGGACAACACCTCAGGTATATATTTTCCTATTTTCTTCTAAGTTAAAAAATATAGTCGTATTATTTTCTTAAAATAAGGCATTTGAGAAGCAATTAGTCAAATTCCTAGTGGCTGTAATTATTAAACCTTTTGTAATTCACTAGATTCTATGTGATATATCATAACAAAACATTATTATTTTTTTTTTTTACCAGGTAACTTCATATATGTTATAAAAAAGGGCGGTTAAAATATTGACAGTTTACACTTATGATCACACACAACTTCTCTTATCCTAATTTTTTTCAGGCTGAAACGTTAGGTCGTAATTTACATGAAAGGCTTGGTGAATTAATGCGAGCAGTGAGCTCTGCTGTGAATAATAGCGAGCGTCTAGGAGGAGAACAACCAGCTCACACTGTTGCAGGTAGATTGGAGCAGGCTGGGAAGTGGCTTCAACACCCCGAGCGAGAGGATAATGGACTTGGAAGAAGAGCTATATCCCTTATTCTCGATGAAGGAAATAAAGTAAATACCATTCTACAATTTATCTTCATTTCATTATATATTTTTTACATGATATCTTCTAAGTATATATATTTAATTCTTTAACTGTGGTTGACTGCTAAACAAGGCAAGAGCTGCCGAGCACCTACTATGGGCGACTGTTAGAGAAGTTCTCTCGTTTAACTGTGATCAAATGGAAAACAAGTTCGATGTTGGCATTTTGTTTCACTAGGGAAACTCTTAGTACTTATAGGCCATAATAGATGGCAGTTTAATGAAGTGACCCAGCAGGTTATCAGGGGCACAATAGATCTTTTAGACAGAGTTGTTTTCCCCCTTAGGGGGCCTGATTCTATCTATCTAACTCTGACCTAGCAGTTGCTGGTCTACCTGAGTTTCATGCAGGTCTCATGTATTCTGTCTTTTTAACGGCTCTTTCTCGGTTCTTTTTCAAATGCCTGAGAAGTGAATTGTTCGAGTTGTGTCTGTATTAACATCTGCATATGCCAGATGTTCTGTGAGATTATTAAACATTTTTCCTCCATTGTTCTAGCTCCAGTTACAGTTCTTATTATTGTCTCTAGAAAAATATTAACACATTTGCTGCCGGCTCTGTAGCATATGTCTTGCCCTGGGTGCCGGGTACATAGCATATATAGATTTGGAAAAAAAAACTAATATTTTGGGGATATTATCGTAAATAAACTTTTTTAATAGATTCTGGCAAAATTGAATCAAACATACATAATAAATTTGAAAAAAAAAAAAAAAGAAAAAAAAGTGGCACATAAGGGGAGATTCAAATAAGGAGGGCGACAGCGAAAGTATTAAACAGCACTGGTGATAAAGGGCCATTTTCCTCTTTGAATCACTTACCTTGTTAATAATTATAAACACTTATATTATTATTATATTATAAAAGTCGTTGTGCAATAACATTTCTTGGCATTTTAGTGTATTTTGTTGCCACTCTTATTCAAAACAATAAGGCTTTATTTATATTTTTCTAGTGAAAATAATTTTATTGAACTCTTTAGGTTGCGGAAGGCCTACAGGGAGTACAGAAAGCAGAAATGATTGCTCTCTGTGAGCAGGTAGATCGACTTACTAGGCAACTGAGTGATCTCTGCAGACGAGGTTTGGGAGGCTCGCCACAAGCTCAGCAAATAGCTAGGTAGAGATTTTAATTTCATAGAGAATCTTTTAATTTATAAATAATGGATTAAGATCTTTTTGGGTTACAATATCCTTTTTTCAGTTTTTATAATTTAATTTTTAATATATTTCTTTTCAGGACTCTTCAAGAAAAACTGCACGAGCTTAGAGATAGCATCCAGACTGCTGTTGTCAATAGAGTCGTTGAAGATTTCTCTGATATTAACACTCCACTTAAGCAGTTCACAGAGGCAGTTCATGTTCCAGAAGGTATATCCCAAAGATTCTTATTGAAGCCTTTTTAGCATTTTTTCATTATGTCACTTGTTTAATTATTAATCTAATGTAATCAATTATTTTCCAGGAGTACCGGGAAGGGATGCTAATTTGTCTGCCAAAGCTGGAGTTCTCGATAAAGCGACACTGTCAGCCACTAGGACCGGCCGACTTGTAGCTGCAGGTGGAACTGGAGGCAACAAAAAACTCTCTGAATCCTTGGTCACTGCTGCAAACCGCCTCGAGTCTCTCGCTCCACAACTAGTTTCAGCAGGAAGAATTAGATTAGGGTGGGTTTTTTCAAGTTTAGATTTCCTTCTTTTTTTTTTTTTTTTTTTTTTTTTTGTAAATATTAGTGTGAATTTGATATTTTCGGTAATATTGGGTTGTATAAATTATCTTGATAAATTTTGAAAACACGACTCTGGCTGTTAAGAATATTCATATTGTCTACTGATTTCGGCAGGTCCAGGGAGATTATAACTCAATAATATTGAACTTATGTCACTTTCAGTTTCTCACATAAAGTTAGTGTGTTGTTTATGTCAAATGTTGATTACTTCTTGCTTGATGTAATCAATCTTCGAAAAAAAATAAAATGTTATTAATAGATATGAAAAGTTTTGGGATCTTCTTATATTTTCGGAAATATCTGAACGTTTGGGGATCGTAGTAAGGGGAAGATGACCATTCGAAGGCTTTCTAAATTCTTTAAAAAAAAAAAAAAAAAAAAAAAAAAAAAAGACGTTGAAGCAATTTTCAATGATGCGATGTCTATCAGAGAAATTAGTGCTTAAAACTTCAAAAGTATTAGTTTTGTTCTTATGGGCTACTCACAACAAAACCTAAATATTTTATTTATTGGGTAATTCATTTTAATGATTCATTCCTTTTGTATTTTGTTTAAATTTTAATCTAAAAAAATTAATAATAGCACTAATAAATAATACATTTTAAACTCAATATATAAATATATTTTATAATATTTTTCGGCTGTTTGTAATATTTTTCATTATTATTATTATAGATATCCTGCTTCAAAAGCCGCTGAAGAACATTACGATAATTTAAGAGGTCAATATGCAGAGTCCATTGCACGAATTAGATCTCTCTGTGATGATGCTATAGATTCAGCTCGCTTTACCAAGATTTCGGGTGAGTATCCACAAAATATTTAAATACAAATTAATGCAAGTAACTATAAGAAACATGTACAGTAATTACAGGCATTATTAAAACAATATGACATAATAATTGGAAAAGGATGGGGTTAGGTTAGTGATCCAGCACTCATTTTTTTATCTGTAGACCTGATTTTAATCTTGATAATTTTATCTTTAACTTTTAGCGGTCCTTTGCGGAGCAGGGACCGGCATAAACAAATTAAGTTAGTCTTGTAGATTTATCCACTGCCTGTCCTACTGGTCCTCTACTGAGCTGGGACCGGCTAGCATATTCAACGCTTGAGGCTTTTGCCGATCCACCACAGACATTGAATTCCAGCCACTCTAGTCCTTTTTCTTGAGCTTCTACTCGTAGGTATATTTTTAATGCAGAATGCTATTCTAGACAACCGGCTGTTTATTTTATTTCCAAAGAGGAAGAAATTGCACGAAAAGAGACAGGCACTGTGTGAATCACAGATTCTAGAAGTAGCTTCTAGTTATTCGTGCTAGTCATCGCAACAATTTCGTCTGTCCTCAACTTTCCTATTCTTCTGACTTTTTATTGTGCAGATATTAACTAGTGCCTCGAATCATTGCCTCGAAAAGTATAGCTAATTTTTGACATATTTATCCAAATATTTGTATAAATTACTTTTTATTGTCAATAAAAATCAAATTACATATTTTTCTTATTTTATGACAACTAAAACAAAATTTGCGATTCCGTAGAATGCTATGCAGACCTCCTGGGCTTGAAAAAAACAAAAGACAACAGACTAATGGCAGAGGAGATTTATTTCCTGCTCGGCATAGGACCATATGGACAGTTCAAGAATGAAAGAGTGAAACTGCTAAGGGTTAATGATATTTAGGGGCTCTGAAATTTCTGACTGTCCTTAACCTCACCCACATTTAATAATGGGTACCCGCAAATGGCAAACTCAGCTGCCCAAAGATTAGTACTGGCCAAACACTCCCTCGTGTTCCATACCTTACTCATACGTACTCCTGACTACTTGCAATAAGGGCATTCCTATCAACGGGGATAATTTATGTCTACAATATAACAATTTTTATCAATTTACAGAAGTATGTACTTAGTACAATGGAGGTAGTATCCAATTAGGTTAGTAGACACGGAATGGTCCACTAGCACCTGCCTGCCGAAACGGGCCTGGGGGGCCATCGATACCAATTACTCATAGCATACAAATAGGTGTATTTTTTCTCATCCCTATCTTTCACTATTAAATTATCATTAATCAGATTAAAATAATGTCACTATACAAAAAGAAAATGTATTCCATAACTTCCTAATACAATATCTCTAAATATCCCTCACCTCACTGGTGTTAATGGCTAAGAAGTCAATAAAAAAAGGGGGGTAATGACATCAGATATCGACTCGTATGTTCAGTTTACATTTAGAAGCAAGCACTCTATTCTGCTTTTGTATTTATTCTTCTAAAAAATTGTGTGTACTTAATAATTCGGCACTCCTGGATAAACAAGGTTTGAATCAGGGTAAAAAATATATTGTGTAACTTATTATGGGTGCTAATGACCTTAGTAGTAGATGCACCAAAACAAAACAAATTAAAAAAAATGTACCTTATTATTTTATAAAAATTTGTTATTTTCTAGAGGAGCATATGGCGAAGCATACTGTACTCTGTGAGGATGCAATTGCTAAAGGTGATGCTGAGAAGATGGTGGAACATACAACAGCCATTGCGCGGCTTGCGAACAGGGTTCTTCAAGTCGCAAAACAAGAAGCTGAGAATTCTGAAGATCCAGTCTTCATTGCCGGAGTTAACAAAGCTGCTGATCATCTTCAGAACTGTCTGTTGATCTTTTAATTAAATCAAAAATGTACATTTTATTCGATAGATTATTAATAATTTCTTATTCTTTACTAGTTTTTTTTGTTTCCTTCATAAAGTAAGAGAAATTGCATATTATTTCTATTTTAAGTTTTCTCATACATGGGGAGACATTTTTATACTTTATCTTTTCAATGAAAATTTTATATTTTATTTTTATTCAACAATTTATTTTTATTTGAAAATGCCTAAAAGGTAGATCATTATTCTGAAACTAAACCACCACCAGGTATTAGGATATGCCAGGCTAAAATTATGCTTTAAAAAAAAAGTTGTTAAGTTTTTAAGCAAATTTTAATAAGCTACTGAACATTTTGGGGGGGGGGGCATTTATGTGGCTTAGGTCTAAAAAAATAGTACTTCCTTTTTTTTCTTTTAGTACCATTTTATTTGATCATTGCCCTACATGTTTTGTGGCCTTAATGCCACCTCCTCAGGGGCCAATACATCCCCGCATGTGGTGAGCTCTGACCAATGTATTGGCCCCTGGGGAGATGGCCTTAATGCCACCTCCTCAGGGGCCAATACATCCCCGCATGTGGTGAGCTCAGACCAATGTATTGGCCCCTGGGGAGATGGCCTTAATGCCACCTCCTCAGGGGCCAATACATCCCCGCATGTGGTGAGCTCAGACCAATGTATTGGCCCCTGGGGAGATGGCATTAAGACCACAAAACATGTAGGGCAATGAACAAATAAAATGGTACGAAAAGAAAAAAAGGAAATAAGTAAAGATGGAATGGTTGGGATTCGGCTAAATAATTTATTTAGCCGAATCCCAACCATTCCATCTTTACTTATCACCTCGACGGCTAACTATCTAATCATCATGAAAAAAAGGAAGTACTATTTTTTTAGATCTACACCACATAAATCCCAAAAAAAGAATAAATCTGAAAGGTCAGAAACACGTTGAATTAAGCTTGACAACTAAATTCTATTTTCTTAATTCCAATTTAAATACAACTAAAGATGTATGGCCCTTGAAATAGTTATTCTTTTAATTAAGTTCTGTATTACATTCTCACCATCTCTTTTTTGAAGAAAATTTCTGTACTAGCTCAGAACAAATTAATTTTAAGAAATATGTTTAGTAATGTATAATTTTCTAATCTTACATTACAATAAGTTTGTAGTTTTTACAAAACGTAATAATAGCTTATGAACATTTCAGCTGTCACTAGAATGGTCCAGGATGCTAAGGCTGTTGCTATAAATCCTCATGATCATGTGGCTGTTTCTCGTTGGAGAGAATCAAACCGAGCTGTAAGTTACTTGTAGTAAATTAATTTTCTTATTAATCTCCTAATGCTTTTGTGGATAGCCTTTATCGAATATGTCAAATTATATGTACAGGTTAGAGATAAGTAGAATGGAAGTATAGGATTACATATTTTTGAACATTCTTAAAAATTTGATCTGATTCACAAAGTGTTTGCAGAAATTTACTTAAATCGTTCATTATACCCCCAGTATTAGAACGAACAATTTAAATAATTTTCATTTGAAAATCCTGGTCAGTTTGAAGGATAATTCCTTGTATTTTTTTCCTTTGACTGTCCCAAAGAAATGTCTGTCATTAAGGACAGCAATGTTTATGATGTATGCTTTTGTTTAATTTTTCCCACTAGGATGATACACGGTCTATTATGTTTCATCATGTGATCTGTTAGAATAGTTTTAGCCCAACAAAGAATTATCTTTTCCTATAATTGGAAGTGGAGCATGACGGAAATCTTGTAACCTCACTGACTTAATTGCTACTCTTTCTACAGCTTATAGGTCTTATGTTAATAGTTTATAGTTCATGTGACTCTTCCTTTTATTACAATCATTGTAATCATAATCATAACACTTATTGTAAAATTCATTGTTCTATTATCATTATTATTTTAGTGAAAAAATTATTTATTGAATTTATACATTTTACTGTTGGAAATACCACAAAAAGTAAGAGAATTTTAAGGGAACTAAATTGTTTTGAGCAGCTTCTTTTTTTGCCTGCCTACAATAAGTGGAGGCTTAAAATACTTATAGAAAGGAGCCCGAAAACACAAATTTCAGTTTATCCTAATTACTAGAAGCTCAAAACAATTGTACAAAATAATAATATAATTATTTCATTGCTTCAAATTTGTACAAAATCCCTCAGCATTCACTACGTTTGCAGTCTGTAGATGGTTCAAAGTAAAATAACCTTGGATTTTAAAGTAGTGTTCATAATTTATAGCAATACGTATAAAGTAATAAAATCAATGGGACACTTGAGCTTGAATTTGGGAAATTAATCCGCTGATGTTTGGATTAATTCTACTGGTACAAAGACTCAAATAATTTTTCAAATTATTGTCAGTCAACCTTGTACGATGTTTTGATTTATTAACTTTCATTATTGAAAAGAACTTTTCGCATTTATAAATACTGCCAAATGTACAAATCGATCTTCTTGCGAATTTTCTATTTTTGTAGACATTTTAATTCGATTTTTCTAAATGTCTCTCGGGCCGGTTGCTGCGACATAGTATTAAGCAGTAGATGACAGCATGTATTAGACTTTATCTCAAAAATTGTCATCTTAGGGAATAACAGTAAGAATATTTTTCAAACTTCTGAAAAAATAGACATTTTTTTCCTTGCTTATGTTATAAATAAAATATATTTTATTTTAATTTTAACATCCATTATTATTAACGTAGAACTTTAGGACAGGTTGTCTATAGGTCACCGACCTTTTCTAGCCAGGATAGGGCTGATAACTTTTCTTTTTTCTAAAGAAAAGCCACCAACCCATAGTGGGAATCGAACCCTTGACCCTTAGCTCGGAGTGTTAAGTGCTCACGCCTTAACACTCACGCTCACCGGGCCCCCTAAAATAAATTTTGTTTACATGGGAATTCTTTATATATATTTAAAATTTGATTCCTTTATTTTTGTCTAGCTTTTGACATCGGTAGGTGATGTGAAGCATGCCTTGACTCATCATCTGCCAGATATGAACAATCTGCACATCAGTGGTAAGTCACAACAAGGTGGAGTATTAATTGTATCTATTTATTCATTTCCATGCTTCCATGCTTTAAATGTTTTTCTTTGTCATAAATGTCAGTATTGCATGAAATTCACTTTTAACCTGAGGTTCAAGGGCATTTTATGCTTCATATTTTGTATAAATAAAACATTGTAAATAAAAACCTCCTAATTACTCACTATAATCAAATATAATTAATGTTTCAACAAGTATAACTTTAACTCATAGACTTCCACGATCTAAGTCATCACAAACATTATGGTCTTCGGGTTTTGACCATGTGATCATTTTCTTCACCAATGTTTCGCCAGTCATACTGCTGGCTTCCTCAGGGTTCTTTCTGAGAATTCGTAGACGGAACCTTGGTGAAGATAATGATATGACGGTCAAAACATGAAGACCATAATGTTTGTGAAGTATAACTTTGTTATACCAATGGAAAGAAGATCTCATAATTAACTGACTTAAATTGCGTTCAATAAATAAATTTAAAGAGTTGAATAAAACAAATCTGATATTTGTGTGGCAATGTGTTGACTGATTACTTATAAATATTTTAATTTAAGTTATATCAGCTAAAGGAGTCATATTCTAGCTTTGAAAATTCAGTAATTTATAAACATTAAGTTTCTACATTTTTAAAGAAGTACATTTCTTGATCATTAGTTATTTTTGATTTCCCATAGCTGAAAAGTGCAATATTAGTTGAATTTAATAATTTATTTTGTTTAGTCCAAAAGTACTCTAATCTTCTTGTGTTGGGCCTTATTAACAACCACATGCCAATTTCAAATTTTCTCCTGCATTTCAACTTCAGGGATGTTTCTTTTTCATCTTGGACTTTTATGTTGCTTCTTCTTCTCTTGTTTTAATTATTTTTTACTTTTTTTAGACTTTTTGAACCGAAGTAATTGTTTAATTCTTGATGAAGTTCAGTTTCATCTTAGGCTGCACCTACATTGGATCCGTATTTCTCCCGGTCCGATCCGATATGAGTTAACTGAATGTCTACATTGTTCCCGACCTGATTCGATCCGATCTAGTCACAGCTCCTCAGTAATGAACTTGTAGTGAAGTGAATATAGTAATTAATTTGAAAAATACCACCTAATAAGCATAGAAACCTTCAATTATCTAGTTAGGGGTATAAAGGAGGATTTGAAAAATCGTTGTGTAACAGTTAATTTTTAACCGTTACACTAAGATAAGAGAACTATTCATATTTTTGCACATTGCAAATACAAGTCTCTGATTTCATTAAAGATATATAATTAATTATAATTATTAATCAGTACCTAATCAGGAGTATATGAAGAAAATCATTACCTAAGAATAATTATGCGAAACGAAAAAACAATGTTGCCTAAAAAATGAATAGCAATCGTTTATTATAAAGTACCAGGGCATTCAAAAAGTCCTGTCGTTTTTCGTTTGTTCGTTGTTTATTTTGATTCTAGAGTGTTTGCTAATTAATTCCGTTCAATACAACTTTTATCCATGTAAACACAAATGTTTATACTTTATGAATAGGAGGCTAAGGAGGATTAATTTAATGCAGTCACCATCCAACTGTCTAGTTAAAATGATTCCAGTTGAAACTCAAATTCGGTCGATTTTGCTCTATGAGTTTAAACTTGGCTCAAAAGCTGCCGAAACTGCTAGAAAAATATGCTCCGTGTTTGGGGAAGATGTGCTGTCTGAGCGGAAGGCACAATTTTGGTTTTCAAAATTTCGTGGAGGCGACGAGACACTAGAAGACGAGGCACGCTCAGGTCGACCAACTGTAGTTGATAAGGAGGACGTTCGAAGAGTAGTAGAGTTGGATCCGCGTCAAAGTTGTTCAGAGATAGCCTCTCAACTTAATATCTCAGCCACCACTGCCTGGAATTACCTTAAAGAACTGGGAAAAGTGAAAAAACTGGATAAATGGATTCCTCATAAGCTTTCAGATGCCAATATTCTTGTTCGCTTGACAACTGCATCTTCGTTAACTTCCCGCTTGAAAGTCGAACCCTTTTTGAATCGAATCATCACCTGTGATGAGAAATGGGTGTTGTACAACAACTTCAGACGATCATATCAGTGGTTGTCGGCAGATGAGAAACCTAAACAATTTCCAAAACCAGATCTCCATCCAAAGAAAGTTTTGCTCATTGTTTTCTGGACAGCCAAAGGTATAGTGCATTTTGAGATTCTGAATCAAGGGCAAACCATCACTGCAGAAGTATACTGCAATATACTGGACCATTGCCAATCCAAGCTTAAGACTTTTGATCCCTGCTTAGTCAACAGAAGAAGACCTTTGCTTCTTCAAGACAACGCTCGACCACACACCGCCAAATTGACCAGGGAAAAATTGACAGAAATAGGCTGGGAAGTTTTGCCTCACCCACCATATTCCCCTGACCTGTCACCCACTGATTATCACCTATTCAGAGATCTCGACAACAATCTGAGACAGAAATGTTTTCAAGACCGTGACAACCTAATTCACGAACTGACCACTTATTTTTGCAGTAAAAATCAACAGTTTTTTAAGGAAGGAATTTGGGCTTTACCATCTCGTTGGGAGAAGGTTACCGACTGTAACGGTGGATATTTTGATGAATAAAGGTGATTATTTGAAAATATTTATTTATTTATAATTTCCCCCAAAAAAACGACAGGACTTTTTGAATGACCTGGTAGTTTAGGTGTTTTAAAATAAACGTTTATTACATAAAATTATTTTAAAAAACAAAACAATTTTAACGTCTTGGTTGTGATAGGATTTATTCCGCTGATATTAGAGGCAAGGCTCATTTATAATCATGATTGCCAACTCTATCAATTAATTCCTTGTCAACTCTTGCACTCATTGGGTGAAGCGTAGGTCGTCCGATATCGGCCTAGAAACAAACATGTTTGAACGACCGAGTTGGTGGATCAAATCAAGTCGGGACCAGTGTAGGCATCTCTGTTGATATGGTTGTGTTTGTTTTCCTTCTGACAGTCGGTGGATCGGATCCAATGTAGATACACCCTTACTCTCATTCAACTCGTTCAAATAATAAATCTTGGAGTTTCATGTTAGCATAAATATGCTTTAGCGATGACTAAACTGGGAAAAAACATTACAAAGAAGTGTCTGCTGCTGTTCACGCATGTGTGTTGGCCATGTACGAAAAAGAAGGCTGTATTTTATAAAGTACATTACATAGTTTTGTCGGGTGGACCTAAGGTATATTTTTTTTAGGTTCTTGTATAAGCTTAAATCTTCAAGTAGAATTGATTTTCTCATTTCTTTCACTATTTTTTTTTTTTTTTAAGTTCTTTTTTTCATTAAACATCTTGGAAAATTCAATTAGGGTAAAGTACATAATTTTTTTTTTCTTAAAGATTCTACTCTCAACGGTTTGTCACATGGATATATCTGCCTTTAATTTCAGATTGGTTTTATTCAACTTGTTTAAAGTTTGTACATAATTAAATTAAATTTTATATTTGTGCATGATTATTTTCCCGGCTTATTAGCTTGGGTCTTGGAAACAGGCAAAACGTGAGCCAAAGCTGTGTTATAGATGAATGGGAAGAACTTGAACGAGAAGAAAATGTCGATACCTTGGAATCCGTTGGGTACGAACTTCACGTTGGGACTAACCCATTTCATGCATATGCGCCTTCAGGTATTTTGCTAACGTGTCTTGGCGCAAAAGAGATAAAAGGTTGTTGTTATTATTTTGTACATTTTTATTACTGCAATATTTTTTTTAGAATTAATGCAAGATGACCACTTTTATACTCTTGATTAATTTTTATTGAACAAATGTTTATTTGAACTAGCACTCTACTGGTAGCAATAAAAGAGTCTCACAGTTCTGCTTAATAAAAAATAATAATTATTTAAATTTTAACATCCATTTATTACAGAGTTATTTAAGACAGGTTAACTTTAGGTTACCACCTTTTTCTAGCCAGGTTAGGATTGATTGAAAAGAGAGTTTCTCTTTTTCAAAGAAAGGAGTAAATATCTTGAGATATATATCATTCATACAATAATTGTTATCACTTGCATAACCTCTTTTACACTCAATAGATTGTCTTCATAAGTTTGTGACAATAAGAATAGCCCTTATTGGTCCTGGATAGACACTCAATTTCGAGTGTTATGTTGATTTTTTTTTGTTTTTTTATCAATAAAATAAATTTAACCTAGTAGAGTTTAATTTTCTATACAATTATTGAGAGAATCACATGATGATTTAAAACTTTTATCTCTTTTGCCATGCCTTTAACAAACTCATTGGTATTTGTTATTTCTATTCAAAACTCTTTTAAATATCTTTTTCTTTCATATATTTTCTAAGCTAGAAAATTAAATTAGCAAATATTGAAAATCAAATGAAAGCTTTAGATAGTTGCAGTCAAATTTTCATATAGTTTTTAATAAAAACATACTTTAGAATATTACATACTTTAAGCTTCTCACTATTTTACTATATAAGTTTATATCTGAAAATATTGTAGGTAGATAGTTATTAATCACAATGTATCTATTTATATCTAACTGAACAATTATGATTCAATTCAACGTTATATTTTACTCTTGGGTTTCATTTTCATCAAAAAAATGCTGTGTTTGCTTTGATAAAGATGAGAAAGGTTATATAAACGTTATTTTTAGATTTAGAATGTTTGTTTATTTGTCATTATTTTTCAAAAGCAAATTGAAAATCTAGAAAAGTGGAGTGCGATAATTCAATCAATCTTGATATGTCCTTCCAATATGTTGGGGGAGGGTGAGTGTTGCTCAGGTGGTACTGTACTCGACTCATGATCTGGAGGTCCTGAGATCGAAAACTCGAGCACACACTGAAATATTTTATCTTCTAATGTCAGCATTCGGAGTTATGGTCCCATCCTTGCCTACCCAGCACCTAATGGGCATCTGAAAATGGAATACTCAGGCTGCTAGAGTTCGATTTAAAGCCAAGAATCAAATACAGTAACTGAACATTCAGGCCTGTCCAACCCTTTCTCTACCGTTGACTTGTCCAGCAGTCAGGAGCAGTTTGGGCCTGTGTACCGTTGACGTGTGTCCAACGAAGGAAGATAGGGCCCACATACTGTTGACTTGTCCAACAGTTGAAAGCTCCTCGTATCCCTCACATTCTTTCTTTTCTCACTTCATGACTTAAGAGCTATCTAGCATTATGATAGGTTACTTCTAGTATTCCTGCCTATTACTAGAGGGTATTTGAATTATGTTTTTGGTCGTGAGCTATTCAGGCTACTGTTAGTTTTTAAACCTCTGTACATTCCCCACAGCTTGTTATAGCAACGTTAGCTCCTGAAGTATTAACACCTCATATTCGTGTGCTGTTAAATTTAGAAAAATACAAAATTATTTTAGTGCATATTCTCCATTTTTTTTTTAATTCATTCTAAAAATGGATGAGAAGTACAGTCACCAAGAAGCCCATATGGCTAAAATTATAAAAGACAAGTTTTAATTCGGCAGGATCACTAAAAGTAGAGACACTTTGACCGAGAGTACCAAAAGTATCCCATACAGGGGGCCCGAGGCAGGGTGTGAGTATCCCGAACCTCTCTGCGTTTGGACTGAAAGATGTCCAAAGTGTGGTGGATCAGTCTTAGTCTGAATAAAAGCTGTAAATAAACTTAATTTTATCTGGATTACCGTAAATACAGCATAACTATATTTTTCTCATCGTTGTCCCAAAAGTTACGACCATGATCTGTTGGAATCGGACTAAGCCGTGGTAAAAGTTTTATTATACAGATTATTTGATTTGAAACTATGTATAAGAGCTACTACATTTCTTTGTCTAGATTATGATCTTTCTTTTATCAATTGAAATTTAAAAGAGTTTTGTCTTATATTTTGTTCCTTTATTTACTCATTCTTCTTTGCCCATTAAGCATAACTATTTTCTTGACTTATAGTCAAGACATTATTTATACTATGCTTATTAAAGCTTAGCTACTTCGCTAATTACAATATTGTAGATGCTTATGTGAATATGCTAGTGTTCAATGTCAATTTATGTGTCACTATAAAATGTTTGGGATGGTGTTTAGCTTTTAAATTTTCCAGAGATTCTTTTAAATATTTTATTAATAGATTTTTTTTTTTTTTTTTTTTTTTTTTTTTTATCTTTGATCAAAACAGTGTAAGAATTTCATTATAGAAATTATGCCTTGTTTTAACATTTATATTTCCACTTTCAATGATGATCCTCATAATGCTGTTGAAAACTTTAGCCAAATTAAAATTAAATAATATAGTGAAGAGATGTCGTCTGTTAATATTGAGAAGGTGTAGAAGCTACATTTTATTCCTAGCATGAGTAATATTTATTTGCCATTTCGGCTTGAATTACAAGCCATTTTCAGAGCTATGGAGGAAAGAGAGAATAGTTGTGTATCATGGAGGCTACATTTCTGAGTGATTAGACTCACATTCAGAAATGTAGCCCCCACGATACGGAACTGTTCGCTCTCTCCTCCATAGCCCTGAAGATGGTGTATAATTTAAGCCAAAAAATTAGCAAATAAATATTATTCATTTTAGTTATAAAATGTAGTTTTATTTAACATATCGTCGATACAAATGCAAAGTATCGAATGTGAAAAAACGCATTTTTCATTTTAAATCTTTACTGATTGCCGTTGGCCTGATAGATGGCAAACTATCGAATCTAAGTTCACACAGTGAAAGGAGGATGTAACCACTGTCAAAAGGTCGAATCTGCCTACTATTTGACTGCCCAAAAGCAAAATAATAAATAAAAGTATTTTCACTCTTGAAAGTGGTGATTTTCACATTCGTTAGTTTGCATTTGTATCGACGATATGATCGAACCCCGATCGTCTACACCTTCTCAAATGAAAGAATATATTATTATTTTTCAAAAACAAATTGAGGAAAAGTTAATAATTAAAAAATTATCAAAAATATTTCTTTTTGTGTACATTATAAGAAATTGAGAACATTTGTTGTAGGGTAAATGACCCGATCGTTGACACTGCTCCTTAAGTTGACACTTCAAATTTAAATTTGAAAAATAACAATTAGATTCAAGGGAATTCAATAAGTTTGCATCCAATAGAAAGAACAGTTGTTGAAGAATAATGTTGACTGACCCGATCAACTATGCAACTGTGTTAATAACATCTGCAGCCATTTTAGTATGAAAAATCCTCGAGTCAACTCCTGCTGCTCTCTTCACTTAGTGAATTTGATAAGAGATTAAGAATGTTTCTTAAGAATTTTGTTTTGTAATGCGTGCATTAAATTGTATTTTTGTGATTTCTATGAACTCTATGATACTTAAATTATGGACTGTAAAAGGTTTGACTTAAGTTAAATAAAAAAATCTTGAGATTATGGTAGTGTCAACATTGGGAACCCAATAAACGACCATGGCTCCTTTCCTTGACACTAATGTCAACTTTAGGAAAACAGTTGTCTGTGATATATACTAGCACATTTAGTTGAGATTTTCATTAGAAATTCATGTCTCCTGATTTTATTAATTTCTTATGACTGGAACCTTAAGTTGACAACATGTTTTCCTAAATTTGACATTCTGTTCCTAATGTTGACACACAACTTTTTATAATAGTTTTCTGCAATTGGAAATGGTCGCACGACTTCTTAATGTATTTGTGGTACAATGGTTATTACTGGCGGTACCTCCAAATGCATCTCACATTATCCAATCTATGGATGTATCAGGTTTTCGAACATTTAAAGAAGGTTGGAAGCTAAAAGTTCATGAATGGACCGTCAACCATATGGAAAATCCTGCATTAAAAAAAAACACAGCTGAAATCGCCAAGAAAGAAAGAGCCAAGCCTAGATTGAACAAAAAAGAAGAAAAAATCCCTTACAAGAAATAACTTTTAAATACTTCTCGTCTGAAAAATAAGGCGAGAAACTCCATGACTGAGGAAGATGGTGACTCCACCGACTAACATGAGCTTTGTAGAAACAACAGGTGTAACTAAACAATTATCGGTGTCAACAATTGAGGCAAGTCAAGTAGATAAAACCACAAATAACGAATATAAGAAGAATGCAGAAAGTTGAAGGAAAAATAGCACGGGAAATATCTTTGACAAGTGGTAAGGTGGATTTCCGCCAATGCAGTTGTCCCTTGTTGCTAGGAATAGAATAAAAACTGTTTTTTCCGCTAATGGCATGATTTTCCAATATCTACTAGCCAAAATACTTGTAAACTTACCATTCCTCTAGTATTTGGATATAATACATTAATTTCCAGAACCACTGACTCTACATGGAAAAATTCGGAGGCATATTGTTATTCTTCCTAGTTATGATTTTCAGTTAAAAATAATTGTTGTACCTAATTGTTTGTTTTTCGAAAAGGATCTCTTTCGAATTCATTACATTTTTCATTGTTCCAGCAGTTTTCAATCCAATTTGGTTGTTTATTTAAAGAATAAAGTTGTATTATTTTCATTTTCCCTCACTGTCATCCTTAGGAACAGAAAAGTCAAACTTAGGCACCGACCTACTGCAGACGTGTCAACATTAGGGCCAAAGTAAGACAGCCTTTATTGATTTATTTTACTTGAAATACTTAATGTATCTAAAATTTGCTTATGTGAATTCATAGAGAATGAGCTGACGAATAATTTGATATATTCTAAGCGAAGAATTATTTTAAGTAAAATAACCTCTCCTTAAAGTGTCAACTATTGGGTCACTTACCCTATTACTTGTTTATTGTAATAAATCTTAACTGGATTTATTAAGACATTTTTTGTTGGGCATTAATATATAAATAACAATAATTAAACGTTTGCCAGCTTAGGGTTTTTCAAGTCTTATTTTATTTTTCAATGAGACCATTATCAATCTATATAAAAAAGATGAAAATAACGAAGTTATAATTAAAACACTTTAAAATTAATATGCTTCCATTTTTTCTTACTCAATATGCATCCCATTTGCACTTCCATTTAATATTTCTAAAATTTGTATTTAAATTCTTATTCATAACAAAAATAAATTTTGGAAATATTAAGTGAAATTATAAATGCAATTGTATGAAAAAATAGAAGCATATTAAATTATAATGTAGTTATTTTCATGTGTTTTTTTAAAGATTGATAATGATGGGCCAAAACATCTCAATGAAAAGTAAAATAAGATTTGAAGACCCCTAAGCTGGCAAATGTTTATAGAACGCTCAGTCTTCAACCATAAAATATTAGAAAAAAAATTAAGGCAATAAATTGGCAAATTATAAATCCATATTTTTGAGTTAACTAATTTCTATTAATTGTAGTACTTACACTTAGTCGCATTTTTTAATTTTAAAGCTTTTTTTGTACATATATTATTTTTATTTTAAAACACCCTCAAATTAATAAAAGTGCACTAAGGTGTTGGGCAAAGAGTAACACGTAGTATTTTTCAGAGCCAGTTTACCAGCCTCCTGTCTATAAAACACCTTACTACGATCAGCCTCCAGGTAGTTTAGTCACTTGTACATATATTTTTATTTCTCATTGTATATATAATCCTCAACATATTTTATTTTATTTATTTATTTTTTATTATTTTTTTTTTTTATTTGAATGTACATTTGTCTCATCTGATTTTTATAAAACTAGGTGTAGTTGTAAATTTGTTGTAAGATATATTGGGTCACCCGGAAAGTTCGGAACAGGTTTATGAATGAAGAAAACTTTATTAAACTTGTTGACCGATAACCTTCTGCATACGTTCAGGTAGCTGAAAGATCCCTCTCTCGTAGAAGGTCTTAGATATGAAGGGGAAAACATCCAAAAAATTATTGAATAATCGTTTATTAGGCTCTTCCTCATTCCGCCTTAACAGAGAATCACAAGGTGATAAGAGATAAAGCATATTATTCTCATTCAAGGTGCATGGTGCCCAACAAGCTTAATATTGAATTATAAAGCTGGGCTTTTTCATACGGTCATGGTTGATACTTTTTGAATGTTAACAAATGGTTTCCTAAAACACAGTATACCCAAGATAGCCTATTTCACAAAGTACACGTTCACAAAGGAGGTAACAGAATATGAAAACAAGTTATAATTTAGAGTTCTAAAGTAATTAAACAAAATAAATATACATAAAACACCTTATAAAACTATCCACCCAAAAATACTGGGGTTACAATAATTTTCAATTATGAAACAAATGCAAACTTTCCTTTTGGTGGTCGTGAGTGTTAAGGCGTGAGCACTTAACACTCCGTGCCAAGGATCGTGGGTTCGATTCCCACTGGGGTGGTGGTTCTTCTTTAGAAAAAAGAAAAACCACCACCTTTCAGCCCTATCCTGGCTAGAAAAGGGTGGTTACCTATGGATAACCCATCCTAAAATTTGTAGTTAATAATAATAGATGTTAACATTTAAATAATTAAAAGGAGTGACTTAAACCATATGTTTTCCCATAAGTTCTCTCAAAAACAATTCTCTACTCTATTTTGATTAAGACCTTAATGGAAGATAAGGAAAGCTTGCATTTGTTTGATAATTGAAAATTATTATATCCCCAGAATTTTGGGAGAATAGTTTTATAAGGTGTTTTATGTAAATGTAATTTATTTAATTTCTTAGGTAATTTAAATTAACCTATAACTCAACTGTGAATTGAATTAATATAATTTTCTATATTTTGACCATTTAAGTATTGAGACAGAATATTTTTATTATTCATTTGTAGTATATGCTCTTCTACTTAAAAAGTTTTGAAAATATTAACTTGGGTTCATGTGCATGTTCTTTTATCTTGCTAATAAAACGTTGGTAAGTTTATCTGAGTCTACTAGTTTTCAATATTAAAGGAACATTAATTTATGAAATACTTTCCTAGCAGGTAGTTTTTATATTGTACTTATTAATTATTCTGCAATTTTTTTTGTTCTATAAAAAAGGAAGATACTGTTCATTAAAAGGGTGTCTCTATGTTTTCTAGTCTAAACACGATACACATGTTTATTCTGTTCTCTATCAGATACCTAATCTATATTGTACTGTATTCCTAGGTTTTTTTTTTTTTTTTTTTTTAATATTCAGTAAGCCTTATAAGATTACAATATCTTTTCTTGAGCCGAGCCCCGCTGACTATGATTAGTTGTGTATTTCTATTTTGTGTATTTATTTTGTCACTATCGTTCGTTCCATTTACTGCTGGTGTGAAGAAATGACACCAGCAGAAATGGTTTAAACGGCAAATCGAGATGGCACAAGCAATTGTTGTCGATTGGAATAACTACATGCGGGAAGCATGTGTTGAAGCCCTATTGAGATAACCTGCTTTGGAAATTGGGCTTAGTTGGTGAAATCAATGAGAGTATATAGTTATCAGAATGATCGTGCAGAAGGTATTTAAAATTGATTACTTTGAATGTCCAGCTCCCTACACAGAGCGTACATCTTGTATGGGGTACAAAAATATAGAGCATATGTCTAGATTTTTACTTTTGATTTGTAACAGAGTAAACTTGCAATTTCACCGTGGAAATTCATCATCCATTTGTACATCAAAGTACTGTTTTTAAATGATCATGGAGTAATTTAATTTTTTGTCATTTGAATTTAATTTATTTTATGATAATAACATTGCTTTAATGTATTTTGCAGACTTCGCACCACCTAGACCACCACTTCCAGGTGGCGAGCTTCCTCCTCCAAGACCTCCACCTCCAGCTGAAACTGATGATGAAGACGATATGTTTATGCACGCTCCTCAGCCAAATCAGCCCATCATGGTATGTTTACCTTTATAATAGTGTTTACATCCAGTAAATAAATAAATAAAGTGAAAAAAAATATTTTATTCTGGGACTTTCTCTCTTAAGAATAATATAACACTTGGTTGAATATACAAATCTAAAATAAAACTCTAATTCTATATGTAAAGAAGAACTCTGAAAAATAAAGAACTGTAATGCTATTTACAAAACCCTAAATAATAAAAAAAAACATACATACATATTAATAAAAAGAAGAGTGAATATGGAGGGATTATGAAATGCTGGAGCAAGATGGGGATGAGGGAAGATGGAGCAATGATGAAACTATATACAGAGGGGATAAGAATATAAAAATTTAAATAGTTCAATATAATAAAAAAAAGGATAAGAGTATAAAATAAAAATAAATAAATATTGTTGTATGAAGTATTGTTGTCAATTGGATGGAAATAGACATAAACATTGTGTATGGTTACAATAATTAAATTTCAACAAGTCAGATGTATGAAATAAATCAAATATTTTTTTAAAATTAATACTTGTTGATTTTATGCTTGAAGACTAATAATGTTTTAATGAAACCAGTTACATAGTAAAGATGAATGTAAAGACTTGAAAAATTCTTAAAGTTGCTAAACAAATATTATCGGAAGTTTATTTGTAAACATAATAAACAAATAAAAAAAATTTCTTTTCACCATCCATTTAAAATATTTATGCGTTAATTGTAGATGGCAGCACATGGCCTCCATGAGGAGGTGCGCCAGTGGTCTTCGAAAGATAACGATATTATAGCAGCTGCCAAGAGGATGGCCCTGCTGATGGGCCGCCTTTCACAGCTTGTGCGTGGAGAAGGAGGAACGAAGAGAGATTTGATTGCTACAGCTAAGGAGATCGCTGAAGCATCAGAAGAAGTCACAAGGCTTGCAAAGGAGCTCGCTCGGGAATGTACTGACAAACGAATGAGAACTGTAAGTATTTACTATTCACTTTCTCTATAAACTAAATTTTTAAAAGTAAGCAGCATTGGACAGCTACTTTTATACATTTAGTAGCTGACCCGGCAAACTTTCTTTTGCCATATAAATTATTGTTAGTGATTATTTTGGTAAAAATTAACTATCTTATTTTAAGTGTGTGGGAATGTGATTCCTCCGAAAGAGGAATAGAGCGGTGTGAACAATGACGGCTTATAAAAATAACAAAACACCAAAAATCCATTTTTTTTTAATTAATTGCACTTTATTATCTTAAGTAATATGTTTAAAATTATATCTCTAACACTAATTATGACAATAAAAGAAACAAAAACAGTATCCAGCTCTTAGTGCAATGGAGTGTACAATATTTTTGGTTAGTCTATCATTAGCCTACACAAACAAACTGGATGGTTTATCCACGCGAGAACATACCACGTATAATCCGGACTTATTGATTGCCATTCAGAATACAAATGTAATTGGAAATTGAATGAGTTTGAATTAAATTAGCACATCTGTGGGAATAATAATGGCCAAAAACTGTGTAGGGAGTGAGAGAAAGCTTATTTTGTGAGAAAGACAGGAGACAGCCGGTTTTGTTCCCATCGTTACTCCTTGCTGTTTACTGGTTGAGAAGTGGCATCAGTAGGTGCCTGGCTCGAATAACCGATCAAGTGATAATTGATCAATTATCAAACGTAACAAAGTAGTAATATCGCTATTACATGGGGACTGGTAGTAGAAAGGTGATAATTTAGGGTTGTATGTATTTTTCAATGCCAAATCATAAAACAAAATAAATAAACTATTTCATCCTAAAAATTAAAAAAATATTTTTATGGTGGACCACCCTTATCACTTAAGTGTATGAAAGAACTCAGTCCTACCGAGCATACACAAAAATTCATAAAAATCTGTCAAGCCATTTCGGAGTTTTGTTACAAACACTGTGACACGAGAATTTTATATTTTAGATTAATATATTTAAAAAAAAAAAAATCATGAATAATTTTGGCAGAGAGAGGCTCTTTGTTCATCAAATCTTCTATCATTTGAACTAAACATTTCTTTAAAAAATTGAATTCATATAAGTGCACTTTTAAGAGATTTTGAACACAATTAAAAATATACACATAAATTTGTATCTTGATGAATAATTTATATTTCAGCATTTTTCCTCACTCTTGTTGATGATGATGCTGTGACGCGATTCGGAATTTTATAACTATGCTTCTCAGATTAAAGAAATAAATTTTCAATTTCTGTATGTCTTACAAATCTGACTCGTTATGCTCAGACCCTTTTTCAGAAATCTTTATCTTCTAAAATTCAGAATTTCAAATTGTATATTTTTTTACTCTTAATAATTAGTATTACTTGCTAGTATGAGGCAAAACTTGAAATTTCTGACAATATTTTATGTTCCTTAACCGCTTAATGATCAAATTTATCTTGAAAATTATGCCAAATAAATAAATTTAGTGAAAAGGTAATTTTTTTTTCAAAGATTATTATTTGTAATAACAAATTTCATGTAAGAACATTTGATATTGTTTTACAGAGCCTTCTTCAAGTATGTGAAAGGATTCCCACCATTGGTACACAGCTGAAAATCCTCTCTACTGTAAAAGCTACCATGTTAGGAGCTCAAGGTATGTTCGTTTTTAGTATTTCATTTATACCGTGAGTTATTAATCTAAGTGTTTATTAATTCTTAATTATAATTAATCTATATTTTTTTCTTTGTTCCTTTACTCCTGAAATTTTAATATATGATACATTGTTTTAATATTTATTGTCTTCTTAGGGAATTTTTCTTTTTTTTTTTTTTAAACACTTTGAGATAAACTGGAAAATACTCAAAATTTTCTCGGTCATATGAGATCTACAACCACTACAATAAGCCTACATTTTATAGATTAGATTATTTTTCCTCATTTAGTAATGAATGATTTATGAATTGGTGAAATGTATAGAATAGGCTGTCAAGTTCCACTTCTACACTTTATCATTCAGCTTTCTTTCAGTTAAAAGTGAAATGTTTCTCATGCTATCTTTAAAAAGATTCTGACAAAATATATTGTTTTCAATTAAATTTTATTCAGAAAGTTTTGTTCAGATTTTTGCCTGAATAGTGTTTTAGCTTCTCTTCTCTTTATTTTTTTATTGCCCTCTTTTGCATTTTTATTTTAATGCCTAATATTCCATTTCCATTTGAAAATATTATTGTATATAATTACAAATATTGTTTTTTATTCTCATTTAAAAAAAAAAATAAATAAATAAAATAAAGTACATATCACACTAGTATTTCTAAAGTGACACAACTAAAAAATCAGTGTTTTTGAATTATGACTATGAAAGGCATTGGTAAATATCTCTTTATCGACCTTCAAAACTGTATGAACCTCGCTTCAGAGCTTGTACACCAGAGGGCACTTAAGTCATTCTTCCTGTCTTAATGATATTTCTCCTCCATAGGCAAAAGTGACACATTTTCAATTTTTTATTTATTATTTTTTTTTTTTTTATTTTATTTTTTTTTTTTTTTGAGTTGTCACTTTAGAAATACTAGTGCAATATATTTATATTAAATTCAAACTTTTCCAATCCAAAGTCAATGCGAAAAGGTTAAATTTGAAATGGAAAAGATTGAACATAACTTGGAAATGTATATATAACTTACATATAAAACATTCTTTTATTTTTATTAAACAATTATGTAGATCTGGAAAAAAATGTTAATAATTACGGTAAATTTTATGCTTCTTAGGGTGCTTAAGCCAAAAATGTCCCCTATTCCCCTCCAGAACAGATTTCGAAGAATATGGGGGGTGTACATTAAGAAAATACATCTGTGATGAACGAAACCTTTAATAATTTATTACAATTAGATATAATTATACATTATTTTTCTTATAATCGGGAAAAAAAGTAATCCTTCATGATGTATATAACTTTACATTTTTTTTTTTTTTTATCTGTGAAACCTTTTCTTCTTGCACCTCCAAAAAAGCTTTCACTTTTCATATTATGTTTCTTGTCTAAGCATCCGTAATTAATCAGCTAGCATGTTGATTTCCAATCACCCTTGTGTTGTCGTCTCTCGATAACACGGACATCCTAGTGAAATCATCGACACACTCCAGGTCATTGTAGTATTGAAGTAATAAATATTAATTTTACAAAAATAGCATTAATATAAAGAAAAATATTCAGTTTTCAATTAAACAATTAGTCATAAAATCCTTATATTTTAATCAATAAAAAAACTTAAATACTTCATTTAAAAATACTGTTAAAAAGCTAAATTTTAAATTTTGAATTGATGGTTGAAAATTGCCATCACTAATTGTTTATCCATTTCAAAAAACATAAAATCACGTATTCAATTAAATTTAAGATATAAACCACATATACACTCGTGGATATTATTTTTGAATAGTTTAAAAACATTTAGGTCAATGAAAGAAGGAAAAAATCTTAAAAGGGAGCCAATTCCTCATATACTGATTAATATAATAACAATATTAAACATAACATTTTTGCATCAGATATTCAAATTTGTTTTTATCTTATGTTCAAGGAGTTTATCCACTTTACTCCCAGTTTGTAAAGCAGATTTACTTTCTCTCTTTTTCCCCAATAGAGGGAAAGAGAAAAAGGGAATTTACTTGGCTTATTTCTTTCAAATAAATCAAGGAGGCCCGGTGGGAGTGAGTGCTAAGGCGTGTGCACTCCGTGCTTAAGGTCGTCGTAGGTTCGATTTCCAGTAGGAGTGGTGGCTTTTCTTTCGAAAAAAGAAAAGGCATCAGCCCTATCCTGGCTAGAAAAGGTTTGTAACCTATAGTAGATAACCTGTCCTAAAATTTGTTGTCAATAATAAATGGATTTTTAAATTTAACTCTTATGTGATAAAATTAAAAACCATTCAACTTTTTAATAACAATGTTCTTTTTTTGATAGGTTTATTATTTTTCTTTAAATTTTAACGTCCATTTATTATTGACAATGAATTTTAGGACGGGTTACCTATAGTTTATCACCCTTTTCTAGACAGGATCGGGCTGATGCATTTTCTTTTCTTTTTTTTTTTTTAAGAAAAGCCACCACTCCTACTGGGAATCGAACATACAACCTTAGGCGCGGAGTGCACACGCCTTGGCACTCACTCCCACCAAGTATCCTTTTGATAGATTTAGGAGGGGCCTTTCAGTAGACGACAAAATTAAATTTTGATAGATTAATTTTGTTATTGTTGAAAAGCCTCTCCTTGAATGGTCATTTTTTGGGACAATTTTTTTTGTAGCCATTCAATAGGCAACGGTGGTGGTTGTAATATTATTGCACTGGACTTCTCGTCCCATCGCATTCTAACATATAGTTATCCCTAGTTTATTAGTTGCATAGTAATCAATATTTTGAGTTACAAGGATTGAAATCACCTCCATTTTTTAAACATTATATTTTAGAGTAGAGAATTTTGAAATCCTCCTTGTCATCTGTGCTCGCAGCTAAAATTTACAGAGCTGTATTCCGACTCATTATTCTGAGAGGCGATAGCTTAATTACTCATTAAATTTAAATTTCAAAATTGGAAGTGATTTCAATTCTTCTAACTTCTTAGAATTGACCTTCATCAGCACATGATAAAATCAACACTCTCATTTATCGTTTCCATTGCTGTATAAAAAGCTCTGCTTATACTCTTGATCTTAATTTTGATTGTTTCTATGGATGTATGTTAATTTAAGATTTGCTCGAATCTGCTGTATATTGCTAAGAGATTTTCAACCTGTTCAAACTATGTTAAAAAAAAAAAAAGAAAAAAAAAGTAAAGTCAATTTTTGATCAATAGGTTGAAAACAACATCAATAAGACTAATCCCTGAAAGGCCACATTATCAGTGCTACAACATCCCGTAAAACATGAAATCAAACAACTAATTTATGTAATCTTTATACCCCAACAATCAAATAATATATTATTTCAGAAATGACATAAAAACTAACTATAAATAATAAACAACCTTATAATTAAGATAGGATGTTGTTTAGATATAAGTATTATATAAATTAGTTGTTTATTCTCGTGTTTTATTGTCTGTTGTTGCACTGATGATGCAGTGTTTGCCTTCAAACTGGTAAGTACTAATAAACATCTGTGAAGGATATGGCCTTATTGTAGTTTTTCAATCTGTTTATGATGACCTCCTTCTTTGCAGTACAATATCATGTCATTTGAAGATTTTGAGGCAACTTGATTTGGTCAATACAATGACATATTGACTTATCTCAGTTGAACATCTCTAATATATTTAATACATCGGCTTTATACAAATGCTAAATTGTGTCAGATAATTGTAAAACTAAAGAGGATTAATGCTAAAAAACTTTTCTACTTTTGAATGTTCTACATACATTTTACTTTGTTGCTATTTTGGATAAAAGTGCTTAATAACTAAAAGCTTACACCATGTAAATATGACATAAAATTACAGAGATTCTTCCAAGAAGGGAGCTTGCAGAACTGGAAGGCGGTAAATGACATTTCATTTTCTGCATCGAACATTTCTTATGCATAAATCATTTTCTTCTTTTGCATGTTATCTGAATGTTTTTCATTCTTCATTGGATTGATATTTATTTCTGTATGGCTGCCAGTGATGCATGATTTTCAAGCAGAAATATCTATACGACGATGACGTAATTTAATGTCTTGTGCATTTTTTTTTATTTCTTTTCTAAGTCTTCTGAAATAAAAAAAAAAAAAAAACACTTTTATTTTATCGGCTACCTCAACATTTCTTTTACATTATCACCCATTATCATCTAGAAGAAAAATAACATGTCTATATTATCATTTAAAGTAACTTATTTCTTCTCACACATTTTCTTAAAAGAGCCTTGTCATTTTGCTGTCCCCCGTTAACTATAGCCTGATCAGTTAGAAAAGTTAAATTCCTCGTACACAAAATTCTGAGGGAAATATTCCTGATGGTTCCACCATTTGTAAATGACATTTCAATTAACAACACGCTTTGTGAAACTAAATAAAAACTGATTATGTATCGTTTAGAACCAGGGAAGGCTTTAAGAAGTCAGGCAAGGAAGATAGTGTTTAATGTTTATCAACATTTTGCCAAAGCTATGGCTAAAAAAAATTTAAAGTATAACGTTGCCTGTTCAAATGCATCGCTTAGTTTGAGGGAAAAAAGGATGGCCTATATTCCCAGTGCAGAACATTGGTGGTAAAAATTCTCTGTGTTCTAATAATAATATCACTAGGATTATTAAAATGTCTTAGCCTTAGCTTTGGCTAAGTATTTATAAACATTAAACACTATCTCCCTTGCCTTACCTCTCAAAGCCTTCCCTGCTCCTAAAGGAGACACATAATCAGTTTTTATAGTGTTTCACGTATCGTGTTATCACTTGAAATGAGAATTTCCAAATTGCGGAACCGTCAGGAATATTTCTCACAAAATTTTGTGCATGCGAAATTGAAAGTTTCCGTCTATCTGATCAGGTTATAGCATGGACATTGTCTTCATCTAAATATAAGTTAATTTAAATGAACCCAGATATTTTCTTCTAGGCAATAATGCCTTTAGCCAAAATGTTGTAAAAGAATTGAAGAAAATGAAACTTGTAGTAGCTCATCGAATAAATGTGTTGTTTTTAATAATAATTTATTAGTATTTTATTAGTTCTGCTACTGGCTAATTCTACAGAGTGAATGTACATAAATCATATCATCAGACATCTTCTCTTTTCTTTTATTCAAAAAAGCTGTTTCTTTTTTTATTTTATTTTTTGAGGGAAACACAAATTTAAAACATAAACCCTCTGAATATCAAATTTAAATGGCTGACCACATTGCAGATTTTGTAACAAGGTTCTTATAAAGCTTTTGTAACTCTCTCTTATGGCCTTCACAACGTCAAAAGGTAGCTCTACATCAATGCACTCATCAAACATTTAATATAACTACTCATATATTTAAGCATGTCAAAATTACATTATTTTTACTCGCTCCTATCTCCAATTAGTGTCTTTTATTTATTTTGTTAATATTTATTTTCAGTTTTTTTTTGTTGTTGTTTTTAAGGAGGGTTGTTTTGATAATTTAGTGCAAAATGTACGACTATTCTGCCAACTAAAGAGTCAGATCTCTCATGTATGGGGAGAGAAAAATACTATGACTGATCTTCTTGTCTTATTTCCATTTTGTATCTTTTTATCAGTCCCTTAAAGTACTCCACAAATTTGATGTAATAAATGAAGGTTAATTCCAATTATTCTAGTCCACATTTGACTATAAGATGGCCTATAAACACCAAATTCATGAGTTCAATTTTGAATTAAATGAGCTGAGTTTCTCCATTGATTATTTTATTTCAATTGTTAAAGAACCTGTCATTAATGACCCAGTTTTTTGGGACGTAATAGCTATCTATTAAGGTGCCTTTCCTTTTTTGAAAATAAAAGACACCACTACTCTAGGCATGGATTGTTAACCCCTTAACATTCATGGTCTCTCTATTGATCAAAATATGTTTTTAAATTGACAAATAAAACTATATTAAGAAACTCTTGGTGATTACATTTCAGGGTGGATGTCACTTCATGTTTCTCCTCTTGCTTTTGATTTAATTTTTCTCCAGAATAGTTAAATTTTGCCTAAACTGATTATGGATTTCTCAAAGAAAATATTATGAAACTTTTTTTTTTTTTAATAAATCAAAATTAAAGGTTGAAAAACTTTTCAAATATATTATTCTAAAACATACTTTAATTCATGGTTTTCATTTTAAACCTAAGGGTGGTTTAACAGTTTCGAATGGGCCCAGCCCCTTAGTATTCTACTTTATAATTATTATATTTTTAAATAATGATCTAACAAAAGATCAAACTTATTTGTATGTTTTATTTTTCCTAGTGTATAATTATAAGCATAATTTATTACTTTTGCATGCCCATTACTTAACAAATAAATGCTCTTTTTTTTTTTTTTTTTTTTAGGATAATACAGTAGTATATAACATTGTTGACAATAATTCATTGCATGACTTTTGTTTCATTGATACATTACATTTTGCATAATTTACTCAGTAATTCAGTTGTAATACATAAAAAACATTAAAGTACATTAATGAACATTCTAAGCTTCTTGGTATTTTTTTTTTTTTTTTTACGGCGCATCAACTATTTGGCTATTAGCGCCAGTAGTTTTTATTATACTTGGTTTTATGCTTAGTCATTTTTTTCTGAAAAATTAAGAGAAATAAGACTTTTTTTTTCACGTTATCTCTCCTGTATCTAGAGCACCCCCCCCCCCCCAACCAAAAATCGGAATTTTATAAATATAATTTTTGAAACGAAAAATATACTAATAAATTACTTCAGAGTATTTTGACTACCTGTTAATGTATTGATATCTTAAAAACATTACCGTCAATGTTAAGTACCTCAGAATTTTCCTTTCTTCTCCCATGTATGTTCAAATTAATAGATTCCTGATTTTCCTAAGATTAACTTACATAAAAACATTTACTAAAAACAACTCTTTTCTTGAAAGAAACTTTAAAATCTAAGTACAAGGCTTCTAAAATTGTTGGGAATGAAAGTTATTGATTTTGTAGTGTTTTGTTGGTTTTATTAATTAATGTTTGGACTATTATATTTTTTGCCTGCTATCCAAGATATGATGATTGGATCGAGTAAGTTATAAGTATTATTTTTTGTATTAATATTTTAGCATTTAGGATAGCATGCTGCTAACTTTATAGTTTCTTTTGAATGTTATAGAAAATTTTTGAACCTATTTTTGTGTTTTTATTAATAAACTAAAAGTAAACATTTTTTATAATATGTAAACTTAGTTGCCATTTTTTAATATGCACTGAAGAGGAAAGTGTAATTTAAGGGAAGAATAAAACTCAAGACTGTCTTTGCGTTCTTTCAGGACGGCATTAAAATAGCTGAGCCTCTACCACCCACCTCTTCTCATTTCTCCTTATACGTTTTTATTATTTCATTCTTTACAAAGTTGTTCATTATCATTTTCACAATCTGGGCTTTGGAACAGTCAACAGAAGGCTTAAAAATGTTGTTGTTTTTTTTTAAGATTTTACATTTTCTTAAAAATAATATCAAGTCAAATATTTTGGTGTTGGTTTAATGTCTTCAGAACATGATGTCAATGTACTCATCAACTGCTAAAACACAAATAAGGTCCTTCAGAGGGACCAGAACTATTCAAAGAGGCCGGGCAGCAGAGGGAAACAACCGTTCAATAGGCTCAAACTGCATTTTTGTGAACTCTTATGGATACAAGAGAGACCTCCACCTTACATAACTTACTGCTAGATATCGCAAAATGCTTTGTCACAAAAGTGGCTATCAGTCCACGGGGCATGCCGGCCCATTGTCACGAATGTGGCTATCAGTCTCTAATGGGTTAATGACTATTCCTCGGTCAATGCAGGACCCTCCTCGACAGGTTGCAGAGAGAGGTGTGTTCTCCCCCCCCCCCCCCCTCTCACTCTCTCCCCCTCTCTCTCTCTCTCTCTCTCTCTCTCTCTCTCTCTCTCTCTCTCTCTCTCTCTCTCTCTCTCTCTCTCTCTCTCTCTCTCTCTCTCTCTCTCCCCCCCCTCCCTCTCTCTCCCCCTCTCTCCCTCTCTCTCCCCCTCTCTCCCTCTCTCTCCCCCCTCTCTCCTCTCTCTCTCTCTCCCCCTCTCTCCCTCCCTCCCCCCTCTTTGTTTTTATTGCCATCTTGCTCTAAAGATGGCGGACGGCATAACCATCAACAGAAAAAAGTTGAGACACTTTACCCTCCTTTATCTATTTAATTTCCTTTACTATAATAAAAAACTAAAAAAAGAATAGGCAGGAATAATTGAATCAATTATTCCCAGTATGTTTCAATAACTTCTTACTTTCCATATAATGGAATGTACTAGGTTTTTAAATAAAGGTTTAATTGCATGGTATTTATTGTTTTAGAAGTTATTCTTAACATTAGAAATTAAAAAAAAAAAAAAAAAAAAAAAAAACTGTCTTAATTTATACAAGACAAAACCGTATAAATATTTTTAGTTGGAATTGCACTGTCTTAGATATAAACTTCCTTAAATAATTTATTATTGAACCCAGCACGGACAGTGTGTTCACAAGAGCTAAGCATCTGTTTATCAACCTTTCAAAAATCATGATAATAAGAACGTAAGAGTATATTCCATCTGATAACAATTAGTTTTGCGAGCAATAGATTTCACAAATTCAATTTATTATTTTGGAATTAGGGAATTATTACAGACTTTTAATATTAAATTACCTGAATTAAAATTTTAAAAAAATCTTTCAAAAACCTCATCCAAGGGCAAGGAAATCTATAATAATAAAGAAGAAGAATATTTGTTTTAGTGTGTAGAATGTTTGCAGGAGACTATTTGGTATTTGGTGAGATGAGAACCCCTGGAAGAGCTTTCTTCCCCTAAAGACAAACTCATCTTAGACAGACTCTAATATATTAAGAAAAGTAACGCAGAAAATCCAGCATCGTAATAATAATATCATAGAATTCAATATTATTATTTGTTAAAATCTTTACTTAGGATCCTGTTTGTGAAATAATTTAATATTATTTTTTCAGAACTGTAAAAAAAGGAATTTAGGTAACAAGTTTTCTTTTTGCAGAAGACTTTCAATATTCTGTGTTTTAAGTTCTTTTGTATATTATTGTGCAGATGTGGTGATAACCAAAGTTTTGCCAGAATTCTGCAGCTTCCTGGGCCTAAAAAAAACCTGATAAAGCCGGCGCAGAAAATTGGCTAAGTGGTTATCACCGCATGGTAACATGGATGGTGTAATTCTTCAGGAATTGCTTTCAAAATTATCCAATTTATTATTGGAGGAATTCAGATTTCTTATATAATATTAAATAATTTGTTTCCCTTTTTAGGCACGGAAGAAGATCAGGAAGCAACTGACATGCTTGTCGGAAACGCTCAAAACCTGATGCAGAGCGTGAAAGAAACAGTAAGAGCTGCTGAAGCCGCTTCTATCAAGATAAGAACCGACGCTGGGATTAGACTGCGCTGGGTGCGAAGGCAGCCATGGTATCACTACTGAACTCCGCTGGCTCAAGAACAGAATACTTCTATATCAACGCAACGATACATTCATTAGGAGGAAGACTTTTTGGGTGTTTACTCAATTTCAATTCCTCGTATTAGTTTTTATGATTTTCTAGAACACCATTTTTAAGGGTTTTATGGTATTCTGGTTGTTATTTTACATATTTGTGCAACGATTTGTGTGCTGGTTTTAAAAATATTCTTTTTATGAATTAATTAATTTAAGGGAGTCAGGATTTAGTCAAAACTTTAATTGTCCAGCACAAATTTGGTAGAATAGAAGTTCAATTATTTTTCATTTTCATTCTAGCTTTTTTTATGTTTAGATTACAGGGAAATCAGATTCTTAGATTTAGAAAAAATATTGCTTTATAATCTGAACAAATTAATTATGTTTTATTTATTTTAATAATTGACATGACATTTTAAAATAGACTAGGATATGTTCAATTTTAGTATACTTTTAAAAATTAATTTGAAATGAATGACACCATATTAACTAAAAGAAATAAAATAAAGTAATTGGAACTTAATTATTATTTTTAAGAATATATTGGCAAGCGTTATTAATTATTGGTTTATATATAGAAAGAAGCAGGAAGAGGAAGATTAGAGAATAACTTTAAATTGACTATATGTAAGATGTTTATTTATTTACATTTTTTAACTATCCTCTAACAATTTAGATGGCTGATATTTGAACAAAAAAGGTGCTGTGCAGACTAGTGCAATTATCAGTGATAACGTGCAGTTATTCACTTCATAAGAATGTGAAGTGTGATAAGAGCCTATGAAATATTTAATAAATTTGCATGCTGTAGTTTAAGATATAATGCTAAAAATCTGAGCACTGCTTGAGATAATCATTACAAACTCCTAATCACGCTTTAAAAAAAAAAAATTATTTTCTTGATAAATATAATTGACAAAACTATTCCTTCTAGTGGTAGATAGTTTTAAGGTTGTCGATGAAGACCGAATTACACAGGTAACGTTAGATTGGAGCAGTTTAACAATGAACTATTAGACTGTACGTATGTAATCGCTGTTGCCTTTACGATTCTAAATAACCTATATCATCTCTAGAAGAACTAACTTATATATTTTCTGCTCTCGCACGTCTTTCTATTAACCTAATTAAAATGTTTAGCCTATATTAGGAATTAATATAAACTACATAAACTATTACTAGCCTTAGTGTGTAATTCATGAAAACGCTTGAAAATTAGTGGTATTTGTCTAATTCGAAGTAAGCCTAATTATGCAAGTCGTATAGAGAAATAATTCTGCATACTAAACCTATTCTTTCAGAAAATTGATTAAATCAAAATTATATGGGAGGTTTTTTAATTTTTTTATTATTATTTTACTTCCCTTATTAGGGGGAACCTACATTAGTCCCGATCTGATAGCCACCAACTGTCAGTAGAAAAACAAACACATGCATCTCAATGGAGGTGCCTTCATTGGTCCCGAACCGATGGCCACCGATTCTCGGCCGTTCAAACCTGTTTGTTTCTAGACCGATTTCGGACGACCGATGCAAAATGGTGCCAACGATGTATTGTGTTCAAAAATGTCTACAGCCTCTAGATCTTAACCGATTTCAATGCATTTTTTAAAACTAATAAAATTTAGAAGTTTTTTGTTTCTCTTGTTTATTAAATTACTTGGAAAGATGTTTATAACCATCCAATGTTTATAGCCTTTCCATGCTTATAACCCTCTAGCTACCTTTCTTATAAATAATTTTAAAATATGAATACTATGTTTCTCTCATTGTAGTTTAACAGTTAAAAATTAACTGTTACACTAAGATTTATTTTTTTGGGACTGATATACTTCTGCAAGATTGATTGGCCTCTCAACTCCTCCTTCATACCTCCAATATTCAATCTAATCGAAGGTTTCTATGCTTATTAGGTGATATTTCCTAAAATTAATCACTCATTTGCACTTCACTGCTCATTACTGACGAGCTGTGATGTATCGGATGGGGTTGGGACCAATGTAGGCACTCACGTCGCCCGTTGTCGGCCAAACAAAATCGGATTGGATCGGATCGGGAGAAATACAGGTCCAATGTAGGTGCAGTCTTGGAGACAAGTTTGAAATTGTTCATTTCTCTGCTGCAAGATTTTCTTCAGAACAATGCACAGTTGAATTTTGTTCATTTAATTCCTTTTCTTGATTTTCTATTATAATTTTAAAAATTGGGCCATTTGATTGATAATGTGAGTTCATTAAATTGATGGTTGGGTAGATAACAGCTTTTATTTTATTTATTATTATTATTTTTCTATGCAAGTTACTGTATTTAATCTCATTCTTTTTCATGATAAAAATATATTTTGTTTGAAGACAGTAAGAATACAACAAATACCGCTTGTTCCTCGTAGAATAGTCTTTCCATTTTAGTCTTCCATTCTCTAATAGTAAAAACACGAACACTGAGGACATTTTAGTTATTGTTTTGACAATTGTTGTTCGTTTATAAAGACATTTTATTTTAAAAATAAATTAAGATTGTTTTAAAATGATTTTATTATTAAAAAATGTTGATTGTATATTCTTGAATATATTAAGTACAGGTATACCTCACTTTACTTTAGGTTCCAGGAAAGGATAAAGGTCTCTAAAAACAAGTACAATTTACTTATCTCCAAGCTTAATTGTTTCTAGACTAAACCGCAAATAACCATTCCCAATTCTTCTTAATTTATTTATAAGTGCGTTTTTAATAATATATCTTCAATAAAGATCTACATTATATCTATCTAACAAAGATATACATTATACTTTAATAAAGTACAGGGTACACACATACGAAGATTTGTACGTACATCGAACTTAACTTGAAACAACGTAACCTGAGATATACCTGTATTGGTAAATTTGTTTCTCGTGGATAGAATAGAATAGAATAAATTATGACTCAAAACCCCCGCCAACACGGGGTGCACCTCGGCCAATTGTCCTATTGTGCGAGTCCTGTATGCCTACTTAGGCTTCTCTCAGACATGGATATTTTATTAGGGTTTTTTTTATTATTATTGTGGTAAAATAACCTTTCTGAACAACCTTTTTACTTGTAAAATCTTACTTGATTATAATTTTTATTTATTTTAATGTCCTTTCAGATATAACTCTAGTTAGAATAATTATAAGCAAATTAACTGTATTATGGTTTGTAGGATGATTTTTTTATAACTATAATTTATAAATGTTTATTGTAATGTATAAACAGTGTGTTTGTTGAGTTTTTAGATGTTTTAACAGATTTTAAAAGCATACGAGCCATATTTATTAAACACTGCAACTAGATAAGACTATATTTTTAAATTTTATTTTATTAGAATATTTTTGAATTAAATTAAGGTGTTGTTTCTGATCAAATTTTATATTGTTGAGGATAAATAATATATATTTATACTATAATGTGTGAAATTAATCCTGCATACTTCACCTGGATGGTTGATTATTTGGATGAAATTATTTGAACAAACATTCTGCAGAAGTGGAGTTTTAGCTATTATTGTTAACCCAGGTAATTTTCCAAGTGGTTTATCAGAAATATTTCCTCCGCTGAGCTTCAAAGACAATCTTCAAAGTTGCAAAACATTGTACAAACTCATTAATTATCACTTTTGAATAAATTTTGGTTACAAAATCCGGTCCTGAAAGTGTTCAATCTTACCATTTTTGTAAACAAAACTACAAAACGTGCCTCCTTTTATAATTTTTTTACCCAATTTTCAAATTAAATTGTATGCATATGATTTTTGGTTTCATTTTCCGCTAATTGGTATTTATTTACTTCTTTTTTTTTCGTGAAAATTGTTCTTTAAGCTTGGAATATATTATAATTTATCAAAAACTGAAAGAAAAATAATTTAAAACAAACCCAAATTTAGAAACACTATTCCTAGGACATTTTCTTATTTGCACAGAAGGACACACTTTAGGAGGCGTACTTGATATATTACGCATTGCATTGTTTTAAACTTAAAAACATTTTTCAAATTCTTCTAACTCTAGCCGTGTAATAACGTAGGAATAATTGATAAATCAATACGGCCTTTCATTTGTGCCAAGTTTTGTAATTAATTTATAATTCTAATGTATATTGTTAGATGAATTTTTCTAATGGCACTTTAACATGTTCATTTGTTTTAAACAAGTAATTATTAATCAAAAATAGTTTTGTATTTTTTTAACCACCTAAATCTTGCCATACTTTTTACTTTAGAGTAATTTTTTTGTTTAGCATGAAGTTTTCATAACAGCAAAATAACTAAATTATAGATTAGGCTTTCAGCTGATTGGAAGTTAGAAATATCTTTGTAATTTTGAGTAATTGTTAAATTATATTACATTTTAAAAATTTTGGTTACAATTAGCTTATTAAAATGGAAAGTTTTATCAATATTTTAAAATTATCGACACAAAGAGTGTTAGTATTTTTATCAATTTAATTTTATAACTAAAAATTGAAAAAAAAATATACTAATTTTTAAGTTTGTGGAGCTTCAAAGTCAATTGAATATGAAAATTTACTAAAGTATTTGTGAAGAAATAGTATGAAGAAAAGGCATTTTGTAGCCATTTTACAAATATGGATATTATTATGTCATTTTATTGTGACTTATTCTAGAAGAAAAAATGTTTTTATTTTGTGGAGATTAGTAATCAATAAATTTTGGTGATGGTGAAGAAAAATTCAAAAGGAAAGAAAGATGTGAGATTTGATCCTTTCATGGAGAAAATCTTGTATGTTTACATTTTCTTCTTAAATGAGAAAGAAGAATTATTATTATTTTCGGTGTAAAATAATAAAGTCTGTATTTCTGTTCGATGGTTATCTTGTTGCCCTTAACATCAGCTCTCAGGTGTACATAATTGACTGTATTTTCGATCCAACTTTCAGAAGCCTTCAGCTCAATTATTCTAATAATTTATTCAATTAACTTTTGTAACCTACTCATGAAAGTATTATTATGAACTAAATAAAAAATAAAAAACTAATTTCTCGAAGCCTAGATCATATAAATGTGATACAATTCTTTGCTTTGATTCATTTCTGAATTTTTATTATGAACTATTTGGAAACCATGAAGCAAGAAAAAAATGCTTTACAAGAAGTTGTATATTTCTTTTAATTAAAAATCTTCAATTCTTTCTTAAAATAATCACTGCCAAGAGAATGTTTAACACGTTCAATGCCGCCGCCGTCTTGATTGAGAGAACTCCAAGCACGTAGCGGAGGGCTACGAGAAATTGAATGTTCCCAATATGGTGCTCACGGTCTCTGGGATAGCACTGTATGGTGCTCTCAGTCCAGCAGTATGGACTTGATGAGCACCATATGTTGCTCGCCGTATTGAACTTGTTAAACATCCCACCTATGAAATGACACTGTTTTTTGTGAAGATTATTTTACAAACTTTTCTGCTTCATGGTAAGCATTAATAAGTGATTTTACTTATCGCCTCGCTCAATATATAACTCAGTGATAAAATTTGGGACAAAAATATCAATTTATATATATTTAGAAGAAAGCACTAAAAATATTTTAAATTATTTATTCTTATTTTGTTTTCCTCATATTATTAAACTATCAGTCATTGATAGTTCATTGACTTGTATTTTTCTTTTAAAACATGTGAGGATTATCCTAATAAATAATTGATTAAAAATTAAAATAATATATTTTATATTTATGTGTTCTTGGACACATGCTTTTAGAGATTCCTTAGTTGAGTTTATTTATGCTTTTAATAACATTTTTAAATTGCTCTTTTAAAAAATAAACTATTTTTGTTGTAAATATTTGATTTTATTTCTGTACCTTTTCCATGAATCCAGGAAATGTCCGACTCCCAGGATCTTAGGTCATCCTAGCACAATTCCGCTCTTATCCTAATTTTGAAAGCTTGGAATAGAAATAGTTATTATTCTGTTTAGATCATACATGAAAAATGTTGGCACTTATTCCAAAGAAGATCCCATCACTAGAAAAACCCTATTACAAATACGTTTCCCATTTACTTAACTTGTTTTACTAAAATATTCATTTTAGTGTTAAATGCAATTAAAAAAATACTAAAATATTCATATTACAGTTAAATGAAATTTAAAAAAAAGTCCGACTTGTAGGAACTGCATCTTAGTGCGGTTCCGTTCATATCCCTAGTCCCATTAGTAAAGGAATAGAAGCAGTTATTGGTAGGGTTTGATCTTTCGTGATAAATATAAAATCAGATCAAAGAAAGAAGATTTAAGGTGCTAAAACTGGAAACTGACAGTATCCTAAGCGGAAACCCGTTCAAATAACATATCTAACAACTTTAAAGTTTTAAGCACTTATTTCTCCAATTGACATCGTCCCATCAAAAATTACTCTAGAATCTTTTTTGTAGGAAATTTAGCAAGCCTTCAAATTCCACTTACCACCTTTTCCCAACCATTTTCGAGCTTTTAAGAAAATTCTAAAACTGTTAATGTCCGTTAATAAAGTTATTTCTTTCTAATACTTCCTTAACTCCAAATGTAACCAAAATTTAAATATCTTAGTTTGGAATAATTTCAAACAAGTAGAAAATATTTCAACTGAATCCAACGATTCTAAGTACCCAAACCGAAATTGGTTAGAAGAAACTAGTTTTATTCACGTTTTTCAAAAATGGTTACAGATATCGCCTTGAAAATTCTTTTATTCGTTTCCCTACGTTTGACAACCTATAAAAAGTGAACCTGGAAGCCTACAAACGAAAAGCAGTAAGAGCAACGATTTTTGTTTGACGAATTTCGCCAATAGCACAGTGTTCCGGCAGGCGGTTCTGCTGGTTAACGAACTAGACCTTTTAAATTAGACGAAAGATTTTTGTACCAAATTTCATCAAAATCGGACCATTTTTGAGCCTGTGAAAGAGCGAACAGACAAATTGCGTAATGAGGTCAACCTCATAAGCTGGTTTCCTCCTTATGGAGGGTGGGAGGACCCTCATTTAAAATGAGTTTTAAATAGATTCTTCTTGTGGAAATTCCTCAGACAGTGAAGGCGAGAAATATTTATGGAACACAACACAAAAATGCAGTAAATTGTTTCTTAAACTATTCTGTTTCTTTGATTTTGAATATTTTTTTTTCGTCATTGCGTCAATACAACCCCAGCGGTGCACATGATCAGTTTCTCAACCAGACGTTTGTTTTGCCATTTCTTTATGTAAATAACGTTCTGGCTTTAGGCCATTTTCAACTTCAGGCAGTCCTGTTTACTATATTGTAGTTAGGCATTGCCTTCTTGGCATTAGCATCTACTGGCTATTAACTCATTGTCCATATGGACTCTGAAGTTGCTGAAATACTGATGCAGACAAATATTGGGATCCTCTAACAAAAGATGAAAGCAAACTCCAGAATGACATTAACCTTGTTGTTATTATGGACCTAACCGATGATTCAAGATGTAGCTCCTAACGCTAGTAAGGTAGCCGCAACTTAAAGCACCTCAGATGTCACGTATTCAGTGTTTACAGCAAAAACGACATAAATCAAAACGAATTTTTAGAAATTTGCAAATATCATACTTCTTCTGGTTCAATATGAAAAATAAAATCTGGTATTGTCTAAAACGATGTGCAGCATAGTAAAAAGTTCAATTAAAATGTATTTTTAACACATTTTATTCAGCTTTTAAATTTTTCTCCTGAAAAATTGTATTTTTTTATAAATGACTTTCTTGCAATAAGTGAGCGATATAATAACGCTATCCTCTTATTTTCCCCATTCAAGTCATCACAACGATATATGAACGTGATGCACTTTCCTGTATCCGCGTCACTCTTTCTCCTTATGTTCCTCTTCCACGTATGTTCATATCTCCTTGGGCTATTTTGAATAGGTTCATATCTCCTTGGGCTATTTTGAATAGGAAGTCCGTGAAAAGAAGAGCCGTCGATGGTGGACATAGCTCTAAAAATGCCCTTACTTCCTAAAGGAATATCACTTAGTTCACTGGAGCAATGTCTGTAGCGTTATATATGTTTATGAGAAGATACTTTAGAATGTTGTACCTCTATTAACACATTGATGGATCAGATAAAGGTGGATTGTTTCCCGACAAAGGATTTGAGACAATAGAGTGCACACATCGGTAGAGCTTGCTCAGTTCAGCTCTGACTTCGGAGCGAGAAACTTCTCAGAGACATCATACCAACATGCCGGAACTTAAACCTACCACTGTTCTTAATTCCGGTCAGATGAACATGCCAGTCATTGGGCTGGGCACTTGGCAGGTAAGCATTAAAATCTTTGATTTCTGTTTTTTAAGAATGCGAAGTAAAGATATCATATTCTTTCCCAACAAAATGAATAAGAAAATATATTGCCTTATACCTCCAAATAAAGGTATATTCACACACTTCACAGCTCAGTCACTCGTCCGATTCAGAACCGTCATCTGCAAAATTGCCAGTCAAAACTAAAAAATATTGTTGAGAAGACATCTTCTTTTGACGGCCCGGACGGTTCGGAACCTTGAGTCTGTTGGAAATATCTTCTCCACGATATTTTGCCTGAAGCTGACCAGTGCCGGTTCAGATATTGATGTGTGATACCACAAGTATACTTTTTTTTTGCGGCGCACCGACATCTGGGCCATTAGTAATAACATCCGTAGTGCAGCGGGGACTTTTCTCAATGAGCCGTGAGATGAGAATATTCCTGCTACCAGTGGGATTCGAATCCACCATCTCCCGCATGAGAATCTAAGGCGTTAGCCACTAGACTTCGGGGAAACCCTCCCATCACAAGTATTATACGCAAAGTCACGTCCGGAAACAAAACTCCCATCAAGAGTGAACAATAATGAAGAACATGAAAAGAATTATAAATCAAAACCTTTAATTTTAAAATAGGAACTGTACACCTTTTTTTAAAAAAAAATGTACTATACAGTACAACAATAAACCTGGAACGTAAACTTAAGTAACATCACGTTTCACCAAAATTAAAAGGCAAGTGGAAAGTAGGTAACAATTCGAAAGCTTACTAAATTCTCTATAAATATGGTTCTGAAGTATCGTAATATTCGATGGGATGATCTCAATCGAAGAAATGTGTGAAGTGTTGATTTCAGTATTTAGAACGGTTCTTTGTCTTTTCATTCCTCAGTTTTGAATTGATTGCTGTTTTTTGTTATTGATTTTAGCAGTCAACTGAATTTGCCAGTAAAACAAGAGATACGTAAAATGAGAAACAACTTTTTTTTGTTTACTGTAGAGCTTTCCGAGCGAAAGTCGAAGAGGCCCAGTGAGTAGTTTCCGCTACCGTAGGTTTTCTGTGCATAGTAATAGCGCAAAAAGAGACGGTGGGTCTCCCCGTGGTCTCGGGGCTAACACTTTGGATTCTCATGTGGGAGATGGGGGTTCGAGTCCCTCTGGCAGCAGGGATTTTCCTCATGTAAGGGTCCGTTGAGAAAATTACCAGCTGCACCATGGATGGCGGCGCTTATGACCCAGATGTCGGTGCGCCATAAAAATAAATAAATAAAAATAGCGCAAAAAATCTCACTTTTCTTCAATATTTAATTGGATTTAATTATTTTACTTTATTTTTTCACGAAATATTAACTGTATGAATTCCAAGCGTTGTAAATTACCCTAGGGATTATATTTAGTTCCCTAAGTTACAGATAATTGTGGGCATATATATATATATATATATATATATATATATATATATATATATATATATATATATATATATATTTTAATAAGAGCAAATCGCCGTCGTTGCGGACTCATGAAATAAATTATTTTTTTATGTATTTTTTTTAATGAAAGGTCGATATTTCTAATCAGCACTTCCCCTTTGCTTCTTCGGATCAACAGCGTATTTTCTTCTATATAGGGAGAGAGGAAACATGATAAGAAGAAGGGAGTGTAAATATAAGAAGCGATAGATCTGTTTTCTTAAGAGAGGTTTCAACATAGATTCCCTCGAAGCTATTGAAGACCACTCCCTTTAGACACAATGGAAGATTAATTAGAGACGATGCGAGATAAAAAGATCAATTAAAAAGTCCGTCCTGAAATAGCTCCTTAAACTAAGAGACATTCCTGAGCACCACTCCGATAAACACCCGCAGAAACTGCGTCATCTTAGTTTGTTTGTCCCGATTGATTTTGAATGTTAAGTATAGAAACTCTTAATATTAATGTTTCAAACCGGTTGCTCTCATTGCTGTTACCTTCCTTCAATCGAATATATTCCAGGCGAAAGGTCAATAAAAAAAGAATTGACAAAATCAATTCATTTATTAAATTATACTCTACATGATTCACGCCTTGTTAAGTGCCTCTCCAGGAGCTCAAATACAAACTGAACCACAAAGACAGCCTAATTGTATTAAGGCGAATCTTTTCCAACAAAGACCACGACAAAACTAAGATTACTACATACGGAGTCAATTAGCTATGCATCAGCGGTGTAGATTCGATAGACCATAGAATACAAATCAATCATCCAGAAAAAGGCAAGTAAGTTCAAATAAAATAAGCAAATATAAAGTATATTTTTTAATTTACTAGACAAAAGTTCATATTTTATTCATTAACAAAATCTAAAAAATGTTATTTAATTTTAAATGACTAATCTAATCTAATGCATAATCGATTTTTATTCTTTCGGCTCTATCCTGTTAAAATTTCACAGAAATAGTCATAAACATCTTAGGCATGGTACGCAACCAGTACTTCCGAAAATTCAAATACTGTTTTCTCCAAATGATATGGAACTATCGATACTGAAGTGTGAAGCTTTTGAGTAGGAAATATAATATATTATTAAGATGATTAGATAGTTAGCCGTCGAGGTGATAAGTAAAGATGGAATGGTTGGGATTCGGCTAAATAAACCTCAATATGATTTTGTTTTAAAAAATCTATATTTCGGACGTTTCGGCTACTCATTGGTAGCCTTCGTCAGCTAAAATGACAAAAAAAAGAAATTAATACAAAAACAAAAGAAATGATTGTGATAGGTAACAGAGCTATAGATACAATTAACTTATAAAAGAACATATCGTCTTAAATTCTTAGAATGAAAAAGTGAATAGGTACAATAATTGATTTTAATAGTAATTAGTAACGTTAATTGATTTTACAAAGAAATAAGAAGCTACATACCAATGACAAATATAGTAGCTAATAGTAACATTAATTAATTTTACAAAGAAATAAGATACTACATACCAATAGAAATGCCGAGCGGCAGAGGAAGACCAAGGTTGGCAATTAAGTAACCTCCCACCTAGATTTTTACCATGCCCCTTGGGTATCCTTCCATTAACTCCTTTTTCTCCTTTCCTGTCATAAATATGTCATAAACATGCCTTTTGATCCTTACCGACATGTCATAAACATGCTTTTTGATCCTTACCGACATTCCCCCCACCACCTGCTGTTTCCACTTACTTATACCCCAGTAGATTTCTTTTTCTCCCTAGACATTCTACAATAGTTACTTAATTGCCAACCTTGGTCTTCCTCTGCCGCTCGGCATTTCTATTGGTATGTAGAATCTTATTTCTTTGTAAAATTAATTAATGTTACTATTAGCTACTATATTTGTCATTGGTATGTAGCTTCTTATTTCTTTGTAAAATCAATTAACGTTACTAATTACAATTAAAATCAATTATTGTACCTATTCACTTTTTCATTCTAAGAATTTAAGACGATATGTTCTTTTATAAGTTAATTGTATCTATAGCTCTGTTACCTATCACAATCATTTTTTTTGTTTTTGTATTAATTTCTTTTTTTTGTCATTTTAGCTGACGAAGGCTACCAATGAGTAGCCGAAACGTCCGAAATATACATTTTTTAAAACAAAATCATATTGAGGTTTATTTAGCCGAATCCCAACCATTCCATCTTTACATATATTATTAAGTTTGAATGGTCACTTTCCACTTACTACGAATTCAACAGTTTTCGAAATATTTAACAAAATATGCGAAAAGTCTTATGAACTATCTCATTTAAGTTTTTATGTCATTCCATCATCTTTGATTATCCGAAACAAAAAATCTAGATCAAGCTGTCCGTAAAACAGCTAAGTCTGTGGATCAATATACTTCCAAAACCACATAAATAGAAACAAGGAGAGTAAGACACAAAAGGGTAGCCATCTTATCCACTGCTTCATTGATCATTATCCATATAGGTATAAGGAGGCCCGGTAGCCGTGAGGGTTAAGGTGTTAACACTCCGTGCCAAAGGTCGTGGGTTCGATTCCCACTATGGGGTGGAGGCTTTTCTTTAGAAAAAAGAAAAGCTATCAGCCCTATCCTGGCTAAAAAAGGGTGGCATCCTAGAGATAACCCGTCCCAAAATTCGTAGACAATGGACGTTAAAATTTAAATAATTAATAATATAGGTATAAATACAATATACATTATAAACACGCTCAAGATAACGCATTGCAATTGATTTTATTGGATTCCTCACCTCAAAGTATCTGTAGAGAATGTACTTGAAATCCTATTAGCACAAAGCCAGAAGCTTAAAGTTTTTTGCACAAATTTTCCCATAAAAAAAGAACAGCGTTCCGGTTGGCTGATTTTGCCATTTAAAGAACTTAACCTTTCGTTTTATATAAAGTGTTTTTGTACCGAATTTCATCAAAATGTCGTTTTAGTTACATGTTGCTTCAGTATCAATTTTCAGTGTTTCCCTCAGTGTTAGATTATTTTCAACATCAAAATAATTGTCTTGAAGAGCTGATGCTTCTTAAATCGTATATTATAAACAAACATTTAAAGAAAATATTCTGTTATTTGAGCCTAACAGTTAAATATTTTGAACATTAAAACTTCAAATCAGCTCAAATATTATAACATATCAAATAATTATCAATGTTTATAAAATTAAAATATGAGTAATAAATTATTATATACTATTAAAATATCAAATTGTCATTACAATTTCCATAATAGTTTTTGTCAATTAATGTCAACCTTTGAACTTTTTCTCTCTTTCAGTCATCGCCTGAAGAAATCGATATAGCCTTAAATGCTGCCATTGATACTGGATACAGGCACATTGATACTGCATTTGCTTATATGAATGAAGAGGCCATTGGAAAAACATTGACAAATATTTTCAAAAGTGGAAAGCTAAAGCGGCAAGATGTTTTCATTGTCACAAAGGTAACTAATCTATATATTTAAACATACCTCGCTGTCATTCAATGTATCTAGGATATTAGGATTGCTAAGCTCTTGGTTCCTCCCTCCCTATGGGGAAGAAAAGCTGCTTATGGTGTAGACCCGATGATGCCATCTCTATGTGTGCATGAGTTTTTGCTTTCTATTGTCTACAAAAGTGGTTCGATTTTGACATTTGCCACAAAAATACTCAAACGAGCCAAGTTTTCTAACCAGCAAAATCAGCTCACTGGAACAGTGGTTTTTCAGCGACATTCGCGCGAATTCCTTCGATTTGGCGTTAATAGGCTTCCAGAGTTTGGTAGATATTTCAAATCTAACCACTATCAAAGCAATACCTCAAACAGTTTTGAAGCCTGAATTATAGTTTCGATTGCTCAAAAACTATGAAAGAACTAGAATTTGTTTTCATATTTATGGAAACTAACATATATAAATTTTTGTTTGGAATTTATTCATCTAAACTAGATTGAGTAAATTGTAGAAACGTTTGGAGAAGCAGAAGTACCCAATATAATGCATTAACAGACAGGAGAGGTCCTGGGCGTCGTATAACTTGTTAAATATCTTGAAACCCGTTGTGGAGGGTGACCATTCGAAAGCTTAATACATTTCCTACATACAAGATTCTCACGTAAATTTATCAACTGAGTTGAAGGATGACTGGTTGAATTTCAGGAATGGGTAGTTTCGTCCTGTTTCTCATGAAAAATGTTTTTATGATGGAACAAGCTTTTGCCGTGACCTGACTGCCTGAAAGGTTACGCGGGAGTAGATCGAAAATCCAACCCAAAGTAGCGCGCTCACTTCCGTCTTACATTTACATTACTTCCGGTCCACTTTCTGCTCATATACTACTCAAATTCTGTTAATTAAGACTTGTCTATGATTTTAATTATTTCCTTTTAAGGGAAATTATAATTGTTTTTTTGATACTCAGTCAAGAAACAGAGGGAGCGGGTTATTTTCATTTTCTGTGCATTAAAGTTATTTTAGCACTCTCCGCTTTTCTTGGAGATTTCAATCAAGCAGCTATTTAAATTTGCTTAACAGTAAAACGAGTAACTAAATTTAAGATTGAAGTTAACATAACAATAAGTTTGGAAGCAAAATATTAAGAATTTAGATATTAAATTTTCCAAATCACACCATGGATAAGAATTGTATAGAAAATGCTAAAATGGTGCAGCTCCTGCAAGTCAGACTTTCCTTATAAAATTCCTACCATCAGCATCTTCAACAGATTTAATTCACGTTCAATAACTCTTTTTTAGCTACCACACATTGCTAACAGACCAGAATATGTTGAAAAGTACATAAAAATGTCGTTGGAAGCTCTTCAGTTGGAATATGTAGATTTGTATTTGATCCATATGCCTTGCGGTTTTGTAAACAGAGATGGAGAATTCTTCCCTAGAAATGCAGCTGGTGAGCTGGAGCTGGATTTTGAAACAAACCATCTGGAATTATGGAAGGTATATATAAAAAAAAATTTTTTTGAAATATTTTCTGTAATTCGTTTACAGTTTTCACTTCAAGATGGATAAGCTAGCCTCCTGAAAGATAAATCAATGAAAATTTGGAAAACACAAAATGTGACATATCTCTCAAATGAAAAACTTTCCCAATCGTTTCTTTCAGTTACTTTTTATTGCTTCCGGACTGGAAAATGGATTCCCATACTTTGGACAATAAAAAATGAATAATTTATAATTTCATAACACAAAGTATTTGTAAGCGACAAAACTACATTCCACATTTTTTTGACAAAAGGGTGCAAATCGTTCAATTTATCCCTCAATAAGCCTTCACTTCAATTTCATAGATTTAATGATTACTAAATGTAGAGGCTTTCATGTAAGTATTGAATCTCTAGTCCGTTAGGGGGCTGAGGAAAAAAATCGCTAGTAAACTCTGATTCATCGAGAACAACAGAAGTGCGTTATTGGACGTTCAGAAAGAATCTTCTGTCAATAGATTTAGTGAATTAAAACAATGTTTTTTTTTTTAAATGAAATGTCTATTTTATGATGGAATAATTAGAATTTAATTATCTTGAACCGTTTTTGAGCAATCCTTTCTTATTAAATAAAAACATGACTACGTTAAAAACAAACCCAGAAAATTAGACATAACTGCTCTTCCCTTCGGAATCGGACCATACTTCTAATAAAGTATTTTTGTTGCAAATGATGTCCAAAATCACTTCCTAGAGTTTGGATACTTAAACTTGAATCACCCTGTGTATATACCATTTCTTTATTTATGTATTTATTTAATCCAATCATTTTTAGATTCATTTATAATGGCTGATCCATAATATCATTTCTCAATCCCAGCCCCTTTATCCATATTAACAAAATTTAAATACTTTCTCAAGATTCATTTTAGTTTATTTACAGGCAATGGAAGCCCAAGTAGATGCTGGAAGGGCTAAATCCATCGGAGTATCAAATTTTAATTTAAAACAATTAAAAAGGCTTTTAGAGAATTGCAGAATTCCTCCGAGGAACAATCAAGTCGAACTACACGTCTACCTTCAGCAGAAAGAGCTAATATCTTTCTGCAAAGAGAACAATGTCGTTGTGAGTGCCTATGCACCTCTGGGCTCTCCCCATGCCATCAATTTTGCAAAAATAGTTGGTGGATCAACTGACAAGTAAGTGTTTGACAGCATTTTATAAATAACTATATTTATTAAACCACTGCATGACACTCAAAACAGTATTTGCCATCAGTGACTTAATTTTTAAATCTTTATATTTTAGAGAAAATAGAGTCTGGCATGTTAAGTTTTCTAAAAAATAAAGATTGTAAATTAAGTCAATGCCATTGTAAATCACCCTGTAGATTATTACATAGAAATAATAATATTAATACATATAAATTCTTACGATATGGAGATAGTTACCCGTCGAGGTGATAAAAAGTCAGGGAATATATTTGGAGTTCGGCTAGGAAAACATTGTCTGCTACAATTTCCTCACTGTCGCCTAAGTTGTATCTTCGGTCTTCTTCCATCCCTTAGGCATTCATTAATGAAGAGAATGAAAAAAACATTTAAAATATAGATTGTGCCAAAAATATGAATGTTTTTCTTCCAACTATTCCTTAACTTTTTATAAGTAGTAATAGGGGTACCTAGTCTTATATGAAAATAACATTGTCTGGCTTCTGATAATTATAATGTTAAGCTGTCTATCTGAAGCATTAGGTCCATTAGATGATTCAACTTGCCATTCTGTGATATGAAAAGAAAACCTTTTTAGCACTTGTGTGAATTAATTAGCACTTTCCACCGAAGGAAAGTATCTATTGAGGTTGGACTCATGACGGAATGTTTGAAAAATTTCTTCAAATCTTTATCGATCCTACCTAGTAGACCCCGAAAATGACCCCCGTTAAAATTTATATATATCCGTTAACACGATACAAGCCAGAGTTTTTGTAATTCGCTACGAAATTTGGTATATAGTATTCCCCTAGCAAACGATTCAACGAATTCGTTAACCTGCAAAATCGGTCCATCTGGAGGGGAGTACTCCGGACCCAATGTGGTTATTTGTCCATACCGGCGGTAATTCTTGTTTTATTGCAACGAAACTTGTATTCGTTGTGGTCATCTTAATAGGAAAATGTTCTGTAAAATATACTAAATTGGTACATTAGGAAGGGGGTTTACTCAGGACCCAAATTACCAATTTGCGGTCGTAATGTTTTTTTTTTTTTTTTTTTTTTTTTTGGCTTTTTAATGGCATGTCAACCCTTTAAGGTCATTAACGCCATTCCTTGATAATAATTGATAATTATTGTTTAGAGATTACACATATACATAGATACACACACACACACACACACACTCATATATACACATACATCCATACACGTACATATGCATATCAGTGTCATTTAGCCATGCTTACGGAGGTATTTTTAATTTAAGGTGTAACTAAATTTTGTTGTATTGAATTTTGATATAAGGTTGAATTAAATTTTGTCAATTAACTTCGAGGCATTTAAAAAGTTGAAAAGCCGCTCTACTTGATTACTATCGTCGCCTAGAATTTCATCTAAGGAGTCAGGTAGTTGGTGTTGTTCTTTTAGTTGCTCATAAGCACGGCAATTCGTCAGAATGTGTTTAACAGTGAGTAGCACATTGCATGAGCTGCAAATTGGTGGTGGTTCCTTTGACATGAGAAAGGAATGGGTGAGGTTTGTATGGCCAATTCTCATACGGGTTAACACCACTTCCTTTCTTCTTGTGCCATTTGTTGATGTCTTCCATGATTTAACACATCTCTTTATTTCTCTGAGTTTGTTTTCCCTTACTTGTTGCCAAACAGTATGCCATGTATTCCAAATCAAGTCTTTCGAGTGGGCCATTAAATCAAATTTTGAAACTTTATAGAAAGGCATACCTTCTCTAATTGCTTTCCTTGCCAAGGTGTCAACTTGTTCATTTTTATTTATTCCGCAATGTCCTGGAATCCATACAAATGTAACCTTTTGTTCCTTTAAATTTAGCTCGTAAATTCTTTTAAATATATTCACTATTATGGGATGCGATGAATATGGATCACCTATAGCAAGGAGAGCAGATAGAGAATCTGTAAATATTGTTAAATGGGATTTTGTTGGAAAATTAATATTCAGGGCTTTGTCAATTGCTAGTAGCTCAGCTGTATAGTTACTGCAGATCGCTGGGAGAGCGAACATACAGGATCCTGATGAGCTAAGTACTGCAGCACCAACTCCATTGTTGTCTTTGGAGCCATCCGTATATATTTCATGACCTTCAGGGAGTGTGGTTTTTAATTTTTTATATTCTGTCACAAATATGTAAGGATCTGTGTTGTTTTTATTATACTTTGCTAGCGTTAGGTTAATAATAGGATGTGGTAATTTCCAGGGCTCTATGGATGAAACAGAATCGTGATCTATGGTTGGTATTGTTATATTATGATCTATTAATAATTTGTTTATTCTTGTAGGGAAAGATTTCTGGGTTAGACGGTTTCTAACATTATTGTAAAAGTATGGATTTAGAGGATGGTGTTGTGAAGCTCGAATTGAGAAATAGTAACTTAGCATAAGCTGGTTTCTCCTGTACTGTAATGGGAGTTCTCCTGCTTCTACATAGAGACTCGAGATAGGGCTCGATCGGAAAGCTCCGGTTGCAAGTCTAAGTCCGCTATGATGAACAGTATCTAACATCTTTAGTGTTCTACTTGATGCGGAGTCATAAGCCATGCAACCGTAGTCCAATTTTGCTCTAACAAATGCTTTATAGAATAGTAACATGCATGTACGGTCAGCACCCCAAGAAGTAGAGTTAAGACATTTGAGTAAGTCTAAATTTCTTAGGCAACTAGCTCTTAGGGTCTTGATATGTGCTGTCCAATTCAATCCCCTATCATAGATCAGCCCAAGAAATTTAGCGCTCTCGGCAGTTTTGACGGGTGCGTTATCTATGTACAAACTGACATTAGTGTTTATTTTTCTTCGGGAAAATAGGACGCTAATGGTTTTATCGGTGGAGATTGCAAACCCGTTTTGTTTAAGCCAGATGTTGATTGAATCTAGTGTTTCCTGGATAGTTGTGTGGAGCCGGTCAAAAGGTTTATCTGCATAGTAGATCACAAGATCATCAGCATATAACATTGATTTCACAGGATACTTAATCTTCCGAAGGACGTGATTTATTGCCATAGAGAAAAGGAAGGCACTGACTACACTTCCCTGTGGAACTCCATTCTCCTGAACGAAGGTCTCCGAAAATGAAGCTCCACAGAGGACGTTAAAAGACCTTTGTTTTAAAAAGTTAATCAAAAATTTTAATATATTTCCTTGGATCCCTATGTCCATTAAACTATCGATAATGAGTCTTCTCCAAACACAGTCGAAGGCATTTTTTATATCTATAAAAACCGCTAGGACCTTTTGACGGGAGTCGAACGCTTCTCGTATATCGGTTTCCAGCCGTACTAAGTTATCCCTAGTACTTCTACCTGGCCTAAATCCACTTTGCCATTCAGGGTGGAGGTTTTTGCTATCCATGAACCAGAAAATACGATTCATTATCATTTTTTCAAGTAACTTGCAGATGGAACATGTTAACGAAATCATTCGGTAACTCGAGGGTTCTGAAGCTGGTTTTCCTTTTTTTAATATAGGAATTACACTAGATTTTGACCATAATGATGGAAGGGTTTCTGAACTAAAGATTTTATTTAAAATTGAAAGAATAATTTGTTTGTTTGGCTGAGATAAATTTTTAATCATAGATATGCAAACGTTGTCTGGTCCAGGGGCAGTGTCTTTTCGGCTTTTCAGTGCAACATTTCAGTGCAACACAGGTCGTAATGTTTGTTGTATTGTAACGAAATTCGGTATACGTCGTGGGTATCTAATGAACTAAATCGGTTCATTAAACTTTGGAGTTTGCTCTGTATTACGTTCAAATTGAATTGCCACCATACCAGCATTGGTTGTAACTTCTGCCACTAGGAACGCTGAACATGAACACTGTATCCGGCTTCTGCGCTACATTGCATCAGCTGCTCGTTGAAAATATAAAACAGCAAAACTTTCCATGTTTGTTTATTATTTATATATATATATATATATATATATATATATATATATACATATACATATATATATATATATATATATATATATATATATACATATATATATATATATATATATATATATATATATATATATATATATATATATATATATGACCTCTCCGAACTCACCCCAGATGACAGAACTTTCTTATATATTTTCTGTTTATAGTTCGCCAAAATTGACACCTTTAAAAGACTCAGTAATTGCTGAAATTGCCAAAAAGCACAAGAAAACAACTGCTCAGGTTCTTCTAAGATTTTTAATTGAGTATGGAGTAGCTGTCATCCCTAAGAGCTCCAATCCTGCCAGAATTAGGGAGAACTTTGATGTAAGTAATTTATTCTTTCATCAAGGTGACACTAATTATAGTGTCAATTTTCCTTGTATAATTTCAAGTTTCATTGTAAATACTAGAATTGTTTTTCTATTTCCAGATTTTTGACTTTGAATTATCACAAGAGGAATTTAATCAAATAAAAGCATTGGATCGAGGGCACGAAGGTCGGATCCTTGGTGGAAATAACGATTTTTATGAAGCAATGAAAAAACATCCAGAATACCCATTTTGGCCAGAATCTGAAACAAGAATTTAGGCTGAAAATGTTAAACTATACTTTGCAAATATGAAAGAATAGATTAGACTTATTTGCAATCTATATTTAAGTCCGATATAGAAAAGGTGGAAGAGGGTATTTTCACAAATACTAACTCTTACAGATTATAATATATAAACGTTTAATCAAATATACTATATTTTTTTACAGTTAATTTATTATTAATTAAAAATTATGTATACCAAATAAAGAGCGCATCCTGATCTTTTATTCAGATGAATTATCTACGCAAATACAAAACATTGACAACGAATTTGGAAAAATTAGAAGATGTTATAGTGGTAAGAGCTTTTCTGTGAGTGTATGATAATTTTCTAAAATTAAAATTTACTTATTTTATTGTAAACTTTTTTTTCTTTAAGCCAATGAAATACATTTTTCACAAATAGGTTAGTTTTGGACCTTAAAAAAAAATTTTCATTGCATGAACAACAAGAATTATGCCTGCAGAGCCAGGTTTCAAGTTGGAACATTTGGATGATTAACTTGGCGTCTTGAGTATGACCCAAAATATATCTGAATAGAGTTCAATTATTTTGGGGCTTGGTCGGTGAAGTAACCTTTTGTTTTTAATTAATTTATTATTTACGCCCTAAATGTTTCGGGGTTTTTTTCGGGTGTTTCCTCCAAACACAGTCCCCTCGTCAACATGCACCCATAGTATTACGCCTATCTCTATTAAGGGTGACGAGACATGGGCGTATATAAGGGGGGGGGGGGCTGCACTCCCCCCCCCCCAAAATTTTGTTTTGTTGAAAACATTTCATGTAAAAGAAGCCCAAAACAACGAAAAGTGTCTTCTAGATTTACCCCGGTCTACTAGGTGTCCAGAGAACCTTAAAACCCACCATTTTACATTAAAATATTTAAAATTTTCCCTACACCCCAAATTCCTAGGTGCTCCCAGCCCCCCCTTCCGAAATAATTTTCTGTATACGCTAGTGTGACGAGAGGATTTCCAACATATAACATTTTTACGAACCGACGCCTCCAAAGAATTGAAAACTATATATACCAATACATATAAAGCACGTAGGAACATTCGAAGAATATTTTCAAAATTCTTTCATGAATGCAACCCCAATAGATGCTTTCCTTTTGATATAATTATTCTTCACTGGAATGACAACGAAACATACAGGTGAGTATTCTCAGAGATTTTGGCGCCTCGATTCTAATTCACTACACTGTACTGACAATAAGAGAAGATAAAAGGACCAAGGACGTCACGAAGAGTGAGTGAATCATCAGTGAATGCTATCACCCTTGTAGATGGAAACTTCTAGATGCTTATTGGTATAGATTACGGTCAAGGGCTGAGGTGTTGTTGCATGCAATCTTTCCTGAAGATGGATGAGATGGGGATAGGAAAAACTCATAGCAATCGCCGAAAATTATTAGGAAATAGGTAGAATTAATGATGGATAGTGAATCTGCCAAATTATTTTTTATTATCCAATTTAGTGCAATGTTCCGAACTTCATTGTCGTTCTTCAAGCAATTATAGTTAAATCTTGAGCAATGCTGTATGCCAATAAATTCCAACCTTCTCCATTATGAATTGGAGTATTTCTACAAGTCTATAGGTATCCCATAATAGTAATACTCCATGTACTTTATGGATGAAGGTTGGAATGATATAATATAGAAGACATTTTTCAAACTTTTAAGTGCAACCTTAATAGCTGCATTCCTTCGGAATTTTCTAAACGTAAGAGTACCAAATTTCCAATAAAAACGTAAACAGTAGAATGGGGTTACAATATAGATTGAGTTGTTCATTGAACCTAGGAAAAAGGACCGGAAGATCGTTTCCAAGTACCATCCACATTTCTAGGGATCTATCTGCCTTATCACTTTCTCACTTAGATTAGTCACTCTATTTCAAGAAGACTCTTTGTACTCGTGGAGTAATACAACGCATTTTATTATAAACTAACATCAAAAGCGTTATCTGCATGGGCGTATAGAGGAAATAATTTCGGAGGGGGCTGGGAAAATTTCGGGGGGGGGGCTGAGACCCTTTCCAGTGTATGGAATACTAACTATTTAGATCTTGGAAGAGTTTTAGCCAACTAAAACGCTATTACACCCAAAAATCTTTTTTATGAACTAAATGATCTTATTTAATTTATTTTTAAGGGTTTTATGAAATTTTTACCGATCAACTCAAAATTTGGCTGCAGCCCCCCTTATATACGCCCTTGCGGAAACTCAATTCATTAATTAATTTATTTTAAAAATGTAGTTCTTTCTTTGTAAATCGTAGTATCTATAATTGTGAAATATGTAACAATAAAAAAAATAAATAAAAAAAAAGTTTTGGGGTCGTTTTATATATATATTGCCCAATGTATATGTAGTGGTTGGAATAAACAAACCAAGAATTAACAATTTCTTCAATTTCGTTGCCTTGAAATACAACTAATGCAAGCCCAAAGCCGTTGAGTGATCCCATCTTCACTGACTCTTTATAGTGGATCTACAAATATTTGATGTTGGATAAAATTATTTTAAACTATTTTAAATCTTGTAATATTCAAACAGCGGGTCTTTTTGCGAAGACCACATCCAGTTACTTTTGAAGTAGCAGTAGTGATTTATAACAGTTACTCGTACTCGCTGATTAGTTTACTGATTAGCTTACAGGTTCTTTGCTGGTTATCTATTACTACTTGGCTCGTTATCTACGGTTTTAATTCATATTAGATAACGGCAAGCAATATTTATTAATAAAAAGGTTAATATGATCAAAATCAATTCTCTCAACAATGAAAATAGTTATTAAGCATTAAAGTTGACTGTTTTGCAGGTTATGAAGGATAACAAACCACAATATTTGTAAACAAACATATTTTATTCCTTTTCTCTCTCTCTTTTTTGGATATTTTACCTTTATTAAGCATTACATCCTATGCGTTTCCGCTCGCTATGCTACGCTCCGCTCCCTCAAGAAGATATCAAAACTCTAGTCAATCCAACTCACAATTAATAGAATTCTATTAATTTTAGCGACTCTAGTCTATCCAACTCGCTAAAATTAATAGGATTCCATTAATTTATCTGAGTAAGAAACCAATCCCTTTTTCTTTGTCAGGAACATCGCGAACTAATAGTAAAAGACTCATTTTTTCTCACTAACATAAGCAGAGCTTTTTCATAAACAAAAGCTAATTCATTGTTGAAAGTTACTTTACTCCCAGCAAGAACCAATGCAATTGGTCATCGGAATCCTCCAATAGGAAGGCAAAGGACTTATGTGCAAGCGCTGAACCACTGTTACAATCACTACTGCTACTTCAAAAGTAACTGGATGTGGTCTTCGCAAAAAGACCCCAAACAGCTTCTTAAGAAGCATTTTCGGCCTTCGAACTAATAATGCAGTAAATGTAATTGCAGTAGTTTTCTTACAAACGGGCTCCATTGCTTTGATCGATTAACGAAAAACTGGCGCTTTTATACTTCCTGCACGTGTAGCCACTCATTTCGCAGTTTACGCTGCCAGGGATTTCAAAATCAAGTGAATTATCACAATTGTGGCAGTTTCTATAAATCTGACTCGCGGCCATAGCTCCGACAGAAAAGGTAAACAGCGCATGCGGACACCCGATTGCTCTCACGCTGGCTCTTATAGCCCGTTCGGTTAGATGGAATAGTTCTAATCCCGCATGCGTGAAATTCTGAGGGAAATATTCCCGACGGTTCCGCCATTTGCATTTCCATTACAATGAACAACACGCTACTTTAATCAATAAAAACTGATTATGTCTCGTTTAAAACTAGAGAGGCCAGGCAAGGGAAAAATTGCTTAATATTTATAAATACTTAGCAAAAGCTAAGGCTAAAAACAATAGCCTGTTCAAATAGGTGGTTTAGTTGGAGAAAAAATGGCGTGACCTATATTTCCCGTGCAGGAAATTGGCGGTGAACATTCTTTGTGTTATAACATTATCACCAGGGCCGACACATGGGGAGGGGGGGCAACCGGGTACAGTTGTCCCGGGCCCGGGCACCGTGGGGGCCCGGGCCGATCCTCGCTAATTGGGAAAAAAGTACCGAAAGTGACCTTTGCAGCACCGATTGACGGCTTTTATTCTCATTTTGCTCAAAACTCAAGATGAAAATAATTTTAAAATGCCCAAAGTCCTATAAAAAAGTACTAGAATTTTCATTGTGGCTCTGAGAAGTGGGGGCCCGTGATCTGGTCCTGGGCCCGGCTCTGAGATGTGGCGGCCCTGATTATCACATGGAGGTTTAAAACGTTTTTAGTCTTAACTTTGGCTAAGTATTGATAAATATTAAACACTATTTCCCTTGCCTGATCTCTTTCCTTGACCTAAACGAGAAATAATCAGTTTTTATTGAGTTTAAAGTAGCGCGTTGTTCATTGTAATGGAAATGCAAATGTATTTCCTTAAATATTTCAAAAGCGCCAAAGTTATCTTGAAAAGTAGAAGATGATCTTTCAAAAGCCTGATAAATTTCCTACAACTATGGCGTCTAGTGGCTAACCCCTTGGACTCTCTTGCGGGAGATGAATTAGTGGGTTCGAGTCCCACCTGCAGGAGAGATATTTCTGATTTCAAGGCCCGTAGAGAAAATCCTCGGCTGCACCATGGATGTCGGAGTGCCATAAAAAAATAAGTATTATGTACAAGCCTTCCGGATATTTACTTCCTGCTAGCAAGTTCGTTATAAAAACGGATTTAAACCCGACCTTAACAACCTGTGCTTCCAGGAAAGGCGAAGGTGAGCTTATGGAGGTCACCAATCAACTCAGGAACTGGTGGGCTATTAGAAGTCTAGCCTTCAAACAAATCAGCATTTTCAAAAATACTCTCATTCTCCTAAAGATAAATATTTTCCCGAAACACATAGGAACATTGCAGAGCACATTTTTAATTATTTATTGAGCACTATTAAGTTATAAAATAATTACATTTATATTTGTAGTGCTACAGATCACTTGACTTATGTGAGGATTCTTTTCTTTTATGGCAAGATTAAAAAACCAAAGTGTCCGTTATTAGTATTTCTGTTAGGTGACCAACAGAGAAATTAGTTCACACATATATATGGATTTTTTTTCTAACCATTTAAAACTAAATTATATTATTAGATCTAATTCGATGCGATATTCATCATAACGTTATCAGTTAATTATTGAGAAAATTATTAAACCCGCGTAGAATTAGATTGTGAAGGTAGAACCTTGATTCTTCTTTTTTTCCACGTGGTGTCCCGCACTACCGCACCGCTAGCCTTGGTCAGCCAGCCAATACTGAACTAATTCATGCTTACTTTTTCCTTTACTTTTTTTTTTTGTTTTGCATTATTTGGTGCAGGCGGTTGGGATGTCAATTCCTCAAGGATATTTCACGGTTATTTCATCCTAGGACTTTTCAATTTATAGTTATTGGCCTTTGTAAGCCGCGCCATCGTTTCTTAAATGGGCTGATGGAAACAAATACGAAAAGGAAGTATTTTATTAATACTATAGTGACCAAAATCTCAAGAGGTTTTTTATATATCCCAAATTACATAAAAGCAAGGTGTAAGGTTTATTTATTTAAACTAGCTCAAAATTTTTCAAAGACTTTGAGGCGCCTTCTGGAGTTAAAATATTTGTTATAATCACAGCCTCATAACATTGTCTAGTTATTTCTTCCCTTATTACTCACATTTGATTGATGTAATACGTTTTAATTTGACTCTCCAAGTGATCATTGTTGGGAAGGTTTCTCCTGTGTGTTTCAAGTCACATTTTGACCACTCGCTGACTGTTGATTAAAAAGAAAACGATCACTTCGGTGTAAAGTTAAGTCTAAATACCGCACGACGCTTTCGTAAAGCGGTTTTGAAGGAGAGCCAGAGACGAAACTCAACCAGGGTTCCGATGACCATCGTTCCCATAAATTCAGACGCGGTTTCGATTGAGAGGCGGTATTGTAGAGATGTGGTGTGATTGGTGCGCAGTAAAACTGAGAGCAGGTGTCAATTAAGATGCTTTATAGTTGCAATGTACTGGAATCTGAGCCTGTGCTGTGTTTGGCAGTACCAATGCGATGAAAGGCGTGATGATCCCTTCCAGTGTCAATGAGAGTTCAAAAATGCATTTCAGACCATGCCTGTATGTTTTAAATTTTAACGTCAAATTACATACATGACAGATTTTTGGGACGGGTTTTTTGGGGTTTTTTCCCCTTGGTGTTTAAAGGCCACTCAACCACTATTGGGTCATTTGTGCCTCTTGGTCGGTCCATTGTTAGCATCGAAAGCAGAGACAGAGCCCGACGACCAGCGGGAGGCGGACCTAGCCAAGGTCGAGTAGAGTCCCCGTGCCAGTCCTATCTTAGTGGCCCGCATCTGGTGACTGGCTGCTAGGTCTATGATAGAAGGTGTGCTTGCTGGTGCCAGGGCAACCAAACCTTCACAGACCGCATGTGGGGGGGCTCGTCCCCAACCCTAGCCAAGCCAATCGCTCCCGCCGACCCACGCGCCCCACCTCCGCTCCGAACGCCACCAACGGTCAAAGATAAAAAGTAATTATAACGAAATGGGACGGGTTTACCAAAAGTTTATCACCCTCTTCAAGCCATGATTGGGCGTTTCTTGGTACTTAAGTATTAGTTGCAACGCAGGTTAGAGATGCGAGTCTCGTTCAGAGATCTGGATCATCCCCGCAGGCGCATTTCTATTGGCCTATTCCTATGGGCAATTCTATTGGACGTTGTTTGTAGTAACCGTCTTGTTTACTTTCTGTTCTCAACGCAATTCACTTGTAGATTGTTTTTTTTTTTTACCCGATTTATTTTCATTGTCTGTTGTTTGAGTTCATAGTGTTGTTTGCTGTTTTTGTCCTTTGTGCTGTTCTTATTTCTGCTTCCAAAATGCATCTTTGGGATTTATCTACAACTGAAAAGATGCTAAATTACGTATCCGCCTATTTTCCACCGAAAAACCAGTGATCTATATCATCAACGAGTTGGATCGACTAGAGTTTCGATATAACCTTGTGCGAGCGGAAACGCATAGATATTATGCAATTAACATAAGTACTACGCGTTTCCTCAAGGTCATATCGAAACTCTAGTCAACCCAAATCGTTGATAATCCCGCCTCCATATTGGCAAAAATTCAATTGACGCCTGCAATGATCATCCAGATCTCTGACCCGGTGATGATCTAGATCTCTGAGAGCCGTTTCTTTAACCTGAATTGAAGCTAATACGTAAGTACCATTTTCTTTTTTCGAGATAAAAGGCACTACCTCTTTTGGGAATCGAACCAATTACCGTAGGCACGGAATGCTCGCGCCTAAACACTCGTGGCCACCATGCCTCCATTTCATTTTAAGATACTGATTGTTTTTTTGACTGATTGAGACTCATAAGTAAGTAACGTTTATAAAAGACAGTAGATGAACATGCTGAAGATTACGAATAAGGTATGGTCATTAGAGGGAAAGAGTCAATGACACTGCTTGTATAATTAAACGACCTTGCATATTCATCTAACAACATATAGGTATATTGTTGTTCAACTGAGTTTCATTTCATGGACATGATCAGTCATATTCACTCGAATCTATTTAAATAAAACAAAGGTTTTGCCTGCACGAATCAAAGAATTTTACGCTAGGGTCAACAAAAATTTTAGTACATGTCTCTCTTTATTACCACCGAAACTATGTTGGGTACAGAATCAGCCATGGCTTACAGCTGTCATTTATCTTTTAACCAATTGAACTGAATTTTCGAAAGATTGATAAGTACGCTGTGTGTTTAGCAACCCAATATATTTGGGCAGCCAACTTTGTTTTAAATAAAGAATTTCTCTAGTAAAAAAACTTCCAACGAATAACAAAAGATTATTCTAATTACACTCCGTCGATCACTTCAAAAAACCTGTACCGCGGCGGAAAGCAAAGAGACTGCGTAATGAGAGTCGGATCTGAAGCAGAATCGAAGAAGGTGGTATTAGGACGAGACGTGTGTGAACAACTGCTAAATAGCGAAGTGCGTCCGACAGTGTGATGTGCAACGGAACAGTGTGAACAACAACGGCTAAATAGCGACGTGCGTCCGACAGTGTGAACACCAGCCAATTAGCACTACCATTTCCCTTTTCGACACTCGTCCCATCGTATTATCAAAGCCGAATATAAAGATTGTATGATAGGTGTGACCGGGTGTTTACCAGACCTTCACCGGGCTACTGTAACAAGGCTGTAAATTTCGAGTTGTAAACCTCCAGAAAAGGTGTCATCGGGACTTGTAACATTTAGGATGTTATAAATGGATGAGTATTAAGGGATAGGGTATCTAAATTCGTTTTGACCTTCTGTCACAATGAAATTGCAAGAAATAACTTTAAATTGCTTTGGCCTGGTGGTCGTGGCTCTGCCTATTACGGGTGCAATAACTTCTCCTCTGCACCACAACTTAGGCGTATATAGAAAATAATTTAGGGGGGGGGGGGCTAAGAGCATTTGGGGGTATGGAATACTAACAATCTAGAACATGGAATAGATAGTCAATTAAACGCTATTACACTCAAAAAAGAATAGTTTTTCTGAACTAAGTGATTTTATTTAATTTATTTTTAAGGTTTTTATAACATATTTTTACCGATTTAGGGGGGGGTTGCAGCCCACTCCCCCCCTTATTACGCCCATGCACCACAATGATTTAATTTACTTCTATATAAAGCGATGCTTTGAGAGGCACAGTTCCATCATCAGTGCGTCTCTGGAGGCGGATGAAACGCATGCTGAGATAAAAATGTATACAGTGCTGTTTCTACTCTGACTAGACCTTGTGTTATGGTATCAAAAAAACTGCTCTGTTGGTAGAAACAATATTAAAATTACATTTCATTTCATTATGAGCTACGCAAATTTAGCGATAAGCTCATGATCAGGAAAATCTCTGTCCTGTGAAGAAGAAAAAAAAAATAACAGAAAAATAATAACAAAACATAGAACAAAAACGAAGACAAGAACAACCAGAATAATTTGATAATAATTTGAGTGACTTTTCACTGATCTGTGCAAATATTCGCGCATACATATGGGTTTTTAATGTATGCCTGTAAAAGGTCTCCCGTGGTCTAGTGGCTAGCGCCTTAGATTCATAAGCGGGAGATGGTGCGTTCGATCTCCTACGGCGGCTGGAATTTTCTTATCCCACGGCTCGTTGGGAAAATTCCTCGCTGCGCCCTGGATGTCGGCGATAATGGCCCAGATTTGTCGAAGCGCCGTAAAACAAAACCAAAAAAAAACTACACATGGCGTCAATCAGCAGTGAGTAGTCAGATGTGCGGAATCGATTTTCAGTCCACAGAAATAATCAGTAATAATAAATTTCCGCTCATATGTATGATTAAATATTTTTTAAGCGCCAGATTTGGATAACGTCTTACTTGGGTGTATATAAGGGGGGGGTGCGCCCCCCTCCTCCCGGAATTTCGATTTACTTGGTAAAAATGTGTCATAAAAACCTTAATATTAAATTAAATAAGATTACTTAGTACCAGAATTTGTTTTGGGGTGTAATAGCGTTTTAGTAGGCTAACTATTCCAGATCTAGTTCTAGATCGTTAGAATTCCATACCCCCGAAATCCCCCCCCCCGAAATTATTTCCTATATACGCCCCTGACGACTTATTCCTGAAATTGAAAGTGAGCCCGATGGCGGGAACTCCTCTCAATCAATGCGTTGCACAAGACTGCCTCCCTCTTTTCTATCCAGGAGAGATAACCTTACTTATTCTCAGAGACAGTCTTTAATTTCCAAATATAATGCTGACATGGGCGGTATTTCCATATATCGAATAACAAAAACTTAATATCTGTTCAAAGAAGCGCGCGTTCCGTAGCGAGAGTACGGCCTTCTCATCCAGTGACTGATAAAAAATACTGGTATATTAGAAGCATACAAACCAGTTTGGATTCAGTATACAGGCCAGCGCTCTTGGAGTCTGTATCGACGGCTCACCTTTCTTCTCGTTTTACTTCAACGAAATAGTTCATAACTAAATATCATGGTTCCATCACTCAATCCTTTCAGTGTTCTCACTTCAGGACAAATGAAGATGCCTGTAATTGGACTAGGAACATGGCAGGTAACACTGTTTTAATATTTTGTAGTTTTTGGTGGGCTTTAGCCTTATTTGCATCCGAATAGTTATGTAATACTAAAATTAGTAATTTATCTCATATTATGTAGGCATTTTTAATAAAATATGCTAGATTTAATAATATTGTCCATTGTCAGGAAATTTTTATACATTTGTCAATCAGGTTACTACACCTGACTGCAAATATTACCGAAATAGAGTAAAATGTACGGAGCTTTTCCAGAAAATGTTTTTGTGGATTTGTCTTCTAGAGAATGAACTGTTATTGTAAATAGTCTATATTATGAAGCAATAATGTTTTACATATTTCTATTTTTTTTTTTAGTAAATTAATAATGGAATAATAATATATTAATTTAAAAAGAGATCAAAATTGTTCTACTTGCATTTAAAAAGAGATTTAATTTTAAAGCACAAGTATTTTCAAATAAACATGAATTTTATAATCAAATTACAGTCCACTGATATAGATAAGATTAGGTTTGAGTTAATAATTAAGGGATTGAGGACTTCAGCAATTCATATTTGATCAACATTAGTAATTTTATAAGGAGACAATTTTTTGTTCATTTCAAAATCATAAATGGTCTAAACATCATCTCTGTTTGTTTTTTATCTTCGGTTTATTAAATAAAATAAAATGTTGATAGTAAAAATATTTACGTACCTTTTGTAAAATTTGCTGAAAATTTCATAGCCAAATATTCTGACAATGGTCAGTACATTTTTTCCTGTTGGCTCCATTATAAATGCAGTACGGTAAATTAGAATAGGTTTTTAAGCCTTACAAATTAGAATTTGCTGCATAAAAAGGGTGTTGTAACTAACTATTTAATTGCTTGATATTACTTTAATTATACAGTTGGGCAGTGGCTTAATTGTACCAATTATTACAAAATTCCACCCAGATGGCCAGTTAATGTTTATTTTTATATAAAGGCCTTGTTTTAAACGGGGCACAACTCCACTTTTCTTTAAAATAAATGTTGTTATCCACATTTTATTATTAATGTAAGTCAGATCTATCTCATTTTAAGAGTGATACACCTCAAGCTTACTGCTTATACCATGTTGACTAGTCAAAGAAACAAAGACGGAAATTATTTAGTTGTTTGAATCTCAGGATAATGAAGAATTCTTATTATTAAAATAAGTTAACCCTGTTGGAAATTTAGTACTGAGTCATCCAACAAGTAATTTCAGGTATTAGAAAAACTACAGAATAGAAAAGATATTTTTTAAGAATAAAAATTTGATTTGTTTTCTGTCTTTGATACTAAAAAAGAATGAATTGCATTAAATGAAAGAGCAACATCATTCTCACATTACCCTTGTCCAACTTCTAAAGAGCTATTTCCCTGGGGGGGGGGGGGATTTTATATATATACTTAATATTTAATAGCTAAACTCTTATATAAGAGCTCTACCGGTATACTCATACTAGATAAGAAATTATAAATTATTTCTGTTTATTATACAATCAGTTAAGTATGCATTTTCAGTACATTAATAAAAAAAATTAACCAAAGCTTCTTCAATTTTTTTCAAGGAGAAAAGTACAGCATTTAAAAAATGTTCTTAATCAAAACGTGGGAAATTCTTATCTTAATTGTTTTAATAGTGCTTAGCTCTGGTTTCTTGATTTTATCTGGCAATTATTCACTATTTTTCATCTCGAAAAAAAATCTCAGATATTATTACATAATAAGTCTAAAAATAATTTTTAAATAGTCTAAAAATGTTATAGTTAATATTTATTTGATTAATTCCCTGGTTAGTTACAATAGAACAAAGTACGTATATCTGTAACACAATTGCTTAAATTTGGTTTGTCGGGAATGTAGCCATATTCAGATTAACAAAAATTTATCAGCCCGAGCCCCACAATATTAATTTTTATAGTGTTTCATCCATTGTGGGCATCTTGAAATAATCTGATTATAAACTAAAAAATATAATTAGTATTTACTGTTATTTTATAAAATAGAAGTTTTTATGTTCAACCTATTTTTTGAACTGCTCTATTTTTTTAAATTATGTTTCTGGTTGTTACTCTTTAGGAGCTGATCCTTCTCAACAAAGTTATAACATGATTAATTTGTTTAATATATTTTATTATATAATTTCTTTATTTTTAAAATAAAAGTAATCAAACAACATATTGTGGTGGCTGAGCGACCACTGGTATGTATTTCATTATCACATATTTCTATGTGGAATATGGAATCTAATATTCAATAGGAAAATATTAAGATATATTAATTTAAGATTTAATATGAAAATATACATTTATATATGTTTCCTTATAAGGAAATTTTAATTTTAAAATAAATTAAATTGTGTACAAATTGATAGAATATTTTTAACTGCTTAAGGACCAAATTTATATTAAAAAGTATGCCAAGAATGACCGATTTTTTAATAGTATAAAAACTCCCATAAAGAGGTTCCATATTTAACAATAGCTCACTAGATGTAGGGCGCAATAAAACAAATTGTTCAACAAAAAAAAACACAAGGTACTTATTATGGTTTGTGGCATTATTACGATCCAAGTAAAAGTAATACAAAATTGTAGTCATGGTAAAAATAGTTATAGTAAAAATCAGTTAAATAATTTTACAGGCGATGGAATCTGTAAAATTGTCAGTGTCCGAGGTAACTCGTTTATAGCATCTATTCCCGAGTTATTATGTTTGTTAAGCGGCTAAAAACCCATAACAATTAAACTGGGCCAAAATTAATTATTACATTATATTTATTTTTAGTTATACAAGAGAATGAGCAATAATTTTTGAATAATTATAACAATAAAAATTTTCAGACTTGCAAGCAACTTTCTCTCCTATAATTTAAAGTAGTATTGAATTGAAATTTAAAACGGTTAGCATTATATTTTTTACTCTTAAAAAATATCACTTAGCTCAGAACAAAAGTCATTTTTAAGAAATATTAAAAATGGTTGCCAATGTTATGACATGCTTTATAACATTTATTTGTTCTAGGCTACACCTGAAGAAATTGACATTTCTTTGAATGCTGCGATTGATGCTGGGTATCGTCATTTTGATACTGCATTTGTATACGTGAATGAAACAGCTATTGGAGACTCATTGAAGAAAATTATTGCAAAAGGAAAAGTTAAACGTGAAGACTTATTTATAGTAACAAAGGTATATTATTTTTTATGTGTAATATTTAATCAGTAAAAGTAATTAGCATCTTGGTTTTCAAATCATAACTCGCCAGGCTAAGATTCGCGGCGTGATGGTGACAAGATATCTGTAACGGCGCCATAGCAGTGTGGTTTTTAAACCACAAATTCTCTCCACCATTACAGTTGGCTTCATTGAGTGGTAAATGACATTGTTCGTTAGCTGAAAGCAAAAGGTGACCCCTTTGCGGATGGTACGAGCATTATGTACCAGTTGAGGAAGCTGGCTGTAATGCCGAAGAAAATTTGTGGTTTAAAAACCACACTGCTGGTGATATATGGTGGGAAGTAGGAGGAGATGAAGTGTTAAAATGTTAGTGCTTTACCCATTAACATTCTAGAGGCCTTTTAATGTTGTAGTGAGTGATTTTCTGTTTTTTATTTACAAAATATTGTTAAAAAAAAGAAGAAGAGAGATAATTTTATTAACTCTTGCCAATAGTCATGTAGAGTTTAGTTTAGGGAAATATTCTCGACAGTTCCGCCATTTGCATTACCATTTCAATGAACAACACACTCTGTGGAACTCAATAAAAACTGATTATGTCTTGTTAAGGACCAGGGAAGGCTTTGAGAGGTCAGGCAAAGGAGATAGTGTTTAATGTTTATAACTATTTAGCCAAAGCTAAGGCTTAAAACAATTTAAACTACATGCTGTTGAAATAGATGAAGGGAATGGGCGGAGCATATATTCCCAAGAAAAAGCGGGAAGAACTCCCTTCTATAACCTTATCAGTTTTCAACCATTACCCCATTCGCCTCGCTTATAAAATCAAAAACGTTATAGTTTAAATAGTTTGCAGCCTTAGCTTTGGCTAAGTATTGATAAACATTAAACACTATCTCCCTTGCCAGGCCTCTCAAAGCCTTTCCTGCTTCTAAACGAGATATAATCAATTTTTATAGTGATTAACGTTAAGTGTTTCATCATTAAAAGGCTTTACAAACGGCGGAACGGAAGGGAGAGGGCAGGGAGAAATTCTTGCCCATACGTTCGCGCATGCGCAATTGAACTCCTGGGTTTATCTGGACAGGCTATAGGCAGAATTAATTAAGACTTTTATCAAACTTTATTGTTAAGAAAATATATATTTTTTAATATGTTTCAGCTTCCATCATTTGCAAACAGGCCTCAATATGTTGAGATGTATATAAAAAAGTCTTTGGAAGCATTGCAAATCAACTACATTGACCTCTACTTAATTCACAATCCTGTAGGGTTTATGTATAATAATGGTGCGCTCTTTCCTAAGAACGATAATGGTGAATTTGAACTAGACTATGAAGTAAATCATGTGGAATTATGGAAGGTAATTTTCTTTACAAGTAATTATAATATTTAATTAAATGCCTAGTTTGTTAACCAGCAGAATCCACTAGAAAAATTGTTCATTTAAAAATAAAGTTTGCTGCCCAAATGTATTGTGGTGATATAAAAACAGCATAGTTATCAATCTTTCATCAAATTAATTTTAGTTGGTTAAAAAGGTTTTCGTATTAATATGAAAATTAGCAAAAAATAAATTTTGATGATGAGTTTTAAATTATTTTAATATAAAATAAATGTTGATAATATTTTAAACGCATGGAATTTATGGATAAGTTGCATGCATGGATAAGTTTGAACAAATTTGGTGAAATGATTATTGAAAGCAGCTGATAAGCTCCCATATATGTGATTATTGAGTATCTCCAGGGAATCTATTGATACCGGCAAGGATAGGTTGTTTGTTGGGGTCCATGCCTAGGTCTTGTAGGAAATTTTCCGTCAGTTTTGGGATTGTCACTCTTGCTCCAAATCAAAGGCCTTGAACCAAATATTCTCTGTGCCAAAATTTCTCCTGATAAAATTCCATTCATGGAACACTGGTTTTTAGGTGATATTTTTAAGAGTAGTTTGGTATTTGTGGGCGTTCAGGTATACTTTTAATAGGTACTTTGACACATTGAATGGCATAATATCACTTTCTTGAAAATATCTTTTACGATTTTCGAGAAAAGTGAAAAAAAAAAACTTGAATTTTATTATCAGGTACTCCAAAACAAAGGCTACATAAATGTTGCTTATTTTGGAATTAGAAGTATTAAAACAAAAAATATATATGTCAACAGATATGCACAGTTTTTGACTTCTTGTATAATTTCTTGAACACACACTAAGATGTTGCAGCGTCTGCTTCTCGGATAAATTATTATTTTTGCTTGTAATATTGCCTGGGGTTGAGTTTGGCTCAGTGCTAGAGCATTTGACTGTCCTGGAGTAATTAAGTTTCAAAACACGTGTCCGCACTGAATGATTTTATCTTCTCGTGTCGTCTTTCAAGTCTGCATTGGGGTCCCAGTCTGTCCCTAGACTAACCCAGCTTTTAATAGGTACCTATAAAATTCAGGCGGCCAGAGCATAGTGCTTACCACAGTATTTGCCCTTTTCTTTTCTTTTTTTACAATATTTCGTATATATTCCTATAATTTTTAGCAATAATTATTACTCCATTCTATTTTATATGAACCATGACACTTAATAAGGATATAATTTTAGGCAATGGAAGCACAAGTAGATGCAGGAAGAGCTAAAGCCATTGGAGTCTCAAATTTCAATTTAAAGCAAGTGAAAAGACTTCTCGAGAATTCCAGGATTCCACCAGCAAATAACCAAGTAGAACTCCATATTTACCTCCAGCAAAGTGAATTGGTGAATTTTTGTAAAGAAAATAATGTTACAATTTGTGCATATGCTCCCCTTGGATCACCAAAACTTATTACTTTTACAAAAAAACTTGGAATCTCTACAGAAGGGTATGCATAATTTTAATATAAGAAATTATTCATTTCACCAAATTGATTGAAATAAATAAAATATTAGTTATTTGTTTGAGAAATTTTTACTTATGTAAAAGGAGTGGAAGAGTCAATAAGCTTGGAATGAATAAAACATTGATTTACTGGGCGTACATATCTTAGAATCTTTCTTGTATTTTATTTACCAAAGTACTCTAAAAACCATAAACACTTTTTAAAACAAAACTAACGTTTTTTCAATCCTGTTTCATTATGATAGTTTTTTTCTTCATCTTGTATTTTTGAAGAAAAACAAAATTTGAATAACCAAGTCCCTTAACACATTGCATGCAGGAAAAACGCATTTTCAAAACCACCAGTGAAGCATGAGTTTTATAAAGACGTGTATTTAGAAATTTCACCTGCGAATGAATATTGTAAATACAATGGGTATTGTTTTTTCTGACAATATGATAAGTTTAATTTGTTAAACACATCCATCAACAGCAAAATATATACCTGTTTGCAATGTGTTAAGGCGCTTTAATTAAAGATTAATTTTCTGGAATGAAGTTATGAAAAATAAATAAATAACATTATTTTACAGTATGCGTGCAGTTTCTCCTATGACAGATCCTGTAATTGCTGAAATTGCTAAAAAGCACAACAAGTTGCCCTCTCAAGTCTTGTTGAGATTCTTAATACAATATGGAGTAGCAGTTATCCCGAAAAGTTCAAACATTGAAAGGATAAAACAGAATTTTGATGTGAGTAATAGCTATTAGAGTTTATTAATTTGTTTAAATTTTAACGTCCATTTATTATTGACAAAGAATTTAAGGACGGGTTATCTATTGGTTACCACCCTTTTTAGGGCTGGTTAGGGGATAGGGCTGATGCCTTTTCTTTTTTTGGAAGCAAAGCCACCACCCCTAGTGGGAATCGAACCTTAGGCACACTTTGCATATACCTTAGCACTCACGGTCAACGGGCCTCCCAGTTCAAGTTTAAAAAACTTTAAAAAAAATCATATGAATTTTGAGTTGCGTGGCATATAACTGCCATTTTTTTACGTTGCTTGGAATTCGTTTGGATTTTCTTTGTGTTGCCTACTAGTTCATTATTCCTTAAAATATTTAGCATAACAAAATATGGGGACTAAGACTAATCTTTAATATCCTCTATGGGAGCTCTTCTCGAGAACTGTCGAAAAAATATAAAATTGATATAAAGCATTTGGAGTACCTTGTAAAGCCAGGAGTTTCCTCGCATTCAGCTCCATCATGACGGCTTCATCATGAGTTGGGCTCAGTCACTTATAAAATCCTTAAAACAGCTTATGTTCCCAATCACACTTCCAAAGTCTATTTTTCTAGTCTAAAAGTTTAAAAAAAAAAAAATAATAATAAACCACAAAGGCCATAACCACGTTGAATGTACCGGTTCCCATTGATTACCGAAGTTAAGCAACGTCGGGCATGACCAGTACCTGAATGGATGATCGAAATCATGCCGTTGGCAGTATAAAAAAGGTGGTAACCTGTAGATAGCCCTGCATTATTAGCCCAATTGTTAATACAAAAAATAGATAAATAAATATAATAAATATCTATTAAAGTAACACAATTTTTTGACTGTGCTGATATCTTCATGGTTCCATCCAATTTGATTAAATGAATCTTTGTTGTTGATTATATAAATACATATATCTAGAAATTATAGAAATAAATAAAGACTGTAATGTTTTGTCTTTTATACTGAACTATTATCAGGAAACAACTCTTAGATATTTAAATATTTGTTATCAAGACTTGTGTCTTTCTTATAAGAACAGAAATTCATCATTAGGAGTTAAATTGAGACAAGAATTAAGCTATAAAGCTTTCTGATTATATTTTGTGATATCTAATTAATTTATTATGTTTTTAGATTTTTGATTTTGAATTATCAGAAGAAGAATTTGAACAAATAAAAGCACTAGACAAAGGAGAAGAAGGCAGAATGTTCGCTGAAGCAGGATTATTTTCTTCAATGAAAAAGCACCCTGAATATCCATTCAGGAGTCAAACATCAACATGACAACGTAATATTTAATTATTTATTTATTGTTGAAAAAGGCAATGTTGTGATTATTGCTTGTTATCTGAGTTCCTACATTTAAATGTTGTCAGTTCTTCTAAGCAATGCTTTTTAATGAAGTATTTCTCAGAACACATTATTGGTTATTTTTTTTGTCATACTTTCTTCCAATGTTGTAATTGTTTAAAAATATACTGACTGAGTATAAAAAAAAAAAAAAAAAAAAAAAAAAAAAAAAAAAAAAAAAAACTATGAATTTTTCTTATTACCCATCCAACAAGTCTTCCACAAACAAACACTCATTGACATAGCACATTTATTCCCTCCCAAAATGACATTTTTTTCATGATTTTACAATTATTCCCCATGTCCAATTTCTTATAAAATATGTACCTGAAAGCCTAGTAGCACAAAAACGTAAGTATTATGATTTTGTTTATGCAACTTTTGCCAAATAAACTTGTTCCAGTGGACAGATTCTGCTGGTTAACGAACTCAATCTTTCAAATCACACATAGTATTGTTTTTTTTTTTTTTTTTTTTTTGTTTTTTTTTTGTTTTTTTTACAGCGCATCTACATCTTGGCCATTAGCGCCGGGCTATCTATAGGTTGCCACCCTTTTATAATGCCAACAGCACGTGGTCGGTCACCCATTCAGGTACTGACCACGCCCGACGTTGCTTAACTTCGGTGATCTACGGGTGCCGGTCTATTCAACGTGGCCTTGGCCATTGGCTACATAGTATTGTTGTACCAAATTTCATTTGAACCAGCTAGAGAGTGGTAAATATATATATATATATATATATATATATATATATATATATATATATTTATTTATTTATTTATTTATTTATTTATTTATTTATTTATTTACACATACTCACAAATTTGAACCACCACTATCTTCATGATGTATGGATTCTGAAACGTTCATTTTCTTTTCGGAGCTTCCAGATTGCATCATGAAGTCAAGCTCATAGGCGGGTTCTTCCCTGTAGAGGGTGAGAGGAAACATGCTAAAAGAAATAATTTGATTTATAAGCAAATTTAAAAAAATTTACTATACTTATTAGTTTTATTACATTTGTTCAAAATTAAAGTAATTTAAAAAAAAAAAAAAAAAAAAAAAAAAAAAAAAAAAAAAAAAAAAAAAAAAAAGTAACTAAAAAATATTATACATTTCTAAACAAATTATGTTTTTAATGTAATTGACAATCATTAATAATTTGTAGATTGATATCACAGATTTTATTTTATTTATTTGATTATACTTTTGTATGTTATTATTATTTAAATGTGAACGTCCATTTATTAATAACAATGAATTTTATAAAAACATGTAAAGTAATTGGCACAGTATTTTAAAATCAAAATGTACAAAAAATTTGCTAGGAATATTTGTTTAGTATATATTTGTATTCTTATTGGTATATATATATATATATATATATATATATATATATATATATATATATATATATATATATATATATATATATATATATATTGTAATAATATTAATAAAAAGTTTTATTTTTAATAATTTATTTACGTTACGCCTCTACGTTGGGAGCCAAAATGTTATAATTTAATAAAATGAAATTATAATAGTCACACTTTGATGTGCCAAAATGTTTTAATTAAAACAAAAATTTGATAATATTTAATTTTAAAAACTCTTTATCTCAGGGATCGGGTTCGAGTCTAGTAAAGTAAAACAGATATAATTTTAAATAATAAAATTCAAAACAAAAGAAAAAACTCATAGATAAGTTACATCCAGGCATAGGAATAAACAAGCATTACCTGATATAAAGCCAGCTTTGTATTAACTGCATAGGACAGGATCTGCTTTACAACTGTATCTTCATTTACTGACTGAGCCTAGGCTTCATGAAAACTGATGACCATCTGAGACTAGCTGTGCACTGAACTAGAGCTGTATTAGGAATGCCGTTGTTTCTTTTAAACTGCACTATATGTGACTGTATCTTCTTTTTAACTGAACTGCACTTATGAGATTGTATCTTCTTGTAAACTGAACTGCTTTTAACAGACTGACATGTATGTGACTGTTTCTTCCATTATAACTCAACAGACTGCCATATGAGACTGGAGCCACCTTTTCACAGACTGAACTCAACTTTCATGGTGGGAGCATCCTACCGGTATCCAATGCTACCTGTATCGACTGCTAGACAAATATGACAAATAATATTTGTTTATCCCTATGAATTTAACATATCAATGAGCTTTTTGGATTTTCAGAATGTTCAGTGTTAAATTTAAAACTTTTAAATATGTAATGTAAAATATCATTACAATATATATATATATATATATATATATATATATATATATATATATATATATATATATATATACACACACATGTACCTATATATATTATATACGTGGATCTTACTTACTCCCTATTTTAAAATAATGCAATATCTAAACTCTTTATTACTATAATTATTTGTCAGTGGTTTCTTTCCTTCAACATTTGGAAAACAATGAATCGCTACTTTTGTAAGCTCTTAAATAAATAAATAATAATAACAACGAATTTTAGGACGGGTTATCTATAGGTTACCACTCTTTTCTAGCCAGGATAGGGCCGATGCCTTTTCTTATTTCGAAAGAAAAGCCTCCTCCCCTTATGGGAATCGAACCCAAGACCTTAGGCACAGAGCTCATACGCCTTAGAACTAACAGCCACCAGGCCTCTATTTGTATGTAAGTGAATAGGCTTTAACAATTAAATTCAGCTAACTAGTGGACGCTTCAGACATTAAGTTCTTAGCTTCTGACTTGATGTGACCCTGATAGTGGAAGGTTTACTTGCCTACTGTGGCTGTAAATAGTTTTATGGAACACACCCGATGAGGCACTGAATATGTGAAACTGATAGAGCACTAATTTATAAATCCTTTTTATTTTTTCTACCTCATATGTGGTTTTAATAGCATCCCTGTTCAACAATTATAGAACATATTTATTTATTAACCATATATTTAAAACATTTATTTACTTTTAGAAACATGGTGAATACAGATTGGTTTCTGATTTCACATATGTTCATAAATATTAAGTTTAGAATATTTTTTGGTCCATGTAGAAAAGGAAAGTCTTGTTTTGTGGAATCTCCTGGTCATATTGTCAACAATGAAACGCATTGACAAACAGAACTTTGAGTGACTTCATGAACAAAAGAGACTTCTTGGAGTGCCCGCGAAACAATTGGACAAGGGTTCAGCCGCTTCACTAGAGGGATTTTTTCTAATGCTACTTTCATCGGAAGCAAAAGCTTTATAGTTTGCTACATCAAGTGTCTTTACAGATTCCTTCTTTTTTACTGAAGATAGGGTCAATGACAGCAACTATGATGAAGAGGTTTCTTATAAGCTGTTATTTCATGTAAAAAATAATTTAAATTTCTATAAATGTTAATTGATCGATCTTCAGTAAAACAGATGTCATTTTTCATAAAAGTGAAATGAATATCTAATGCACAGGGCAAAAAAAAGCCAGAGCATTTTTGCTCCATTAATATCTTCACAGACTCATTTGTAACTGGATTTCCAAAGATAAAAAGGGTATGAACTGGTGGAATTTGTGCTTCCATTCCCAGGAAAAGGTTAATCATGCCAACATCTGTAATCTTATTGTGAGAAATATCAAGAAAACTAATTTTTGTCGTGGAGAAAATTTTTCCTAATGCTAAAGCCCCATCATCAGAAATAGAATTCCATGAAAGTATCAAATTTTGAATCCGGGTTTCTGGAAGGACAGCCGAAAGAAGCTCGAGTCCATGGCTTGTCAAGCGGTTGCCTGTTAAATTTAATAATTCCAACACTTTGTTTTGTCGGATTCCAGGAAGCAACAGTTCTAAATCCCAATCCGCAATCTCGTTCAGTTCAAGATGGAGTTCGACGATGACGTCATTGTGTGCCAGGAATCGCTCAATGAGATTACAGAGATGATAGCTGAAAGGGAATCCTTGCCTCGTTTGAACAACTCGACTCAAGTGTATCTTCTGGATTGATGTATTTCCGTCTAAATTGGGCAAGAGAGACTGAATAATGGGGAACAGAGATTGGATGGTTTGATCTGTCTCGCCAATGTCCAGATGCGTCAGTGACACATTTTGCTTTACCATTCGCGCCAATGCCAAGGCACCCTTTGGTCCAAACTTATTTCCTCTCAGAAGCAGGCATTTAAGTTTCCAAAGCGCTGCCGTGTTTCTTAATACGTTGTCATCAATGGAACATATTTCATTGTGAGATAGATTGAGTGTCTGCAAGGTGCAACCATCTTCCGTCAAGTAGTGAGCTAAATGCGAGAACCCTTGTTCTGTGATTAGATTGTAGCCCAAGCTCAAATAAACTACATTCTTATTTGTTATGAGAAATGAGCAAATCGATGACAGATCTTCGTCGTCCAATCTCCTGCCTAAATGCTCTCCAACTTTTTTCCCCGTTAGATCTAAATAAAGATTATGTTTATAAAACTTGCCACATCTTATTCCCATGTAATGGTTGCTCAAAGCTGTTCTTCCCCTGTGCGCAGCCTTGTGCTTTGTCTGTATTGGACGTTTTTCGGCTATCAACAAATCGCACTCATCTCTATCATCCTTGGAGCAGCGATGTCCGTTTGGGGAGCTCTGAATTGAATCCTGAGATATCTCACTAATCATTTTATTTTTTTATCAGTTGCCTTATAAAACTGTAAGTTATCAATGACAATAGTTTTCTGTCTAAATTAATAACCTAAACTAAACGAGTAAAAGTTCAATACTCTCAAAACAACGAATACTACTTATTTCTAAACTCTCTTGAACAGGTGACGAATAATTCATTTTAATTTCATAACGGGAAGGTTCAAAACACAGCAAAAAATCACAGATGTTCCACTCCATTAAACTACAGCTCTAATGTCCTTATCATTTATTTATTTAAATTCTAGCGTCCATTTATAAAGAACGCACATTTTTGGGACGGGTTGTCTACAGGTTACCACCAGCTTGTACTATCCCGGATGGACTAAACCCATTTCTCTAAAGAAAGCCACTGCCACAAGTGGGAATCGTGACCACGACCCTAGGCAAGTTGGCGCTTCCCCTTAAAAGGAATTGTTACCCTTGAAGGAAGGAAACCCACTTGGAACATCGACCCTTTGATGCAATCTGGAAGTACCGACAAGAATGTCTATATATATATATATATATATATATATATATATATATATACTATATATTAGTCAAATACCACTCACTCACTCACTGACCTATCATCGCCCAGCCCAAGCCGCTCGACAGAAAATTTTGAAATTTTGCAAGGGCACTCCCTATATAACGTAGGCACTCACTAAGAAAGGATTTTTTGATATTCGAATTTTTAAGTATTTTTAGAGGGGTTTAAAGTTTGAGTTGGTTAGAGCATGCAAGCCTAGGCAGCAAGCGTTGCTAGGACGATAACAGAACGGCTGTTACCGTACATTATCTATTTCATAGTATTATTTTTAATTGAGGTTAATTTCCACTATGATGGCAGTCCTTGAATTACTAGAAATAAACTGTCACTCATAGAGTTTTAATTGCGTTTCTTTTCTCCCTGTTCCCGTCAGATAGGCTTGCCATATTTTTGGAGAGTTAAACCGAGACACATTAATATGGGATGGGCATTCCAGGGGGGGGGGGGGAATAAAAACAGTACAAATTATAAGCAAAATGGTGAGTTTTAAGCCTAGCAAATAACGGGAAGGGGGGATCCTGAACTGTTAGTCTACCCAAACCTTAAAAATAAGAACGGAACTTTTTTTGCTACTTGATTTTCTTAAAAAAATCTCTCAGCCAAGTAGCAGTGTCTGGCAGCTGGCAGCGCTGTGCAGGTAGTTCCAGTGTTTTACAGTTAGATTACTTCTCATTTCTACGACACTGATGAAAAGTAACCGATTTATAAAAGATTCTTATAAACATGAATTCATTACTTTTTACATCTTACAGCCTTTTCCGGGACATTGATAAAACCGGGCGGGACACCGAAACAATTGCAAAATACCGGGACAGTCCCGGTCAAACCGTGATGTATGGTAAGCCTATCCTCAGAGTTTTCTAGGTGAGGCAATAATATCCGGAACCCTTGCACAGCCTCCTCGCCTATAACCTTGGTAATGCTCGCAAATTTAATAGGTGTTTCCAAATAACTTTTTGGAAACATAAACTTTTAAATTTTAACGCCCATTGAATAACATATAGTATGACGGGAACCGTGCTATAATAAACTGCACAAAATTGTATAGTAACGTAATTTTAATGAAACATTATTTAACGCAATAAAATAACTACTTATCTGCCGTGACGAAGCACGGGTATTCAGCTAGTATATATATATATATATATATATATATATATATATATATATATATATATATATATATATATATATATATGCACACTATATTTATCTTTAAATGGCTCAAAGGCATTTGAACTAGGTACTACGTGCGCCTAGATTTTTACCGCCTATTTGTCATCTTGATGCCAGGGAATTGAAAACGCTCTGCCAAAGATTCGCTTGTAAGCCTAAATCATGGTGACAATAATGTCGAGCCTCGTGGTTCAGCAACTTTTGAGGTTCATTATCTAGATACTTTTTTTTTTTTTTTTTTTTCTTTTTTCTTTTTTTTTTACGGCGCATCTACATCTTGGCCATTAGCGCCGGGCTATCATTATCTAGATACTATTAGTACATTTGAGATATAATATCGTCTGAGTTCATATAAGGTATACATAAAGTTTGATAAATCTAGAAAATAAAATAAGAAATTTACTTTAGAGCCATATAACCTTATCATCTTTAGCGAAGAAGTAAGTTCACACTACGCTCAGTATAGCCAACACAACACCCGGCAGGGTGGGAGGGAACTCGTTTATAAAACCAAGATTAGAGGAACCGTTATAAACCGTTCTAATTTACCAGGCAACCTTGCCTATCAATGCAGCCAACATTCAAACCGGTTTGCCTTCAGTATGAAGTCTGCAACCATCCGAGCTCATTCATCGAGATTCATCGGTTATAATTGTCATAACAATCCATCATGGTGTTTTCACTTAGTCCCTCCAGTGTTCTCACTTCAGGAGAAATGAAGATGCCTGTAATTGGACTGGGGACGTGGCAGGTAACTGTTAATTTAAAAGTCTGGCTGATTGCGCCATTTTAACATGTATTTATTATACCTGGGTTGTTTTGGAAAGCTTAGAATAGGAACTGTTAATATTTCTATCGTTTCCACCTGTAATAGAGTGGCTAGCACGCCGGATTCTAACATGGGAGACGCTGACTCGAGTAACTGTTGCAGTTGGTATACTTCTGTCAGCGGTGCGCTCGCTTCCCTCCTCTATGATGGTTGTTTAGGAAGGGAGGACACCTGTAGAGAGACCGATATGATTGGGCTAGATGCAGATGCGCCCAATAAAAAAAAAAACAATAAAAACCCTCTGAATTTAATCAACACTTCCGAAATTCCAAGCGCCGTTTACCGCTAGTTTACACGATCTTATTACTTGCTTTTAGTGTTCTTAGTGACAAATATTAGGAAACGAGACAAGAGCAGGTAGCTGTGGAAAGCGCCTTAGCTCACCACAACTTAGCTCGATTTCGCTACGTTTTAGCTTATGAGGTTGTCCTTATGACGCCATCCGGAAGTGCCGATCTGAAATGTCCACGTTTGAGACCCTATAAGTGACGAAAATTCCACCGGAACATGAGTTTTTGGGCGAAAGACGTCGTAGCGCTTACGTTTTTGCGTTAATTAGCTTCCAGATACACTTATTATAAGTTTTCTAACGTACGAAAACGAATGAAACCATTTTTTTTTTAACATACTTGAACTGTTTTGCGTTTTTTTTCTAAATATCTCGACAACACAAAGTATTTAATTTTACCATTCTGGGAGAACAAAAATACGAAATTTTTTTAGAATGAGTGTTTACCAAGTTTTTTTTTTGTTTTAAAGTGGTCAAATGAATACAATTTATGAATTTTATTAAGTGTGATATGAAAACAGTAAAACTTAACAAAAATATTTTGATTAATCTTATAAAAATAATGGAAACTTTTTGAATTATAATTCCACAAAATGTCAGAATCAGTGTCTGACCTGGAGGAGCAGTAATTATGTGTACTGGGAGAGAGATCACAGTCTTCCAGGGTCTGGGATTTCAAAAGACTAGCAGGTGATTTGAAAGTTTTTGATGTTTTTTTTCCATTCTATTTTTTCAAACCAGAAATGATTGGATCCAAAGCAATCTATTTAATAGGTCAGTATGTGTATTAAATTTTGATTTTTTTCTATTAAACAACTCCCTGAACCTCCAGTTGTCTGTATCTTTATTTCTCAAATCTTGTACTACTTCAGTCATTTGGCCAATTGGGATTATACAGGGTTTGATCATGCCATGGAATAGCACTTTATCAACAGTTACAAACAAATTGTACCATGAATACTGCCCTAGGTACACATTTCTTGTAGCTCAAGTTATCAACCGCAACCAAATTTATTTCAAACCACAATTAAGACACTGCTATATTAGATCAAACCGTTCAATGTCCTAACAATTAACTTCTATTATTTTTGAATTTTTAAAAAACTTCTGGCATCATTGGTGTCCTCAGATTGCATTATTGTCTACAGCCCAGCTGAGCAACCTCCCAGACCATGTGTGCTGCCACATTCACTCTATGTATTTTTTCTCCAATCCGGGCCCGGCCGAGCAATTTACCGGACTCTGCGTTCCTAGCATTAGTAATATTCCAATTAATAGATACTTATTTGTTTGGTAATTCTCATTGTGATTCATTTAATGTTATATGTTCTAATGGTCATAAAGTGGGCACTAGTGCTCATAATTCTATAAATATCTCTATTCCTCTTTTAAAATGACTTTCTAACTTCCTTTGTGGAAAATCCTTCATAGTTTTATTTTACCTTAGAAGAACAGAGAATCCGGACCTCCGGGATTGATTCATTTCCATAAAATCCCAGAGATAATATAGATGAAGGTATAGATTTTGATATCACACTCTTTTGAAGGTATGATGAATGATATTGTTGAGAAGTATTTGATTTATTAATGAGCCCTTTATTTTATGACTAACCAATACTTCCCAGAAAAATCTTGAAAACCTATGGCTTTCCTAGATTTATTTCTTCACCTATCAAAGAGTATTTTTCTTGTTATTCTTTCCTCCTTAATATTTCTTATATAAATGTATGCTGCTGAAAAGTCACAAATATATTTGTGTTTTATCAGCATTCTGCAAAAAAACTAATGTATGTAACACAACTTTAAAATAATGATTTATTAATTTTAATCCATTATTTTTCATTTTTTTTAATAAGAAATTACTTTTTATTATAGGCAACACCTGAAGAAATTGATATTGCATTGAATATGGCTGTTGACACCGGATATCGTCATATTGATACTGCTTTTGTTTATCAGAATGAAACAGCAATAGGAGTATCATTAAAGAAAATTATTTCAAGTGGCAAAGTTAAACGGGAAGATTTATTTATCACAACAAAGGTATGGTTTGTGGTATTTAATCAGAACTACTAAAAGCATCAGTGTTAATAATTAAAAGAAAATAAATATGAAAAATGTTTTCTCTGAATATAATGTAGAAGAGAGAATTTTGAAGTTTTCGGAAAAAGTAAATTATGAATATACCATTGAGAAAATGTCAAGTGACTTAATTCTTTTGGATTAAACATATAAAATAAGTTGTTGTAGAAAACATCTTTATTAAAAAACGAATTAGAAAATATATTTACACATCGAGTGGTGTTCGTATTTTTAAGCGATTTTGAAGCGTGAAATCAGAAATAAAAACAGATTTAGTCATTTATCATTATGCCATATGGTGAAATTAATGTCATTGTTTTTGCAGCTTCTGTTACTAAGGATGGTCGTGTTGATTTCATGAAGTTTCTTCTGTGTTTGAGCAGTCCGCCAAGAGAATGGAGTCTACCAAATTGTATGCAACTGTGAGACTGTGTACAAGGCAACAAAATAGCCACATGTACAAGCCAAATAAACCAGCAAAAAATTCAAGAGAGAGGGTGACCTCAGCAGTTGCCATACGCAGAGGATGGTAAAAACACAAAATGACCTTTTTCAAAGGAGAAACTGTCAGTCTGGCTACATACTGACTATGTGGGGAAAACAAGTCAATACTGGATTGTCCTCAAAATTATTTAGAATACACCTCACATAAGAGGTGGCGAGATCCCCACCTCCGCAAGAATTGTGACAAGGATTTAGGGCATTCTAGATATCCAACAATGATGAAGAAAAACCAAATGGTGTGAAGACATCTGCTGAAATGCAAAATAAAATTCATCGAGCAAACATCACCAGTGGTGGAGACAGAAGCCCCAAAAGCAATGATATTGAAATAACTCAGCAAGGAAATTAAAATACCAAATAAAATTAATATGTGGTTGGTGGAATCAATTCCGTCTAGGGGGTTGTACCTTAAACAACATGTAAATTGTCCCTAAAAATCATTAAATTAAAATAAAAGAATTATTATAGTAAAAAATAATTTAAATGATCTTTCTGTGAGAAGTGTTGGCTTAAATATGTTTCAGCTTCCACCTATTGCAAACAGGCCTCAATATGTGGAAATGCACATAAAGAAATCGTTAACAGCATTGCAACTGGATTACGTTGACCTCTACTTAATTCACCATCCTGTAGGGTTTATGTACAACAATGGAGCACTTTTCTCAAAAAATGACGACGGGGAATTCGAGTTAGATTACGAAGTCAATCTTGTGGAACTGTGGAAGGTAAATGATTTTCCACTTATTAAACTGTATGAAGGCCTTATTTTAATTGTGGTACCACTCCACTTTTTAAACAAATGGAGTTTTCCATTCTTATTATGTTAAAGAGTCTGTATCTCAAAATGATAAAAAGTGGAGTAGGAGCATTAAAGCCATTACATGTCATTTATAATAAAATAAGTTTTAATTATAAAATATGTTATTTATTTTTACCAAAATGGAAAAATGAACTTCTAAAATTTTATTTTTAACGGAATAATTTGTCATTTTTGTTCCATTTCCACGATTTGTAAAATCTTTATGCTACAATTTTTATTATTATTATTATTATTTAAATTTTAACGTCCATTATTATTAACTACGGGTTATCTACAGGTTACCATCCTTTTCTAGCCAGGATAGGGCTGATGCCTTTTCTTTTTTCGAAGGAAAAGCCACCACCCCTAGTGGGAATCGAACCCACGACCTTTGGCACGGAGTGATAAGTGCTTACGCCTTAACGCTCACGGCTACCGGGTCTCCACTACAATTTTTATTACACTGAATAGTTTTATTTATTACTATAGACACACACACACATACTAAGCACTTGTCAACTCACTCGCAACTATAACTACAATAAAATTGCCTTCAAAGCTAACAACCTAGAACTTAGAATTGTTGAACAACATAAATGCTATAACACCCAAAAAAAATTATTTTTTCCGAAGTTTAATTTAATTTATTTTTGAGGTTTTTATCTCACATTTTTACTGATTAAATCAAAATCCCGGGGAGGGGGCAGCAGTCCCCTCAGCCCCCCCCCCCTTTATATGCGCCCATGCTCTGGTCCTAGGGTTGTTGGTTTGATTCCCACTACAGGTATTGGAAAGAAAGGCATCATCCCCAATCTGGCTAGAAAAGGGTGGTGTCCTGTAGACAACCCATCTGGAATCAGATGCAATGTTTATAAATGGATGCTAATATTATCTACATATTTTGGACAGATCTCATTATTCTGGCCGTGGCCTAAAAGGTATTTGGTGAGGTATGCTACATTCAACACTTATTTTATATTTATCAACAATTTAGTTTTTTCCCCCTATGAGGGGAAAGCCTAAAAGGCCTTAGGAGGTATTGCTTCCCACCAAAAACCCCTCATTACCTGTATGATTCCCTCTTGGAAGAGCTTTAATTATCACCCAATTTTATTTTATTTCAACTATGCCGTTTAAAGAGGATATAATTGTAGGCAATGGAAGCACAGGTAGATGCAGGAAGAACAAAATCCATTGGAGTATCCAATTTCAATTTAAAACAAGTGAAAAGGCTGCTGGAGAATTCCAGGATTCCTCCAGCTAATAACCAAGTTGAACTACACGTCTACCTGCAGCAGCCTGAGTTGGTGAATTTTTGTAAAGAGAACAATGTCATAATTTGTGCATATGCCCCTCTTGGATCACCAAAACTTATTAATTTTACAAAGAAACTTGGATTTTCTACTGAAGGGTATGGATAAAAATACATTTCAACCTTATTAAATATATATAAAGAACATTTAATTTAGAAAACTATTATGATTTAAAATAATAATATCTAATATAAATGTTTTAGTTTTAAATTGATGGAAAAATGAAACTGATATCGAAAACGTCTGACTTGCCGCGGCTGCATCATTTACTATTTTTCCATATAATGGTTTCTGCTATCTGGTGTGATTTAGAAAACTTAGAACAAATCTTTTAAGTCTTCTTAAATTGGGAAAAGGTCATATATTATAAAAACTTCAACTTTTCATTAATTTCTTTTTATTTTGTGCTCTACAAGGTCACATTCGTATAATATGAAAAAATCCCAGTTTTCTCATAAGCATTATAAGATTTCACCTTGAAATTAGTTTCATTCTTTTTCCCACATCTAAATACAGTAGAACTTGGATAATTTGAACCCCTAGGGACCGATAAAAAAGTTCGAATTATCCAAAATTCGAATTGCAAAAGTTTTTGAAAATAAAGGGGTAAAAAATCGAATTTCATATTTTCACATTTTTTAATTGAAAAAAAAAATACATTTTAATTAGACAATAACAAACATTTCATAAATTGATGATTACGTACATAAGTAATAAATCCTATCCATCCCTAACCTTTTTCTTTATTTTTCAGGTAAGTTGATAAAGTGTTAGGAGGAATTCCTTGGCATTTTTAGATATTTTCTTTATTCCTTTTTCAACTTCTTTAAACACAGCAATTTTCTCTGACAACGTTTAAGTTTTACAATTTCTAGGCTTCGACATCCTAAATCAACAACTGCACTGTACACCAGAAATTCAAGGCACAAACAATACAACACATCTAGGCGCTGACTGACTTAACTGAGTAAGAAATGCAGATGGGAGGGATGGTTGGAGTGAATTCTAGGATGAAACGACAGGATGGAACTATAACAACCCCTGGAAGGGAGGTAGCGCGACCCACCACTTTGCAGAACTCCTAGAGTCCAAGAACTAGACTATGAGAACGCCGCGCTTCTTGTCCTGTAACCTTTACATCTGTATCTTACTATCCTTCTTACCCGAGGGGGGAATATTTTCACAAGATTTAAGATCGACCACCTCTCTGTCCACTTTGCATTAGAGGCACAGACTTGTAAAAAATTCGAATTATCCAAAATTTTGTTCGAATTAACCACAATTTTTTTACATTTTTTATGCCCTAAATTCTAGGGGCCGAGAGAAATAATCGAAGTTCGAATTATCCATGTTCCACTGTACCTCTAAAAATGTATCTGTAAGTCTAATAATGAAAATGTGTAAGAGCAACAATTTTTATCTGGTGAATTTTGCCGAGAAAATAGTTTTCGGGTGGATGGATTAAGCTGGTTAATGAGCTTGACCTTTTATTTGAGACAAAGGAGTTCAACGGTGGAGTCCGAATTGACAATTATGCTTTTGTGTGTGCATATACATACACATACATAAATTTGAACAACTGTTTTGTGACCTTGGTGTAATGTTACATTAACATTTTTCATCAGCACTTCAAGATTTTGTTATTTGGTTGATGTCATAAGCAGGCTTTTCTTTCTATATGGAGGGAGGAACAAAACTAAAAGCCCTCAATTTCTGCACTTTATCAAACATTTTTTTTATTGAAATTTTTAATAACATTTCTGGGGGTATTGATATTTTACCTAGTGGTTCACCCTAAATATTTGGCCTTAAAATCTTTAAATTTTAAATTGAGTAATTTACTAAATTGTAATTTTATTTTTGTTATTATCTAGTTTAATACGGTAGAAAACTGCCAATAAACCACGACCACTCTAAAGCAATGCGAGATAAAATAACAATAAGATTCAAAATTGTAAAAATTATTAATTTAATTATGTTCTAATAATATTTATTTATCCAGGATGCATGAAGTTTCTCTCTTGGCAGATCCAGTAATTGTTGATATCGCTAAAAAGCACAACAAACTGCCTTCCCAAGTCTTATTGAGATTTTTAATTCAATATGGTGTTGCAGTAATTCCAAAGAGCACAAACCCCGAAAGGATAAAACAGAATTTTGATGTGAGTGATTATAATTCATTCAAAATAGTTCATAAATTTATTGACAAATTTTTAAAATTACAAATCCAAAAGAGCTGTTATATGAACCATAGAGCAGGTGTAAAGAAATGAGAAGCATTTTATTGGAAGAAACATATTTCAAGACATATTATAGACCAACACATACGGTTCAGAGTGCAATTGGTTTTATTTTTCTTCCTTTGACAATTACAATTTGGTTAAAATTTATATTCTTAAATAAAAAAATAAGTAATTTCCAGTTAAAGCCTGTTCAGATAGATGGAATATTTAAATTTTGCATGCACACGCTTGTGAGAGGGAAATCCTTTTTGGCCATTTGCAATGTTCTTTCATTCTGCACAAATAACCAAACCTCTTCTAGGCTGATTCCTGGAAGACAGCTACCTAAAGTTCGCCCTTTATCCTCTTATTCTTGGCCTGATCTCCTCTTATAAGACTTGCCACCCTCTAGAGATTCTTCATTTTCATACCTGTGACCTTACTCCAGTCTGCCCTGCGGAACCCCACTTTTAGTTTCATAAAAGAGGGTAGGATTGATAGAAAGCTTTTTTGATGTGAAGTTCGATTGTTTTTCATCCCCCTCTTTCCCAACACAGTGTTAAAAAACATTGTCTACTGATTTTTTATTCTGTTCATTTTTTGCTAATTGCTTTTTCAAGACGAGTATATTCCTTTGCTGTTTCCAATGTCTGCGCCTTTCCAGCAAACTATCATTTCCTCCTCATCGTGATTAATGTGCAGCATCTTGTTTTCCTTGTATTTATTGCCATGCACTCAGCTTCCTATTCAGAAACCACTTTTTTTGTAAATTTTCATTAGAATATGCAACGAGGAGAATTGTGTCTGAAAAGACCAAAACTTGGACGAGAATTCTCCTCATGCGCCACTTTCTTATGACTGTACATCTTGGCCTCTGCTTGTAGACTTTTAAATGTTGTCCATACATATGATAAAAAGGAGAGGCTTGAGGCTGCGTCCTTGTTTAATGCCTTTATTCGAGGATTCGATTCCATTTATCCTAATGATACCTTTAGCCATAGATTTAATGACATTTATTACTTTGGTGGATACATTTTTAGCTTCTGATAATTCATACATGATTCCTCTCTTGGGACTGAGTCAAACATTGCCTTATGTACAGGATTTTGAGGTAAACACTCTTCTGTCTATCTCATGACTTCTCAATAATTGTTCTGAGAGTTGTTCTTAATTTTAATTTAAATCAAAGCCCTTTAAAATCAGTAAAATTATTTCTTTGTAAAACGTTCGGTGATAGAAGGTTTTTATCATATTCAGGTTGATTAATTGTTGTAGACATAACTAAGTCATTAAAAATATTTAATTTATTTCAGATTTTTGATTTTGAATTATCTGATGTGGAATTTGAAAAAATAAGAAATCTTGACAAGGGAGAAAAAGGAAGAATGTTTGCCGAAACAGGTGTATTTGCTTGTAGAAAAAAACACCCAGAATACCCATATTAAAGTTAAAAAAAAAAAGGTTGGATTTGTTTTTTCAGTTAATACATGTTTTTCTTAAGAAGTGCTATTTTAAAAAAAATAGAATTTATTAATAAAAAAAAATAGGACCTCAAGTGATTTAATTTGATAAATATCTCATTTTGTTTTGTTTAAATAAAGTTTTATCTTTTATATATAAAAGTTGTTTTGACTATATCACCTAAGCAATTGCTCAGAGCCAACAACTCTTTTACACAGCTCGAAGGTCTGATAACAATGTCTGATAACTCTTCTGCCAATGAGTTTATACACCCATCTCATTGGCAGAAGAGTTACTAGTCTAGTCACTGAGATCTGGAACAAGGGAGGTGTACATGGCACTTCTAAATGTATATCTGCTCACTTCTCCGAAGTACCACCTAAACTATCGTAAAGCTTCATTCATAAAATCCTTCGTTACCCGTGCCACCTCTCTCTGGAATTCCTTACCCCTGTTTATCTGATACCTGTAAGTTCCAAATCTTCCACCAACCCTTATCCTCAAGTCTCACCCAACCCCTAATCATAAACCTCATGTTTCAATCTAACTGTAAACTTCCAGGTACACTTGACACTTAAAGGTAACTTGATGTGGTGAATCAAATGAAGCCATTTTCAAGGCCATGTCTATAACCGTTTTTGGGAAAAGTGGATACAACCAGAATTTTTGTTTTGGTTACTAGAAACAAATTAAAGGATGACGGATTGAGTCGAAAATTTTTCAAGACATTTGACATTCATCTAAACTAAGACATATTAATTTTGGTTACATTTGGAGATGAGGAAGTATTAAAAAACAAATTTTTATAAACATTCATGAGGAGTTTTTCGTATATTTTCTTAAAAATATATCGAAAACGGTTGGAAAATCATGGCAAGGAAACCATTCAAAAGTTTACTAAATTGCCTACAAAAATGACTCTCTTGTGTTTTTGACAGGGCGATCACAGTCGGGGAAATCAGAGTGCACAATTTTCAATGTATACTGTAGAGTTTTCTTTTATATTACACAAAGATGATGAACTATTAATCTACTAAAGCCTTCATCAATACTACATTATACTTATAAACTTTTATTATGAAATAATTGGATGAAGGAAAACAAACTATATTCTGCTGAAAACAGGGCAAACATGTAATTTTATTTAATACGTTTTTTTTTTTTTTTTCTTAGTTATTGTTCATTTATTCAAAAAATAAATGTTTTTCGACATTTTATAACATTCAGATAAAAAACATACTACAAATTGGAGACATCCAATCAACTTTAAGACTTGAATGGATATTCAGGATGCTTTTTTCTGTCAGCAAATAAACCTGTTTCAGCAAAAATTCTACCTCCTTCTCCTTTGTCTAGTGATTTTATTTGTTCAAATTCATCATCGGACAATTCAAAATCAAATATCTGAAAACAAATTCAATGAATTAAATTTACAATTATCAAGCAACATATTCACACTTATCATTTTGGATGATTTCATTTTATTTCTACAAAGTGATTGCTCCATGGGAGGCCATTCAAGGTGTACATACTTTAATTGTAGAAGAATAGAAACAATTGGAGATATATAATTTTTAAACTTTAGACAAATTAACCTGCTGTATGTGGCTTTTCTAGCCAGGATAGGGCTGATGCATTTTCTTTTTTCCAAAGAAAAGCCACAACCCCTAGGGGCAATCCAGCCCACGACCCTTGGCATGGAGTGATAAGTGCTCACGCATGGCCACCAGGCCTTGTGCCTTAATTAACACATTGTTAATGCAGATTGATAACTCACATTAAAATTCTGTTTTATCCTTTCTGGGTTTGTGCTCTTAGGTATTACTGCAACTCCATATTGAATTAAAAATCTCAATAGGATTTGAGAGGGCGATTTTCCATGACTTTCAGAAATTTCAAGTATTACAGGATCCTCCAATAGAGAAAATTGCTGCATTCTGTAAAAATGTTATATTATTTTAGTTCCTCGCATCTAAGGGGATTTAACAACAGTGTTTTAAATTATGGAAAAAGTACAAAAAACTGAAGTTCACATTTTAAAATAATAGAGGAAGAGGACATAGTTTCTTGCTTGAAGAGATTGGCTTCAGTTTCTCAATCAGTTGTATTTATATTTCATACACATTAGTTACATCAGTTCATACAAGTTTGTTCCGGGGGATTTAGATTAAGTCATAAAGGTGGAAATGTTTGAGAAATTCAAATAGTTGTCCGATATAGTGACTGTCATCTGAGCGTAGTTCGTATATGTTCTGTGGAAAGTTAGCATTTTTTCTCAGTATACAGTCTGTCAGGATGTGTTTGACGGTGAAGTGTTGTGTTAATGTACTTCTCCATATTCTGTGTTCATATGAACAAGTTGTATGAGGTTTTAAAATAACGATCTATTTATCAGGTCATCCCATAAGTAATCTCAGTTTATGTCATTGGACTGTAGAATGTGTCGATCCAAGTTTTTCTGCTAGATCTTCGACTGTTACTACAGGGTCTTCTTCTACAGTAGCCTGCAGGAGCTTGTCGTCAAGGTCTGTTGGTCGACCTGTACGAGGCTCGTCTTAAAGCTACAAAATTGCTCAAACCACCGCTGCACTTGTCGTTTACTAATGACATTTTCTTCATAGATTTCTACAAGTTTTCAATAAGTAGAAGCAGCATTTTCTCCTTTATCGAATTCCCAAAGCATAATATGGTGTAAGCGGTGTCTTGGGAGACCCATTTCAAATGAAATTCAGCTCAGAATAAATAAGTTTTGCCAACCAAAACATGATAAATAGAAGTATATTTAATGATATAATAAACAAAAATAAATTGAAAAAGAGAGACCATAAACAGACAGAATATTAAAAACTGACATTACTTATGAGATGGCCTGATATCTATAATAAAAATAAAAGAGCAATTAGAATTATTTCTCATCATAGAGGAACACAACTAAAGGGGAAACGTTTCATAAAACCTTAAGCTCTGAAACAGAGACATGGAAACGAGAGGGTGTTTCTCCAATCTTTATTCCTCAAATGTCTCTTTCTTCATGGGTCTTTTTCCTTCCAAGAGGAGTTGGGAAACCTGCCTTCTCTTTGGACAGCCATATCTTTTACGACCAAATAAGGTTTCTGGTTCATATGGAAATGCCGAGCTTCATGACAAAAGAACAAACATTGCGGTAGCTATCATATTATATTCATATATTCATACAGGAGTCATTTTTGGTACTTAGTAGTCGAGCTGTGGAACGATTTGGAATTTTAAGTAATTTTTGCAAAACATTTTCCCTGAAAGCGACTTCAATAGCTAAATTTCTTTGGGATGTACAAGTGCAACAATAATTAATCTTTTATACATACATATTTTTCAATACATAGAAAACACAATGTTCTCAATAATAAGCTATGAGAACTCTCAGCCAAAATGCTATTTGTTTTTAGTAGAAATTATTTATAAAAACTTACTTCTTCAAAGAAACAATATATTTTGTGAATCCTACCCTTCAGTAGAAAATCCAAGCTTTTGCGTAAAACTGATATATTTTGGTGATCCCAGAGGAGAATATGCACAAATTGTAACATTATTCTCATTACAAAACTTCACTAATTCATTCTGCTGTAAGTAGATATGGAGTTCAACTTGGTTGCAGGCTGGTGGAATCCTGGAATTCTCCAGCAGCCTTTTCACTTGTTTTAAATTAAAATTTGAGACTCCAATGGCTTTAGCTCTTCCTGCATCTACCTGTGCTTCCATTGCCTACAATTATATCCTCATTAAACTGCATAGTTGAAATAAAATAAAATTGGGTGATAATTAAAGCTCTTCCAAGAGGGAATCATACAGGTAATGAGGGGTTTTTGGTGGGAAGCAATACCTCCTAAGGCCTTTTAGGCTTTCCCCTCATTGGGGGAAAAAACTAAATTGTTGATAAATATAAAATAAGTGTTGAATGTAGCATACCTCACCAAATACCTTTTAGGCCTTGTGCTTCCATTGCCTAAAATGTTGACTTGATTGAGCTTGTGAGTTAATATATTTTGTGTTCCCTGTACAGGGAAATAATCCAATCTAACAGTATGTAAATTTTAAAAATACTTCTTAGGCCTTTAATTAAACTAATACGAATAAACTATGTTCGTAGGCTTAATTTAAAATGAATATCTAATTAATAGGGTCTCAGAACAATACACTAAACATGGCTGTTTAATATTCGAAATACATTAGCACTCAAAAGTATTTTGACAACAAGAAATTCGTAAAAGTTCTTGAATTATCGAGGTAAAGTGATGATCTAAACCCCATAGAGGGTCTGTGACAGGATATAGTTCACAGAGAAAGATGTCAAAATCATCCGAATAAAGAGCTGTTATTTCAAGCTGTTAAAAAGGAGTGGGTAACAATTCCTTTGGATCGAATACTGAAGATAGTCGAATTAATGCCAGCTAAAGGCTAATGGATATCGTACTAAATATTGGTTCATTTAAAAATAAAGATGATGCTGAAAATTTCTATTAATTACATTAAGAAAATAGTTTTGAACTATCATATTCTTTATTTAAAGTATGGTTTTGTAATTTTGTTCTGAATTTCAATTTTTATTTCAAAAATATGTAGGCAAATCAAGTTTCATCCAATAAAAAATAGTTGCATATTTGTGTTTATTATTTGTATTAAATTAGCCCAATTATTGCCCTTGTAAAATACTTTTGCGCCCTTTTGTAGTTGGGTTTCGTTCTCACATTTGCGAATCAAGAGTGAAAAGAAATTCACTTTCAAATCATAATGACGAACATTTCAAAATGAAATGAATCATTGATTTTTATCAACACGATTAAGTGAAATCAGTACTTCATGATGTATGTGCTCTCAATAATATTGGAAGAAGACAACATAAACTAATATATCAGGACCTTGGAGGAGTAAGGGCAAATCACGAATTCCGGATGTTGTAAAATCGAATTTAAAGTTCTAGAAGCTTTTCAGCATAGGTAGGGCTAATGACCTCTATGGAGTGCTGATTCAGAAATCTGAATGAAAAAGTAGGTAATTGAAATTCAATGTGTTAATTATAATTTTTACGAGTGATTTATGGGTAATAAAATGCTAAGAGAGAAATGCTTTAAACTGTCAGAGAACTAAAGGCGAACTAGAGAAACAAGGCGAAGCGTCATGTTACCTACATCTTTCTGAATCAGAAAATAAAATAAAATAAGTAGATTTTTCTGATTCGCCCTTACTCTTCCAAGGTCCTGATATTATTCATAGTTAAAAGAAAAATTTACCTTCCATAATTCCACATGATTTACTTCATAGTCCAGTTCAAATGCGCTATAGTCGGTTGGTGAGAAACATTTGCTATCATTGTACATGAAACCTACCGGATGATGAATTAAGTATAGGTCTATGTAATCCAATTGCAGAGCTTCCAAAGATTTATTTAAATGCATTTCCACATACTGAGGCCTGTTTGCAAAAAGTGGAAGCTGAAACATGTTGGTTTTCAATTTTTGAGTATATTCATTTTTGAAGATTACATTGTATAGGAAATTTGTTTGTATCAAATACATATATGTATAATAATCGAGTTACAATTTTAAAAAGTTAAACCAAACTTTTTGGTGGATTGTATACTTCCACAGGAAACAAAGGCCCGGTGGCCAGGAGTGCTAGGGCGTATGCACTCCGTGCCTAAGGTCGAGGTTCGATTTGTCCCCTTCTGAAGAATGTAAGATATTGGATGGAGATGTCTTTGAAAATATACATGTCAAATAATAAAAACAAAACTCACCTTAGTAACTATAAATAAATCTTCTCGTTTAACTTTACCACCCGCAAAAATTGTCTTCAATGAATCTCCAATTGCTTTTTCATTCTGATAAACGAAAGCAGTATCAATGTGGCGGTATCCAGCATCAATCGCAGCATTCAGTGATATATCAATTTCTTCAGGTGTAGCCTAGGATGAACGTTTAAAGACACAGAATAATTAATTTTTAAAAAAGATTGTCATATTTTTTATGGCTATTTTTATAAGTCAAAGAGAGTAAACTTTATCTATAGATTATTCAGAGTAAGAGGAAAATTGATGAAGAAAAAAGTCAATAATCCTCGAGCTATACATAACTAAGGACATTTCTCAGCTAAGTGGTTAGTTTTTCCACAGATTCTTCGTCTGGTCCGTTTTGCGAATGAACAAATAAATAAATTTTAGCCGCATATGGCTAAATCACCTGCAGCCTCCCCTTATATACGCCCATGCAGTCGATAGCACTTCTGCAACCGCTGAGGCAACAGAATATGGCACCAGTCGTACATTTGCTGAGAGCGAGCGTATATGTGGGTTTGTTTGTATTTATATATGGCAATTTGAAAAGGTTAAGTTAGTGAAGTAATCGAATCCTCCCATAGGTGTATGTTTTCTTCGGCTGAATACGTACAACAAAATATTACAGAAACGATTTGCGTTCATAGGTTTCAAAGTATAAGTTTTGACTCAGCCAATTACAAATTTCAAGACGAAATCTCAATAATTCTCGATAAAATTGATAACAAATGAAAATTTCTGTTCGGCCATTCAAATATGACAGACTGACTTGAAATTGTTTTCACATGTTCCAAAATCAGCCAGTGTTCTGGGTGTTTTATTGAATACCTCGAAAACGGTCTAGATGATGCCTTTTGTACGAAGTATAATCCCTACTCGCCCTTCATCTTTACATAATAAATTAACCAATCACCGCAATTCTACAGACCAATTATTATCCAGGATGACTCATCTTTCTTTCCACCCGTGCCGTATTAATAAAACGGCAGCCTCGAGACATTCTAAGATATTGAAGTGTTGCAAAGTGGAATGAACAAAAAACAATATTAATATATTATTAACACTAGATTTACCATACCAGTCACTTTGACTGGTCGTGCAACTTTTGATTTCCTAAATGATGTTATGACTTTTGTAGCTAAAAGTAGAAAATACATTTAATGAACTTAATGACAAATATTTTTTTTTGTTATTGACATTTATACCAGTACCAGGTCTGGTATATCTAGTAAGTAAGATATCAATGGATATTTTTCTCCTCGGTTGATCATTGCCCACTTATCTGCACGTCCCAGGGATGTAAGGACGAATGCGGTACGGGGGTAGCCGTCTTTAGTTTATTGCAAGAGTCAGGTGTGGCCAAACGCTGAGTTATTCAAGAATTGAACTTAAAAAGGTTACCTGCCATGTTCCTAGTCCAATTAAAGGCATCTTCATTTCTCCTGAAGTGAGAACACTTGAAGCAGTAAGCGATGAAACCATGGCTAATCTTTCTCGAGTTATTTCGTTGAGATGAGAGAGAAAGTGTTCTATTGGTACATGCTCGGAGCTCCGTAGATTGTTTACTAAGTGCAAACATTTTGAATATTTGATTTTGTAGTAATTAGATGTTTTATCACAGATAAAGCTCATTATCTGATACAGATACGATTTTAAACTGTTGCCTTACTCTTTAAATATTCCTCACATTATTTAAAGATTAAGATAAATAACACAGTACTCTTTAGGTACATATTGCATACTCGCCATTTATGAATTTATGCGCAAAATACTACATAAACTAGTAGATACGGTAGTCTAAATAAACAACATTTTTACATTTATTGTTCTTGCCTTGTTGAGAAATGAGCTTTACAAAGGTCATGCGGGTTTTGTAGACCGACTTCTGATTAATTTACTTACAGATGGGCGCTACATCCCATGAAGGAGGTGGGCATCCGCCAACAGCTTCATTCATCACGATCGGCCACAAAGGTCATCTCACCATCGGAGTCGGGGACTCCATCTTTTCCTGATGCCACTTGGTTTGCAAAAGAGAAGCAATTTGAGAATTCTCTGAGCCCATCCTCTCGACGTGCCCCAACATTATCGGCCAAGTTTTATAAACGCCACAATGTCTTTTCTCCAAAGAGATGTTTCTGATTAATTATTTACGGTATTTTAAACTGTTTATTAATCTTCTTGAGAATGTGGTATGATACATCAGCTCGTCAGAAGTCTTGCCCTGAGGCAGGAGGGGGAGGGGTGCGTCACCCTGCGCGGACAGTCACTGGAGCTGAAATAAATTAAGTTACACCTATTCGTTTTCCTGCTTACATAAAAGCATTAATGTATGCAATTGGAAAGTCGTCGACCAGTGGGTAAGATGAGTAAACCTTCTACGGAGCGGCCTTGATTTGCTAGAGTGGGGGCATGTTTCTCTCTCTCGTTTAGAAGAGTGGGCGTCTTATCACTTTTAGAACTCAGTGAAGCAATTCCTTCCATATGAACTAACCGTTCGCGAACCTTGTTTGTTTTTTTAAGTCAGTTCGCCGAATTCTCCAAACATTTTCGTTTATTATGTGTTTAATATCGTTTTTCATTAACGAACTTTCAAAACTAAACCATGGCTTACAGTATCATAACTTCTGCATCAAGTATTCCTTTAAATAATCTCTTATGGATTTTAATAATTCTTCTCAAAAGTTCTAAAGGATTGCAGTCTCTTAGATGAGGATTAATGATGGGAGGCGAAAGAAAGACGCAACGTGAAGTGTCTCGACAACATTCTCAAGATGAACTAGAGGATAAAGAGAACGAGAAAGAAGACAATGTTATTAAAAGTCTTCTTAATTCATCATTAACAATACGAGATATATTGGAACAATCCAATATTGCAACAGATGGCAACCCTTCTTCCTATGTTCTAACCCAACAAGACGCACTTCGTCCCATTTATGCTGCTAATGAAAACTTGGAAGTTCGAGATGTTTCGTTAACTTCAGCAAGAAATTGTGATTTAGCCATTCGTGGATCGCTCATTTCAGAAAATGAATTACCGACTGATGAATCGCGCGAAATCGAAAAAGAAGAAAGTGAAAGGAGACAATTTTGCGACTTACATTCGCCTCCAATTGATGAATCTCATTCTTGCGCGAATTCGGCACTTGACAAACCGCTTTTGGAAAGAGACAGAAATTGTAACTGCCATCTTGATCCTCAAGAGAACAATGATGTTCAAAATTTATCTTCAATGCTCACCGAAACATTAATACTTTCGGAAGTCCAGTGTAATTTAGGAATTCAAATTGACGAACCTCTTTCCATTAATTCATCAGGTGCCAAATCGCTTGTGGAGAATAACGTAAATTATAACTGTCATCTTGATCAAGAGGAGCTTACTAAAACTGTATCTCATGTTTATGATGTCAAACATTTGGAAGATTCTCATGTACCTGCGGAGCCCAACAAAACTTTAAAACTCCCGGAAGCTAAGTCCAATGCGAGCATTTCCGTTTTGCCTCCAGCAGACGAATCTCTTTCTGCAAAATCATTATTCGGAAAAAAGCACGGGGAAAATGATCATAGGAATCTTGAGAACAATAAAACACCACCTGTATCTGTAATATCCGCCTCAAATATAAATCGTTCAGAAGTCCAATTTAGTTCGAACAATCTGCCTTTGTCTTCAACCCAGGAATCTGATTGCGCGAATTTAACAGTTGATAAAACCCCTGCGGAGAAAATCGCAAATTATGACAGCCACCTTACTCCTCTTGAGAAAAGTAAAACATCGCCCCCTGTGTATGACGTAGAACATTTGGACGTTTCCCCAGTACCAGCGAAGTCATTCGGATCTTCAAAACATTTGGAAGTCAAGTGCAATACGAACATTCTCTCTTTGCCTTCCAGAAATGTAATTCCTCTACACAGATCAGATACACAACATTTTGAAAGTGTAGTGATAAAGGATTGTGAGAACACGGTATTTGGAACCAAGATTTCCACAGAAGAACTGACCATCAACCAGTATGTTAATCTGAGCAAATTAAGCAATGTAATTTCTCCTGGCATAATCATGAAAACAGGTAAATATTTTTGACTTAATTGGTTAAATCGAACGCTCCTTTTAGCTCATTTTCAACTTTTATGCAAGGAGGAAAACCCACATATGAGGCAATCTATAAGTTCTGACGAGAATTATCATCGTTTAATAACTTACAGGTCTTGAAAAAAACAGTCGTTAAAATTTGTTTGCGTGTGTATGTATAAAAAAAGTTCCATAACAGGCCACAAGGGGCAGATGCTGTAGAGGTATCTAATTCTTGACCAAACGGACACTATTTTGTGTCCTGCCTACTAGTTTTGCAGGCACCCATTAAATCAATTAAAGGCTGGGTTGGCCTAGGGACAATCTGAGACCCCGAATCCAACCCCCAGACGACGACTAGAAGATAAAATCTCAAATTTTGAACTCAGGACCTCCAGAACATTAGTAGAGTGCTCTACCACTGAACCAGCCTTTCCACCGTGTGTTTGTATATTTATACAAACATTTCACTCTCTAAAATAAACAAAAAAAATTTAATGTAATTTTCGATGGGACGACGTCAATCGGGGAAATTATTGTTTAACACTTCGAATGTGTTAGGCATCTCGTCCACTAGGACCCAAAAGCTGCGAACTGCGAAACAACGAATTCAAGCGAACGCCGATCGTACAAAATAGTGCGAATGCTTCTCTTCCATTGCCTCAGTATTCGTCCGGATTCTCAGTAGACGAGGTGGCTCATCGGAAAGGTTTTTTCTATTGATTCTGCTGAAAAATGTTTCGCTTTGGAATTATGTATCACCTTTGATTAATCGACGGCTCAGACGACGTCAGCAAAGACGGGAAATGATGGTGAATCATGTTTATGTCAAAAGAAACGAGTTCGGTGAATTTTCTCATTTGTGGAACGATCTTCAAATCGACGTTGTCCACCACTTTTCCTATTTTCGAATGAGAAAGGATACATTCTTGTCAACATTTATTATAAAATCGAAACCTCCTTCCAGAATTGTTTTTGTACAATCCGCATGTGATATTTTGTTTCCTGTTGGTCCCACAGATATTTCCTTTCCTTAACATGCAAAATTAACTTCTCCTAGTCAATTACTTACTCTCACTTTTTGCACCCGTTCGCATCAAAACCCCAGCACTTCGCACATGTCCGTACGAAAATCGTTCCAAATAGACGAGAAGCCTTAGGCCTCTCGTCCACTGGAACCGAAAAGCTGCGAAATGAATTCGTCAGAACGCACGAACAATCCAAACACGAGGCTCCATCATGGACCGCGTCCACTGGGCCCGTATCGTTCGTCCGTTTTCGTCCGAACTTGTGCGAATCGATCCTATTCTGCTGGTATTTAGTTGCGATCGAGTGCGAAAAGTCATGGTTAAAAATGGTCTGTGAGAATGGTCGATTGTTAATCGTCTATCGAAAATACCTGAATTTTTTGATTTTAGAATAAATGTTGTCAAGATTGTATCGAGATGTATCCTTTCTCAATCGAAAATAGGAAAAGTGTTGGTCATGTCAATTTGAAGATCGTTCCACAAATGAGGCAATTCACCGAACTCGTTTCTTTTGACATTAATGTGAATCACCCACATTTCACGTCTTTGTCGATATCGTCGATGAATCAAAGGTGATAATTCCAAAGCGAAACATTCTTCATCAGAATAATGAGAAATACTTTCCGAAGAGCGATCACGTCTACTGCGAATTGGGACGAATACTGAAGCAATGGACGAGAGGCATTCGCACGATTTCGGAAGATTGGCGTTCGCACGAATTCGTTCGCAGTTCGCAGCTTTTCGGTTCCAGTGGACGAGAGGCCTTAGATTCGTTGCTTTAAACTTAAAACGTTTTTCTTTTGATTCCTCAGTTTTGTTTTGCTTCTTGTTTTTATCATTAATATTAATTTACCAGTAAAACAAGATACTTAAAGTGAGAAACAACTTTTGGTTGTTTGTCATAGATCAAAAATCCCATAATTAAGCAAATAATTTCGCTCCGAGCGGAAGTCGACTAGGCCGAGAGAAAAATTTCCGCTACTGTAAGTTAGTGGCGTCAAAAATCTAACTTTTCTTCAGGATTTGGTTGGATTAGATGTTTCAATTTTCCCGAAATATTAACTATATTTATTCCAGGCTTTCCAAATGACACTGTAGGCATAAGAACGTTATGGAAACGCGCCAAGATTCAGTTCCTGCGAATCGAACTTCTTATTTTCATGCTTTTAATCAATCTTATTTTCATCCTTATTGTCAAACAATTCGCCAGAAACTCTAAAGAAGTCATCAAAACATTTAATAAAGTGATAAGCCAAAGTCAAAATCACTAAATTGTCTAAAAGTCAAATTTTAGTTACGTTTGGCTAAACGTTCTATTATAATATATATAAGCTTTTCTAATTTCCTTATTTCTCTGTTAATCACTTCTTCGGAAGTAATTATTGTCTCAAGATATTGCTCTGAATATGGTTTTTATTGAGTTAAAATATTTAGGAGTGGGTATTTCCAATGCCGTCACCGCTCTATTATACATCACATTATTTTTAAACTTGATAAGGCGGATAGAATAATAATTTGGGGCATGGGCGTATATAGAAAATAATTTCGGAAGGGGGTGGGAAAATTTCGGGGGGGGGGGCTGAGACCATTTCCGATGCATGGAATACTAACAATTTAGATCTTCGAAGAGTTTTAGCCAACTTAAACGCTATTACACCCAAAATAGAATATGTTTTATGAACTAATTGATCTTATTTAATTTATTTTTAAGGGTTTTATGAAATGTTTACCGATCAAATCAAAATTTCGGGGGGGGCTACAGCCCCTTCAGCCCCCCTCTTATATACGCCCATGATTTAGGGTCGAACAATAATTTAACGGGCGTCATTTCCGATACCTATTCGATAAAATAGACGAAGTTTCCAAATTTTTTTCTCCAAAATGCATTCATGAGTGTAACCTGTAAACGGTACCTGGGTAAATTCTTCCGGATATTGTTAAAAGAAAATGATGTTTATGCTACAGCTTTATAAGGATAACGAGATATAATTGAGCTTTTAATATATAAATGGGAAATGGATGTGACCACCGTGGAAAATGACCAAGGTCGACTACAAGGAAACAATCCATTCCTACGCGCAATTGCAGTCTTTATATAATGTTTCATTTAGAAAACGTCCGACACGCATGAGCTGCGTCATCTTTGCGTGATTCTATTTAATGTTACTCCTGATGTATTTTGGAAATTTTAGAATTGAAACTCTTGATATTTCACCTTCAACGGGACGCACATTGCGGCAGCCAATGGTCAAAATTATGTGATAGTAAAATGCGACTATTTTAGCGCAGTTCCTCTCTCCCTCAAACAACCCATCGATAACGAAAATGATGGTGGTCCAAATATGTTAAACATATTGTTTTTTGTTTGTATGTGTTACATTGCTGTGATATATATATATATATATATATATATATATATATATATATATATATATATATATATATTTCACTTGTTCTTATTTCTTTCGATGGCAGGAGGTCCATAAAGTAGTACACCGTTTGTTCTCTTCAACTACTTTATTTGAAATCTTTGTCCGACATGTTTCGTGCTTTATTCGCACTTCATCAGGGGCTTTCCTATACAGACATTATTCTTTTTTACAAATCTCGAAAAATACATGTTTTAATAACATATCCCTACCATAAATAAATTTTAAGAAATTGTTTTAAATTTTTAGTCTTACCTTGTAAGGATGTCCTCTCGTCATGTTCTCACTTGCGAGTCAGGCATAAAAGTGAAGTGTCATCTGTTGTAATCAATATGGTCGTATATTATAGATTATTTCAGCTGTTTTCATTTTTATCAATTATTGATGAGCTTTCATCAATATTTTCATATTCATTATATCAATAATTTCTTTATTCTTTCTTTTCAATGTGGCCCTTTCTTTATTTAAAACTAGCTGAATACCCGTGCTTCGTCACGGCAGATAAGTAGTTATTTTATTGCGTTAAATAATGTTCCATTAAAATTACGTTACTTTACAATTCTGTGCAGTTTATTACAGCACGGCTCCCGTCATACTACATTTTATTCAATGGGCGTTAAAATTTAAAAGTTTATGTTTCCAAGAAGTCATATGGTAACACCCAATATATTTACGAGTATTACCAAGGTTATAGGCGAGGAGGCTTTGCAAGGGTTCCGAATATTATTACCTCGCCTGGAAAACCTAAGGATATGCCATACATCACGGTTTGACCGGGACTGTCCCGGTATTTTGCAATTGTTTCGGTGTCCCGTCCAGTTTTATCAATGTCCCGGAAAAGGCTGTAAGATGTAAAAAGTAATGAATTAATGTTTATAAGAATCTTTTATAAATCGGTTACTTTTCTACAATCAACATTTTTACTACTGCTCACAGTGTCAAAGATATGAGAAGAAATCTGACTGTAAAACGCTGGAACTACCAGCACAGCGCTGCCAGCTGCCAGACACTACTATTTGGCTGAGAGATTTTTTTAAGAAAATCAAGTAGCAAAAAAAGTTCCGTTCTTATTTTTAAGGTTTGGGTAGACTAACAGTTTAGGATCCCCCCTTCCCGTTACTTGCTAGGCTTAAAACTCACCAACCATTTTGCTGATAATTTGTACTCTTTTTATCCCCCCCCCCCTGGTATGCCCATCCCATATTAATGTGTCTCGGTTTAACTCTCCAAAAATATGGCAAGCCTATCTGACGGGGACAGGCAGAAAAGAAACGCAATTAAAACTCTATGAGGGACAGTTAATTTCTAGTAATTCAAGGTCTGCCATCATAGTTGAAATTAACCTCAATTAGAAATAAAACTATGAGATAGATAATGTAAGGTAACAGCTGTTCTTTATCGTCCTAGCAACGCAGGCTGCCTAGGCTTGCCTTCTCTAACCAACTCAAACTTTAAACCCCCCTAAAAATGCTTAAAAATACGAATATCAAAAAATCCTTTCTTAGCGAGCGCCTACGTTATATAGGGAGTGTCCATGCAAAATTTCAAAATTTTCTGTCGAGCGGTTTGGGCTGGGCGTTGATAGATGAGTGAGTGAGTGGTATTTGACAAATATATAGTAGATATGAACGCCATTAAAATTAAAATTATGTTTTAGCGCGGTTCCTCCCTCCCCCATAGGGAGGAACCCCGCTTATAAGGTTGATACAATGAAACAATCCGGAAGTGCCGACAAGAAAATTTCGCGTTTCAGAACCCCTAGAGACCGAAAATAACGGTGGTTCAAATTTGTATATATATATATATGTATATATATATATATATATATATATATATATATATATATATATATATATTTGTCTGTTCGCTCTCTAGCTCGAAGACGAATGGTCCGATTTTGATGAAATTTGGTACAAAAATCAGTCGTCCAATATGAAAGGTCAAGTTCGTTAACCAGCAAAATCCGCCCACTGGAAGATGGAGTTTGGGGCGAAATTCGCGCAGAAAAAATCGTAACGCTTACGTTTTTGAGTTCATAAGCTTGTAAGTACTCTTTTTATAGGCTTCTTGGGCTAGGAAAACGAATGAAACCATTTTCAAGGCGATAGCTTTAACCGTTTTCGAGAAAATTGGAAAAATAGTTTTTGAATACCGTTTTTAATTTGGGTACTTAGAATCATGGGATTCAGTTGAAACATTTTCTGCATGTTCTACTTTCATTAAAACTAATATGTTGAAATTTTGGTTACGTTTGGAGTTAAGGAAGGGTTAGAATAAAATATTTTATTAACAGACATAAAAAGTTTTGGTAACTTTGTATATTTTCCTTAATATCTCGAAAAAGGTTAAGAATTTGGTAAACGAAAGAATACCATTAGAAAGCTTACTAAATGCTCTACAAAAAGTCCGTCACGCAGGAGCTGCATAACTAAGCACTTTCCTCAGAATTTGGGTAGTGTAGACTGCTTTCCAGAACAATTTGCTTAAAATATCCTACATAAATAAAATAAAAACGTGAATAGTTCTCATTTTGTAATGAGTAACTGATCAATTATTAATTTGCATCCAGAGTTATGTTTACACATGGTACCTACTACACTACGTAATAAATACAAAAATCCTCATATTATCGTATTATGATCTAACGCAGGAACAGGATACAGTCACACTAGTGGTAGAAGGCGCTCCTTGCGGCGGCTTTGTGAACCTACGTCTGCCGGCTTTTCTATTCAAATACATTACAAATTAAACCCCCGCTTTCCGATTGACCGATTCAGCTCATTTTTACAACACTTCTTTCTCATGAGTTACCCACGACGTATACAGCGTTTCGTTGCAATACAGCAGAAATTACGACCGGTATGAGTATATTAGGAATTTGGGTCCGGAGTAAACCCCCCCTTCTAATGAACCGATTTAGTTTCTTTTTACAACACATATTTACCTGTAGATTAACACTACGAATACCGAGTTTCGTCGAAATATACCAAAAATCACGGCTGGTAGTGGCGAATTGGTATTGTGGGTCCGGAGTAAACCCCCCCTCCTAATGAACCGATTTCGTTTATTTTTACAACACATATTTACCTGTGGATTAGCACTACGAATACCGAGTTTCGTCGAAATATACCAAAAATCACGGCTGGTAGTGGCGAATTGGTATTGTGGGTTCGGAGTAAACCCCCCCTTCTAATGAACCGATTTAGTTCATTTTTATATCTCACTTTTCTCTCTATATTAACACTACGAATACCAAGTTTCGTTGAAATATAACAAATATTACGGCTGACATAGTCAAATAAGTGTTTTGGGTTCGGGGTAAACCCCCCCTTCCGGTGGACCGACTTTGGTGGTTAACGAACTCGTTCAATCGTTTGCTAATTGAATGCTATATACCAAGTTTCGTGACGAAAAAACAAAAACTCTGGCCGCTATCGTGTTAACAGACACATATATATATATGCATATATATATATATATATATATAGATATATATAAATTTCAACGGGGGTCATTTTCGGTGTCTACTAGGTAGGATCGATAAAGATTTGAAGACATTTTTCAAAAATTCCGTCATGAGTCCAACCTCAATAGCTACTTTCCTTCGGAGGAAAGTGCTAAAAGGTTCTGATGAAAGTTTTGATTAGGCGATGTCAATCGGAGAAATAAGTGCTTAAAACATTAAAGTAATTGATTTTGCTTATTCGAACTGTTCTTTTTGTCTGTTTTTATTCCTTGTTATTTTTTAATTGCTTATAGTTGGATAATGTATTTTACAATAAAACAGATTAGGCAAAATAAGAAAAACAATTCATTGTTAGAAATATAGCTTGCCAAGAGAAAAAGATTCGTTGACGTCTTTTGAATATTTTCAATTGCCTTTATGCTGTTGGTTTTTTTATTTTATTTTTTAATTGATTTTATCTGTAGAATTATTACTATAGTAAAAGAACACAGGAATGTGTGAAAATATTTGATATTTTCCAATTCATTGAAACGTATGAAATGAAGTATCGGTAGAAGAGGATTCTAGGGTCTTGCGGACCTGACCCCAGGTATAGCCAGCCATAAAACCCTTTGAACAAAGGCCGAGGAAAATATTATCTGTTTCTATTCTATGCTTTTCAAATGAGAATAGGGATATGAACAGGAACCGGGGTCTCCCGTGGTCTAATGGCTAGCGCCTTGGATTCATAAGCGGGAGATGGTGGGTTCGATTCCCAACCTCCGGCAGGAATTTTATCATCCCACGGCTCGCTGGTGAAATTCCTCGCTACACCCTGAATGTCGGCGCTAATGACCTAGATGTAGATGTGCCGTAAAAAAAAAAAAAAAAAAAAAAAAAAAAAAAAAAAAAAAAAAAAAAAAAAAAAAAAAAAAAAAAAAAAAAAAAAAACTGGAACCGCGCTAAGATGACGCAGTTCCTGCGAGTCGGACTTTTTTTTTTAGTTATTGCATGTTCCGTCAATGTTGTCCTGTTCTCGTTCGTGTCTATGCTTTTGACGTGTTGTACAATTCTTATTTGTAATAGCTATGCAGTTGAACAGTAGCTTGTACACTTAGGTACACCAAGGCAGCGTCAATGGTGACTCTAATTGTTTTACATACTCTGAAACCATTTCTTCAACCACGTGCCGTGGATTATTTTTTCAATCCCCAGCGCGTACATTTATTTTTTAATAATTTCTAGTAATAAAATAAAAAAAGTAGTTTTAGCGCGGTTCCTCCCTCCCCCATAGGGAGGAACCCCGCTTATAGGATTGATACAATGAAACAATCCGGAAGTGCCGACTAGAAAATTTCGCGTTTCAGAACCCCTAGAGACCAAAAATAACGGTGGTTCAAATTTGTATATATATATATATATATATGTATATATTTATATATATATATATATATATATATATATATATATATATATATTTGTTTGTTCGCTCTCTAGATAGAAGACGAATGGTCCGATTTTGATGAAATTTGGTACAAAAATCCTTCGTCCAATTTGAAAGGTCAAGTTCGTTAACCAGCAAAATCCGCTTACTGGAAGATGGCGTTTGGGGCGAAATTCGCGCAAAAAAAATCGTAACGCTTACGTTTTTGAGTTCATAAGCTTGTAAGTACTCTTTTTATAGGCTTCTTGGGCTAGGAAAACGAATGAAACCATTTTCAAGGCGATAGCTTTAACCGTTTTCGAGAAAATTGGAAAAATAGTTTTTGAATACCGTTTTTAATTTGGGTACTTAGAATCATGGGATTCAGTTGAAACATTTTCTGCATGTTCTACTTTCATTAAAACTAATATGTTGAAATTTTGGTTACGTTTGGAGTTAAGGAAGGGTTAGAATAAAATATTTTATTAACAGACATAAAAAGTTTTGGTAACTTTGTATATTTTCCTTCATATCTCGAAAAAGGTTAAGAATTTGGTAAACGAAAGAATACCATTAGAAAGCTTACTAAATGCTCTACAAAAAAGGTTCTGATGAAAGTTTTGATTAGGCGATGTCAATCGGAGAAATAAGTGCTTAAAACATTAAAGTAATTGATTTTGCTTATTCGAACTGTTCTTTTTGTCTGTTTTTATTCCTTGTTATTTTTTAATTGCTTATAGTTGGATAATGTATTTTACAATAAAACAGATTAGGCAAAATAAGAAAAACAATTCATTGTTAGAAATATAGCTTGCCAAGAGAAAAAGATTCGTTGACGTCTTTTGAATATTTTCAATTGCCTTTATGCTGTTGGTTTTTTTATTTTATTTTTTAATTGATTTTATCTGTAGAATTATTACTATAGTAAAAGAACACAGGAATGTGTGGAAATATTTGATATTTTCCAATTCATTGAAACGTATGAAATGAAGTATCGGTAGAAGAGGATTCTAGGGTCTTGCGGACCTGACCCCAGGTATAGCCAGCCATAAAACCCTTTGAACAAAGGCCGAGGAAAATATTATCTGTTTCTATTCTATGCTTTTCAAATGAGAATAGGGATATGAACAGGAACCGGGGTCTCCCGTGGTCTAATGGCTAGCGCCTTGGATTCATAAGCGGGAGATGGTGGGTTCGATTCCCAACCTCCGGCAGGAATTTTATCATCCCACGGCTCGCTGGTGAAATTCCTCGCTACACCCTGAATGTCGGCGCTAATGACCTAGATGTAGATGTGCCGTAAAAAAAAAAAAAAAAAAAAAAAAAAAAAAAAAAAAAAAAAAAAAAAAACTGGAACCGCGCTAAGATGACGCAGTTCCTGCGAGTCGGACTTTTTTTTTTAGTTATTGCATGTTCCGTCAATGTTGTCCTGTTCTCGTTCGTGTCTATGCTTTTGACGTGTTGTACAATTCTTATTTGTAATAGCTATGCAGTTGAACAGTAGCTTGTACACTTAGGTACACCAAGGCAGCGTCAATGGTGACTCTAATTGTTTTACATACTCTGAAACCATTTCTTCAACCACGTGCCGTGGATTATTTTTTCAATCCCCAGCGCGTACATTTATTTTTTAATAATTTCTAGTAATAAAATAAAAAAAGTAGTTTTAGCGCGGTTCCTCCCTCCCCCATAGGGAGGAACCCCGCTTATAGGATTGATACAATGAAACAATCCGGAAGTGCCGACTAGAAAATTTCGCGTTTCAGAACCCCTAGAGACCAAAAATAACGGTGGTTCAAATTTGTATATATATATATATATATATATGTATATATTTATATATATATATATATATATATATATATATATATATATATATATATATTTGTTTGTTCGCTCTCTAGATAGAAGACGAATGGTCCGATTTTGATGAAATTTGGTACAAAAATCCTTCGTCCAATTTGAAAGGTCAAGTTCGTTAACCAGCAAAATCCGCTTACTGGAAGATGGCGTTTGGGGCGAAATTCGCGCAAAAAAAATCGTAACGCTTACGTTTTTGAGTTCATAAGCTTCTAAGTACTCGTTTTATATGATTCCTGGGCTAGGAAAACGAATGAAACCATTTTCAAGGCGATATCTTTAACCGTTTTCGAGAAAATTGGAAAAATAGTTTTTGAATACCGTTTTTGGTTTGGGTACTTAGAATCATGGGATTCAGTTGAATCATTTTCTGCATGTTCTACTTTCATCAAAACTAATATGTTGAAATTTTGGTTACGTTTGGAGTTAAGTAAGGGTTAGAATAAAATATTTTATTAACAGACATAAAAAGTTTTAGTAACTTTGTTTACTTTCATTAATATCTCGAAAAAGGTTGAGAATCTTGGTAAACGGAAGAATACCATTAGAAAGCTTATTAAATGCTCTAAAAAAAAGGTTCTAATGAAAGTTTTGATTAGGCGATGTCAATCGGAGAAATAAGAGCTTAAAACTTTAAAGTAATTGATTTCGCTTATTCGAACTGTTCTTTTTGTCTGTTTTTTATTCCTTGTTATTTTTTAATTGCTTATTGTTGGATAATGTATTTGAAAATAAAACAGGTTAAGAAAAATAAGAAAAACAATTTATTGTTAGAAATATAGATTTCCAAGATCCCAAGACCTTGTCACTAGCGGGTCTGTTTCTAGTGTAGCGGACCCTTCCAGGTAAGATTGTAAATCATGACCTTTCAAGACTTTACTACTCACAGGAATGGCGTTAGTGACCTTAAGGGTTGACACGCCATCATAATAATTAATTTAAAAAAAAAGACTGGTGGAACCAAAATAATAACTGCTTCTATTTTAATCTTTCCAAATTAGACTTGGGATATGAACGGAACCGCGCTAAGATGATGCAGTCCTGCGAGACGGACTTTTTTAATTTTGAAATGTATCGGGATATTAGTTTAGTCATTTTTGATTACTTAGAGAAGTATTTAATCCCATAAAAAAGAAAATGGTAAAATAGATATAATGTAGTATTACCCCTTAAATAACCCGTATAATTTCAAAATAAAAAGTCCGTCACGCAGGAGCTGCATAACTAAGCACTTTCCTCAGAATTGGGTAGCGTCGAATGCATTCCTGAAAATTTTTTTTTAAAATAACCTATATAGATAAATAAAATAAAAACATAAATAGTTTTGATCTTTTAAATTTGTTATGTGCAGCTGTTTCAATTATTAATTTTGTAATTAAATTCCTTCCAGAGTTTTCTGTATGCGTTGTACACTACTTATTGAAAACTACTTATTTTTTTTTATTTTATTTTTTATTATTTTTTTTTTTTTATTTTTTTTTTTTTTTTATGGCGCATCGACATAATTCTTGGCCATTAGCCCCACTACTTATTGAATACAAAAAGCTTCACATTTCGTCTGTTGATCTTGATGAATAATAAAAGAAACGGGATGCATTAATAACGCAGGAACAAGATACATTGCCCCCCTAGCGGCAGGTATCAGTACTCTACGCGCCACATAGTCATAACAAAACAGAGGCACTCCTACAGGGAGTTTCGCGAATTTACGTTTGACGGGAGAATTCAATTCAAACATTGTACAAAGTAACCCCCTCTTCCGATAGACCGATTTAGTTCTTTTTTACTTAATGATATACTTTAATAATATTTTCCCCATATATCTTCCATGTACAGACAGCAATCCGTTACAATTAGCGCGGTTCCTCCCTACTCCATAGGGAGAACCCGCTTATGAGGTTGACCTCATGACGCAATCCGGAAGTGTCGACTAGAAACTTTCTCGTTTCAGACCCCATAGATCACGAAAATATAGGTGGTTCAAATTTATATATATATTTATATATATATATATATATATATATATATATATATATATATATATATATATATATATATGCTTGTCTGTTCGCGCTCTAGCAAGCTCAAAAATTGCCCGAATTCGATGAACTTGGTACAAAAATCTGTCGTCTAATTTAAAAGGTCAAGTTCGTTAATCAGCAGAATCCGCCCACTGAAAGATAGTGTTTGGGGCGAAATTCGCGTAAAAAAAAATCGTAACGCTTACGTTTTTGAGTTCATATGCTTGCATGTACTTGTTTTATAGGTTTCTTAACATAGGAAAACGAATGAAACCATTTTCAAGGCGATATCTGTTACCGTTTTTGAGAAAAGTGGAATCAATGTTTTTGTGTCATTATTTTTTTGTGGGTACTTAGAATCATGGGATTCAATTGAAATATTTTCTACATCTTGAAAATTCATTCCAACAAAGAGGTTTAAATTTTGGTTATATTTGGAGTTAAGGAAGTATGCCAAAAAAAATATTTTATTGATTGACATGAAAAGTTTTCGGATTTTCATACATTTTTCGTAAATATCTCGACAACGGTTGAGAAATCGTGGTAAGTGGAAGGTAACCATTCGAATACTTACTAAATTCTCTACAAAAAAGATTCTGAAGCAATATTCGATGGGGCAACGTCAACCAGAGATATAAGCGCTCAAAACTTAAAATGTGTTTGTTTTGTTATTTTGAACGGGTTTTTGTCTTTGTTTATCTCAATTTTTAATAGGTTGTTTTTTTTGTTTTAAATTGCATTTATCAGTGAAATTAGTATTTTAGTAAAATAAGCCAAGAAACTGTTAAAGGTATTGGTAATAAGTTTGGAGTGGCCGTGGTAATCATGATGGCAGTGGCTAATCATGATGGCGTATACATAAGTTTGTTTTTAATTCTCCTATCTATATAACTTTCCTCATAGCCTACAACTGAAGTTATCGTTATTTCTTATTTTATATAAAGATTTAACCCACGAGAGAATGGAATTTTATTTGCAATGAAGCAACATGACACAATTACAGTTGATTATAACAGTAAAATGAAATTGCTAGTAAAACAAGAATCTGAAAACGAATAAAATAACAACGAATTTTTGGTTCGAAATGGAGCCTTCTGTGCAGTAGTCGAAGAATGAGTATGTTTTCAGTACATATTGTATTGACTTATTCAGCCTTCCTCAATAATGAGTATTTAGAATTATCCGTATTATTCAGTGTAAGTTGGCTACTGTCAGTTTTCTGTGATCTGTGATGCCTAATCTTTTCCATTTCTTCGAGATATAGGGAACCGCGCTAAGATGACGCAGTTCCTGCGAGTCGGACTTTTTTATTATATGTATAGATAGAATCCAGGGTCTCCCCTGAACAGGATCGTGAGCATGCACATATCCTAAAGGAGATTTGGGTTCGAATCCCGCTTGACCTCAACCACGGCTGTTTATAAAGGTTGGTGACCTGTAGAGAGCCCGATGCTTAAAATAACTAGGTGCTCCTTTAAGAAATAAATAAGCATAAACCATTCTTACAGTTGTCACAATCTTTTCGAAAAATATTTCTTCATGTAGAGAGGATATAGATCCCATCCTGGCGACACGCAAGTTCACAATTGAAATTGTACTTCGCTTCTTTAAAATATTTTTGTAAATTGTTCAAAAGTATATTTACAGTAGTTAGTAATTTAGGAGAACATGTTTTCACGCTTGGAGATATAAATGTAATGACTTTCTTTGGTCATTGTATGCCTGTACAGAACCGTAGCGAAGAAATAGTCGACCTTTGTTATTGATAAGATGTAGATAATTGGGGGTAGGTCATTTGTTAAATAAAACTACATTTTATAACTAAAATGTGTAACATTTATTTGCCAACGTTTCGGCACCCTTCCTAATATTGCTCCTATCCGTCCCATACTTTGATTTGTAGTCTCCAAGGAACCGAGCTGTTCTCTCTCACCTCCATAGCCCTGAAGATGGCTTGTAATTAAAGCCGAAACGTCGGCTGATAAATACTACACATTTTAGTAATACAATATAGTTTTATTTAACAAATTACTGAACCTCGATCATCTACATCTTCTCATGTACGGAGCTAACTATTTTCTAAAATTTCTTAATCAAAAACTAATGATAACAAATGATAGTCCATTAGAATGCAAAATTCTCCCCTTGATTACTTGTATTATGTAATCATCGGAGAATGATTGGATTTTTTTTTTTTTGCAGACAGGGAGCCATTCCTCCGTGAAAAAAAATAAACTTGTCAAGGTTATGTGAAAAACAGAACACATTTTCAGGTCAGTTTTCTTTCTCTTCTCGATTAGTGAGGTTCTCTTCTAGAAGTGTCTCCGTGTAGATAGTGTTCGTATGGTGTGTTTTTATCAGAATATATCACACATCATGAAAATCCACAGGATAGAGACAAAAGTTTATCAAATATCTTCCGAGAAAGGCGAAATCTTTGTTGAGCACATTTCCACTGAATGTAAAGTATTTATATATTTCAATATATTGTTGTTGAAATATCAATCAAAGTTATAATTTAAAATATATTCAACAAAATGTACAACACTTGTTAGATATTTCAATGAAAATTTACATGTATTAATTATTCGTTATTGGCATAAAACATAAAATTAAAGGCTCTAAAAATTAGTTCTCACTAAAAATATATTTTTACACTTGCGTGCGGGTTTAAATTTATCATGTAAAAGTCAAAATAAAGCCGCTCCATTTCTTTTAACATATTATTTTGAACTCAATTTGATTAAAGGGGTTCCACCTCTTTCAGATTCCCCAAAAAACATTTTTTAACTTAAAATCCACTCTTTATAAGTAAGAGGGCGCGGAGAATCTAATGAAGAGGCTGCTGTGAATTTGGTTTGAGATATATTTGCACAAGGTCAAAAGGTCAAGGTTTGACGGAGATCTTATAGGAAATTTGATACAAAATTTGAAAATGTCATCAGGCTCAAATTTTACCTAAGGCGTGAACGACAAATAGCGCCAAAATGATCAAAAACTAGCGTTTAGGAAAACAAAAACGGAAACGCCTATATCCAGGGAAATAATGCAAATAAAAATTTCTCCTTAGTGGCATTGAACTACACTTTAGTCGGCGTACACACCCCTCAAGTATGGCGATTTCCTGGGACTACCCTGTATATCAAAAATACAAGACATTCATCGAATAATTTATGACCCCAAATAGGTCACGGTTGCTAGGGTGCATACCTCATACCTGACTCTGGCCTTGTCAAGATTCGCTCTAAAAACACACTACTTACTCTTTCTTATTTTCTTTGACTATAATACTAATTTTACAGATAAATGCAATTCAAACAAAACAAAAACAATTAAAAAGCCATTTAAACAAATACAAAACCCGTTTAAAAGAACAAAACAAACACATTTGAAGTTTTAAGCACTTATTTCTCTGACTGACATCGCCTACTCGAAAATTGCTTCAAAATCTTATTTGTAGAGCATTTAGTAAGCTTTCGAATGGTAACCTTCCGCTTACCAAGATTCCCAACCGCTTTCTAGATATTAAGGAAAATAAGGTGCTAATGACCTTGGCAGTAGAAGCACCTATAATTAATAAATATATAAAAAAAAATTAAGGAAAATATATGAAGTTCCCAAAACTTTTCATGTCTATTAATAAAATATTTTATTCTAATCCTTCCTTAACATCAAACGTAACCAAAATTTAAACATCTTTGTTTATATGAATTTCAAACATGCAGAAAATATTTTAACTGAATCCCATGATTCTAAGTACCCAAACCAATAAGTAGATTCAACAACTATTTTTCCACTTTCCTTGAAAATAGTTAAAGCTATCCCCTTAAAAATGGTTTCAATCGTTTTTCTAGAGCAAGAAGCCTATAAAACGAGTACTTACAAGCACATGATTTCGCTCCAAAAACCATGTTCCGGTGGACGGATTCTGCTGGTGGACGAACTTGGCCTTTCAAATCAGACCTAAGATTTTTGTACTAAATTTCATCAAAATCGGACCATTATTCACTGAGCTAGAGCGCGAACAGACACACACACACATGTATATATATATATATATATATATATATATATATATATATATATACACACACACACAGACACACACACACACAAATTTGAACCACCGTTATTTTCGTTCTCTAGGGGTTCTGAAACGCAAAATCTTTAATTTATTGGGAGACATACTACATAACATCCTTTTACAATAATATTGTGTTTCAAAATGGCATGTCACAAAATACATTAAATAGAACAATAATATAAAAACAACTATGGCTCTCCTGACCATAATGAATTGGTGGGAATAACCACCGAGGATATAGTCCACTATAGTAATCGAGTAATTTTACTACCCAATACACCTCAAACATGGGCTATCTGCCGTACATAATTCCGGAGTTGAGGGTTATTACTAATAACCCCTCCAGAAGTCCAACTATAGAATATAGACAGGTTACAATCCTGTTGTCCAACTATGCAAAATATTATAAAATATAAGTAAGTTAATTAAAAACAACTATCTTAAAACAATATTGAAGGGATAAAAGCTATAATAAATTATATATATACATATAAACCAATAAAGTTAAAAATAAATAAATAAAAATAAATAACATTAAAAAAAAAACAGGAACTAGATATAGTAATTATCATGCCACAATGGAATGTGTTTATTATACCCTCAATAAAATGCTCCTGGGTTCCCCCCGGCGAGATGAGTCCTCCACCTGCTGAAGAGAATGCAAGAGCCCTTCAGTACACTCCTAGCAATACCCTGTAGGGTATACATTGGTATGCCAAGGTCCTTCAAATCTTTAGCTGACTTAGGACTCCATACACCCCTCCAGCTGATGGTACAGGACGTTCCTCTCACCCAATCCTGGGAAACACCCAACATTCTCCCAATAGTCTCCCTGACCTCCAGCACCCCAGCATACTTCGCCGATTTCCCCCGATGGAGAACATCCAGCCCAGGAGCGGAGTCAACGATCTGGACGTCGACGATGTACACTCTGTTCTCTTTCAGTACGACAATGTCAGGCCTCCACATCCTACCGCGGGCGTTGAAAGTCGTCTCTACGTGGACCTCATAGCGAAGCTGAGAGAACTTGTCAGCCAGCACACCCACCACAGCATCGTGGCGCAGAACCCGACCGCCGTGAGACAAGAAACACCTCTGAAGTACATGGCCAACCGTCTCTGCATAAGGACAGCCTGCTCGGCAGAGAGGCAGTCCGTCAATCCTGCGACCCCTGGATCCCCTAACGGCAGTCGGAAGCGCGCCAATGTGGGCGTGAACAAACTGGACAAAGTCCCTGGCCTTTATGGTACCCGCGCCAGCAGAGATCCAGTGAGTTGAGGCTTTGCATTTCGAAGACTCTCGTAGGGAACCACCATCGATGGAGGAGTATAACTTTTCGGCCCACCACTGTTTCCTATCCGTTGAGTAAAAGGCGTTCTCGTTCAAGCCCTGTCTCCCCAGGGCCTCTCTCGCGTCCCGCAACCTTCTGGCTACAGCTCTCGAATTGTATGCAGCCCTCGCCGCAGGCAACCCTGACCTCTCCAAACGCTGGAGACGAGCAATGGTTAACCCAGGGACAAGGGTGCTCATGCAAGGCACCCCCAATCCTCCGTCCGCACACGCTGCATGAAAGTAACCCAAGGGAATATCCCTTGGGAGCCTCAACCAGCGCCTCACTGCAGCCCTGACCTTGATATCAATCTTGGCCAGAGACTTCCGGGAGACGCCGCCAAGCACCATGCCATGTACGAACTTCGGAAGAAGATGACTTCTAAGAGCTAAGAGCCTCTGTTGCGGCTTGAGAGGAGCATTCTCCAGCCTATCGAGCGCTACTCTAACGTCAAAATTGGACCCCTCGGAACCCCTATCCTTGTAAACAACACCCAGGTACCTCCAAGCACCCTGTACCTGAGTTTGTCGCACAGGCACATCATTGATCTTGAACAACGGGGTTGTGACTACCTTGATCTTGTGACACCTACCAGCCGGAACCAGTGACAGGGCCAGGCACTTTCCCGGGCTCAGTGCCATTCCCATACTTCGAATGGCACCTTCCACCCTCGAAATAGCCATCCTCATACCGGCCTCCGAGGAAGTGAGCAAGACCAAGTCATCAGCAAACGCCAGATAGGAAATCATCGCCCCATCGAGTTTAAATCCAACCTCGCTTGGAACTGCTTGGAAAACCCAATCCATTAAAAGATTAAAAAGGCAAGGAGACAAAGGATCGCCCTGCCTAATCCCTCTTCCGCAAACGATTGGGCCCGTCCATCCTCTACCATCGGTAATGCGGGTAAACCCGCAACCGTAGACCCCCATCACGTACTCGATGAATTCGGGAGGCAGGCCTTTGAGGGTCATTGCAGCTCTAAGGGCATGATGGCTCACACTGTCAAAAGCCTTAGCAATATCAAGGGCGACGACGTGCAACTCGCGGCGTCGAAATCTCGCCTCCTTGATCACCGCATCCAACACCACTGTATTTTCAGCCGTTCCATCGGCTGAAATGAATGCTATTTGCCCCACCTCATGCAAGTCCAGATCCCTCAGGCGCACAGCTAGGATTTTATGAAGCTGCCTAAGGGGTACCGAGGCTACAGAAATGGGCCTATAATCACCTGGCCTTTCGGGACTATTCACCTTAGGAATGAAAATCGTCCTAGCTCCCCCCAGCTCCGGAATACTCCTTCCTCCCAATAAATAAATATTGTAGAAGAGAGCCCGGAGCACAGGAGAAGCGGACTCCCATTCCACCACCTTCAAGCCGTCAGGGCCAGGGGAAGAAGAAGCGTCAACCTTACAGGTCTGTACCTCCTTAGCCTCAATGGGCGTCCATAGGGTATAGATGCGCCTATTATTACGTGCGATATTTCCTAGCTGATAAGGGTGAGAAGGGGCCTCCATCAGTGGGCGCCAATATTCCTCCAACTCATTAAGTGAATGGCGATGGTGCGCTGGGCCTCCATTGAGTATCTCATTCACCGCTCTTCTATTCTTTTTCCACAGTGTCTGAAGGCGGGAATATTCGGCCCTGCGTCTTGCTCTAGCATTAATCGGAAGAGGCAGCAGTCTCCTCGGCTGTCCGCAAGGCTCTGGAGCAGGCTGTGTGCCCCAGGCCGGGAAGCGCGCCCGGATCCACTCACAGAGTTGGTTACTCACATCAATTCCAGCCCTCGCTGGCTCAATCAAATCTCCGAGTCCTCCATCACTGCCTTCCAACTCGGCTACCTGCCGCAAGGCAACAATGTAGAAACCCTCAGTTCCTTCTTCACCGACAACCCTCACTCCGTCTGCGGGCTGATCATTCCCTCTCTGCTTATTTATTATAGCCTCCTCTAAGATGTTCCTATAATCGGCCTTACATCGACGCCTAGATACTGCCACCGAAGTTCGCCCTACCAGTTTACTAGAGAGCCTAACATTGCTCACAGAGCGACCTGCACAAACATCCTCCGCCCCCAAACCAGCCAAAAGGCGCAACTCCTCCTTATTCCACCTTCTCTTGGCTGCCAGCACTATTCCAGCATTGTGAATCTCGGGGCGGGCTAGTCTCTCGTCGGCACTTCCGGATTGCGTCATGAGGTCAACCTTATAAGCGGGGTTTCTCCCAATGGAGTGAAGAACCGCACTACTTTCTTGCTACTACTTTCTTGCTTGCATGCTTCTTTCTTAGAATACAAGTAGAGTTGCATAATATTTTGTTTTCCAGATTCCTCAGGGAATGAAAACTGTTGTATGAAATTCAGGTATTTATGGGCGACCCTGTTGCTTGCAATAATCATCACAGCTGCTGTCTCTGTTCCAAGTTTAATTTTCCTGAAATCTGAATCTCTTCATGAAAATAATGGTAATTATATTAAGAGTCTATCTTAAAACCAAATCAGGCCATCTAATTTTTAATGCTTTCCGAAGAGATTTAGCTAATGAGATTTGCATTCATAAAAGATTTATTGAAAAACTTCTTCAAATCTTAGTCAGTTCGAAACACTAGATAATAAATATATATATATATATATATATATATATATATATATATATATATTGTAATGATATATTACATTCTTGAAAATATTTTTAAATTCAAATAACCATCGATATTTTGAAAAGCCCGCGCAAATCACAAACCATATGTACAAATAACATCGTATTATATACGATCAAAATTAATAATGTTTTTGGACAATACTGGTATACAATATATCCATATTAAATGTACATCCAGATAACAATAAATTAATTATTTGTATTACAAAAAACATAATTGTTATCTTTATATATAATCCAACAAACTGCGGAAGTTAAGAAGCAAGGACGCTAAACTTTCCCGCTTGCTCGAATAGCGTCATTCTATTCTCAGCGTTGGTTGAAGGCGGACCTCTCCTCCAAGGAATACCAAGTGAATTGAGTTTTTGTTGGAAGCGGATTGATTTAGAGGTAAGAATTGTTTTTTTTGTAGTTGTTGATTATTTTATTGTTGTTTGTGTGTAGTTTTAGTATTGTTTTGTATATTCGGAATTGTCTAAGAATCAATATGAGATCGTTCATTCACTCGGAACCTTGATCCATGAGATTAAGTTAAATTAATATAATATTTTTAATTAAAATTTCTTTATTTCTTATTGTAAAGAATAATCATTACATTTATTGGCGACCCAACGTGGCGCAATCTTTTTATAAAAATTAATCATTACATTTAATGGCGCCCAACGTAGACGGCCGAGTGAATTGAAATTAAAAACAGTAAATAAATATTAAAAATAAAACTTTAAAATAATTTTTTTTTTAAAATAAAAATGTCTGACGTGAATATTGAACAAATTCAAAATAACGGTGAGGAAAATAGTGTAGAATCACCGGAATACGTATTTTTTACAACACCGGGAGAAATAAATATTATAGTCGAAACACGTGAAAACGAATTGCAGGAGGATGATGCAATAGCATTCAGAGAATCGACGGCGGGTTCCTTAGCAACGGAAATTATATCCAATGACCGTACTTCCGAAAGGGATAATGAGATGCATCCTCAAGGCTTAGAACATTTGATGAAGCTATTGTTGGAACAAAATAAAAAATTAGAAAATAAAATTGATGCAAATAGGATCGAACAAAATGAAATAAAGTTCGAATTAAGTAAAAATAATAAAATATTGGAAAATAAAATTGATAAAAATAATAAAATATTGGAAAATAAAATAGATGCAAATAGAATAGAACAAAATAAGAAAATGGACGATTTATGTGCGTATTTAAATAATATGGGTGAAAGTCAAAATAAAGAGACGATAGAATTGGAAAAATCGAATAATAACCTTTTTAATAAAAATAATAGAAGTTGTAAAGAAATTATTGAGATTAATGAAAATAATAATGAAAATTTAATTAAAAATACCGGAAATGATACATTAATAAATAATGACAATTTAAATGAAACTATAAAATACAGTTTAAATATTAATGATAGTAGTAATGACCAAATATTAGAAGATAAAATATTGATTGAAGATAAAAATGACTATAATTGTTTAATAAATGAAGATAATACAATTCAAGAAAAAATATTAACTGAATTAAATAATGATAATGAGGGTACAAATGAAATAATTAATAATAAGCTAATAAATGATAATTTCAAAAATAAAATAAGTACAAAATTTATAAACAAAATGATGGAACAAAAGAAAATTGAAAAATTATCTGATAACTATAAATTCAAAATAAATGAAAAGAGTTATAATAAAAGAAGTGGAAATATACCAATGAAGAAACTAATTAGAACTATTAATAATAATAATAATTTAAAGATTTTGAATGTCAAATTTGGAAATAAAATAAAAATTCTTTATAAATATAAAAGACAACTTGGAATAGAAAAAATTTCAAAGCTAAATCGGCCTCCAAGGAAAAGAATAAAACACTTTTATAGAAAGAAATTGGACTGCTGCAAAGAAAATATTAACGACCAGGAATAAATTCATGAAAAAATTTCAAATTAATATCTATTAGTTTAGTGTGTTTTTATAAAATTTATTAGTTTAGCATTTTTTTTTAAGAAAATAAGATTTATATTAATATAAGATTTAATTGATAATAATAAGATTTAAAAATTTATCATAAATTTAATAATCATATTAGTTTAGGATAAGATAGTTTTGATAATGATAATGTTTAAAAATGAACAATGAAAAATGATAATTTAAATTGAGAAATGATAATGAATAAAAATTATGTAACGAAATAAGTTACTGAAAATTTGAATAAAAAACAGGCTTACCAATCTAATTAATAGTTCTGTATCCCGAAACTCCAAATTAAAAAATTCAATTTTAAATTTATTTTTATACCGGACTAAAAATATTTTTTTTAAAATTTTTTTTTTTTTAGACAGGAGTGCAAATGTAATGATATATTACATTCTTGAAAATATTTTTAAATTCAAATAACCATCGATATTTTGAAAAGCCCGCGCAAATCACAAACCATATGTACAAATAACATCGTATTATATACGATCAAAATTAATAATGTTTTTGGACAATACTGGTATACAATATATCCATATTAAATGTACATCCAGATAACAATAAATTAATTATTTGTATTACAAAAAACATAATTGTTATCTTTATATATAATCCAACAAACTGCGGAAGTTAAGAAGCAAGGACGCTAAACTTTCCCGCTTGCTCGAATAGCGTCATTCTATTCTCAGCGTTGGTTGAAGGCGGACCTCTCCTCCAAGGAATACCAAGTGAATTGAGTTTTTGTTGGAAGCGGATTGATTTAGAGGTAAGAATTGTTTTTTTTGTAGTTGTTGATTATTTTATTGTTGTTTGTGTGTAGTTTTAGTATTGTTTTGTATATTCGGAATTGTCTAAGAATCAATATGAGATCGTTCATTCACTCGGAACCTTGATCCATGAGATTAAGTTAAATTAATATAATATTTTTAATTAAAATTTCTTTATTTCTTATTGTAAAAATTAATCATTACAATATATATATATATATATATATATATATATATATATATATATGTGTGTGTGTGTGTGTGTGTGTGTGTGTGTGAGAGAGAGAGAGAGAGATACACGACAGCGGCCATACGTTTTGTTTTGTCAGCAAGAAACTTGATAAATAGCATTCCTATAACAAACTACTGAACGATTTCCTTAACCATCAAAATCGGTCCACCAGATAAAGTAAGTCCACTCGCCGTAGAGTGCAGTCATGTTTTGCTTCAGGCTACCGTCGCTTATTTTGTTTATTTCCTAAACGCCTCATCAGTTGGGCACGCCGAGTTCCGTTCAAAGGAAGCCAAAATGAGGGCCGATACGGGGACATGAAGTACCCAAAGGTTTACCTGCGCTCTACTAAAATGGTCCAATTTTGAAGACGTTTGTCGCAAAAATATTGTGTCTAAAACTATAGGCTACTCGAACGAAATGATTGACAAGCGGGATCTACACTATTTTTTGGGCAAAATGCACACTTTTTATACTGACTGGGGAATCGAATGAACCCAATTTCGGGTTTACATCAGACACTTCTCGCAAGATATATATCTCTGGTGTCTGATAGATAATTATCATAATAAGTAAATCCTACGCCTGAGATATATTTTCTGTGAGAAATGTCCGATGTAAACGCAACCTTATTGCTCGTGATAGAAATATATATCTCAGACATAAATTATTTGCATTTTACAAAACTTCTGTCTGGCATAAATATCCTGCAATAACTATCAGTTGTAAAAGCATCCTTACACCTTACAGTTTTCGAGAAAGGTGGGAAATACTAGTTTGGTTTCGAATACTCCCAAACGATAGATTCAATTGAAAATATTTTCCATTCATCTAAATTAGGCTATATGCATTTTGATAACTCTTAGCGTAGAGGAAGCATTACAAAAAAATATTTATATATATTTTATCAATAGACGAGCCAGTTTTGGACTTATTGTGTTCTATCTTAATATGCGCAAACGGTATCAAAATCGTTGTAAGTGATTATTTGAAACACTAAGCTCCTACAAATTAGCATTAGGAGTAAATTTCGGTAGGACCACCTTGGTCTAAGAAAGCGGTGCTTGAAGGTTCGGAAGTGTCGGTTTCGTTACATTGATGGTCAAAATATTAAGAGGTTCTATTCTGAGTCGTTACATTTATGGTCAAAATATGAAAAGGTTCTAATCTAAGCTTTCAAAAACCCATCAGCATTATATGGAAATACGCAATGATGACGCAGCTCCTGTGGGTAGGATTTTTTGCGTTTATATTCCACTTATATCTAATTAATCTTCTTTAGTTGCAGAAATTGTCTCCAATGAAGAAATAGATGTCCCAGCAAACTATACGCTCAGACTAATCCCATGGAGTCAGTGGACGAATGTACCTCAAGCCAAGCTTAGACCACTCACCATTCAGCCTGCAAGGTAATACAAGACCGTCACGCAGGAGAAGCACAACTAAGCACATTCGTCAGTAACGTGGTTAGATTAAACAGCATTCCTAAAGAATTTTTTAACCCCCTAGAGAGTGGTGACTGCTGTTCAAGTCGAGTAGAAGGAGGCGTGCCCTGGGTGTAGAGAACTTTTCCTTAGGTTGGAGGCTTGTACAGCAGTTCTCACTAGTTATAGTCTTGAATGTGGATGAGCTGTACAAACGTTCTGTTCAATGTTTCTATCTAGGGGATTTTGGGAAACTAATAGTTCACTGTTTCACCACTAGAATTAATTTAGGAATCCTTTTACCGCGGTTCCTCCCTCCCTCCGTAGGGAGGAACCCCGCTAATTTGACTTAATTAAATTGTATGTTAATGCCTTCGAGGCGTGAAATTGCCATAGATTCAAAACACTTATTTAATAGTAATAATAAATTCACAGAGTACACTAAACACTTACACTGACACAAGGTCGCCTACAGTACACACCCCACGATCGCCTTCCCTGGGTGCGTTACCTGGCAGTAGGAATGTAATGCACTACCATTTCAAAGTGGTGAAATTTAAGTCCATTATAGGCTTGCACGAATGTGGAGTGAGGTCTGCTCCAGAAGGAATAATTTCCAGACCTTGAAATCGGAAGCAGTGCAAGCGGTGCTCCGAAACCGTAGGATTAAGAATATTTAAGAAGTATGCAATCAAGGACTGGCTTGAGCTTAGAGGAGAGTGGTCCTTTCCCGCTCCTGTCAGAAATTGGCAAAGAAATATACAAAAACGCATGAAATAGGCTGGAAACATGCTTAGTGCATTCACGCGAGTGTATTATCTGGCCATTAAAAGCGGACTAGAAAACAGCACACTGTCCGTCTGGATGCTGAGAGAATTGTCCGATACTTCTTAAATATCCAATCAATGCCTGTACATGTGCATATTCAAATTATATATTTCAGTTGGATAGAAATCCCTCGCAAATTAATTGAGCACACCGAAACAAAGGAAACCCACCCCGATGTAATAATAATAATATTGATACCGCAGTCCCCAACAATAAGGATATCTGGAAATTGTATGCCGAGAAACTGTGAAATACCAGGACTTGGCCATAAATCTGAAAGACTTGTATAAGTTGGATTCTGCAAGGGTAACAGCCCTCATAATCTCGACCAACGGACTCATTCCAAAAACCTGAAACTGTGAAATACCAGGACTTGGCCATAAATCTGAAAGACTTGTGTAAGTTGGATTCTGCAAGGGTAACAGCCCTCATAATCTCGACCAACGGACTCATTCCAAAAACCTGAAACTGTCGGAGGAACTTACTAAAAATGCCTAACAAGCGGTACTGCTTGATACAGCCAAAATAGTTAGGACATTTATAAATGGAAACCCATAGTAAAAAAACAAAACAACAATTTGGTTGGCAATAGCCCCCAAAAGAATTTATCCCAAGAAACTGAGGAGAAAACCCCCCAATAATAATAATTATCTCCATTGCAGGTATACTGTGGTCTGTCATACTGCTAGCAGTTTCTGCAACACGAGTCCAACATGTACCAACAGTGTCAAAAATATTGAGTCATGGCATCTACAAATTGGACTAAGTACAGCATGGTACGATAAATATTTTAACAAAAAATAAGTAAATATGTTATTATTAATTTGTATGTTTTTGAAGTTTTCCCAAGTCACATAAATGCTGGTAAAAATTGTTGGCACATACCAGGAGAATTTAGGAATTGAGATTGCACTCATGAAAGTATTGTTTAAAAAAATATCTTGATCGATTTTAATTACTACATACAAAGAATTATATCCTTAAATATAAATACTTGATTTAGGTTACAGCGTTTCTGGCAATGAATGCCAAGCTCAGCTGATGATGAGACTGTAGACATTTTAAGTAATTTTAAAGAAACATGAAACTGATATCTCCTATTTCTTATGGCTAGAAATGAATGAGAACTACTGAATAACTTGGTTACCGCCCATTTCCGGAACACAATATAGTTGAATTCAGGTAACACAATAGAAAACACAGGTTTCTATGAGCCATATCAATAGATATTGGGACTTCTTGGGGGCAAGTTTAGTTCAATGAAAGACTCATGATCTTGAGGACTCAGGGGCTCATTGAAGACTTCAACTCTAGGGTAGTCGATCAAAGATGAGAGTCAGGCTGCCCTTAAACATATCCAGCCTTTAATGGATAACTGCAAAGGCGAAAATCAGCTGGTCGAAGCATAGTACTGACCAAACTATCTTCTTTTTGTGTCATTATATGAATAGAAACCCACTAACTTTTGCTCTTTACAGGTACAACTTTATGATTGGTGGTGATGGTTTTATCTACGAAGGAAGAGGCTGGGACAAGGAAGGAGAGCATTCTCCAAGCCTCAATTGTGCCAGTATTGGGGTGGCTTTTCTAGGTATTATTCTTTTTTGTATATTACTTGATTGTTTATAGTCATTAAAACATTTAAATAAGTAAACTCTACTTTTCCTCTCTCTCTCTCTCTCTCTCTCTCTCTCTATATATATATATATATATATATATATATATATATATATATAAAATATGAATAATAATATATATATATAATAATATGAAATACTCCACGGCAGAAAATTGGAGGGACGAAGATTTCTATTTAGAAATTCTGAAAATGAACCTGACTTATACGTTAATGAAATCATTTTATGAATTGAATAATGTTGTTAAAAATCAAATTAGAATTAGACTGAGGTTACAATTTTTGAAAAACTGTAAGAAAACTAAATGCTTTCCGAAATTTATAAGAAATAAAACTAATAAATTGTATGATATATTTAAGGTTACTTTTTGTGGATATACGAAATTTTTTAATAAAGTAAATAGCTTTAAATATAAAATTTTAGAATTGGAAATGTCTAGGAATTACGCTATGTTAGAAAAATTAAATAAAAGGGAAGAGTTATGTAAAAGTACTCTCGTTACCCAAATAGAATGTTCAAAAATTAAAGAAGTGGTTGACACCTACTTTAGACTATATAAGACAAGAATACTTACGCAGTTTGACAAAAATTATTCGAAAAAATCCGACGGTCTTTTAAAGAAACACAGGGACAATGTTAACAATGACGAGCTACCAACTGACATAAAAACAAACAATGACTGGATTGTGAACTTAACTGACAAGACTATTCCCGAACATGTTACTAAGTTTCTAACTTTAAGCATCAAATTCAATATCTTAAAACCGATAAGAGAGAATGAAAGGATTAATCTGATAACGGACTTGGAATACATGCTAGATAACGTAGAAATCCCGAACAAAGAGAAGAATAAAATTAGACAAAAAAGTGTAAACTTTCTAAAAAAAAAAAAAGAGTATTAAGCCGGACTCCAGAGGGAGTACTTGGTAACGGGAGGACTTCCTTGCAAGAAGTGCCCCTGAAGAGGTGCGAAGAAAAGATGCACGAAACATGTAGGGCCCAATAAATAAAGTGGTGTAATAAAGGAAGACTGCTTTAATGACCCCATGCCTCCTAGGATAAAAAAGAATTTTGATATTTTGGGTCATCTAAAAGAATAAATAATATATATATATATATATATATATATATATATATATATATATATATATATATATTATATATATTGTTATAATAAAATAAAATTAAAAAAATTCTATCTTTAAAAAAACAAAACAAAAGAAAAAACTCATAGATAAGTTGTATCCAGGCATAGATAAACAAGCATTACCTGATATAACGCCAGCTCGGTATTCTGCATAGGACGGGATCTTCTTTAGAATTGTATCTTCTTGTAACTGAACTGCACTTATGAGACTGTATCTTCTTGTAAACTGAACTTTTCACAGACTGGCTTGTAACAGACTCTACTAGAGCTGCATCCGGAAAGGCGTTGTTTCTTTAAACTGCACTATATGTGACTGCTTGTAACGGACTGAACTCTTTTTTGGCGGGAGCGTCATACCGGTCTCCCCAATGCTACCTGTATCGACTGCTAGACAAATATAACCAATAATATTTGTTTATCTCAATGAATTTAACATATCAATGAGCTTTTTGATTTTCCGAATTTTCTGTGTTAATTTTAAAACTTTTAAATATGTAATGTAAAATATCATTACAATATATATTATATATATATGTTATATATATATATATATATATATATATATATATATATATATATATTTTCTCTTTTAAACTTCGTCGCTGGGCGATTTCATCTCCAGGGGTGCGATTTCGTAAACCACAAATTTGCCCGGCATTACAGCCGGCTTCCTCAGGTGGTACATGATGCTTGTTTGTTATGTGGACATTTTGCTTTCAGTTAATAAACAAGCATCATGTACTACCTGAGGAAGATGGCTGTAATGCCGGGGTAAATTTGTGGTTTAGGAAACCGCACGGCTGGAGATACATGCCGGCATGTAGGAGGATATATATATATATATATATATATATATATATATATATATAAGGTTAGCTCAATGGTAGAGCACTCGACTAATGAACTGGAAGACCAGGTTCAAAACCCGAGCGCGCACTAAAGATTTTTTCTTCTAGAGCTGCCGTTCAAGGGTTGGATTTGGGGTCCCAGATCGTTCCTAGGCTCACCCAGCCTTTAATTAATTTAATTAATAATGGGTACCTTGGGTGCTAATGACTCTATCAGTCGAAGCAGCCAAGGGGAAAATCAGGCGGCCGGAGCATAGTATTGACCACACTATCTCCCTAGTGTGCCGTATGGTCAAGAATCAGATACCTCTAAAGTATCTACAAATATGTAGTGTAATTATTTATTTCAAACAAATCACCTTTTTTTTTTTTTTTTTTGATCTAGGTAATTTTGACATTAACCACCTTTCACCAATAATGATCGAATCTTATAACCTACTCATGGAAGAAGGGGTAAGGCGAGGTGCACTGATTAAGGACTACAAGATGGTCGGGCAAAATCAAGTCAAAAACACTTCTAGCCCGGGATTGAATATAAAGAAGGTTCTCAAAACTTGGGCGCATTGGGGCTCACTGAAGAAAGAAGATTTTTGCTCAAATTAGTCACATTTATTTGTACTATTATTAATGGTCAATATAATAGTTACAATTTATAATTCAATTGTATTTGAAAGAAGTATAAGAGTTTCCTTGAGTGGCTGTTGGAAAGAAATTGGGTGTCATTATTTTGTACATTCATACAAAAGTATTTACTTTCAAGATTTAGTAGATCTACATAGATGTAGAAATTCTCAGATATGGCTGTGAAATTAAAATTATTCATTTGTGAAATATGTTTTAGTAAGTAAATTATTCTGTACCTGGATAATTATGTATCAATTGCTTATGCTATTGAAAGCTACAAAATTATATTGTTTTTATAAATTGTTTTAAAGTTTTATTAAATGTGATTTTATTTCTCTATGTTAAATGTAGTATTCTCCCAACTTTTTTTCATTTATACCTATCAGGAATGAAATCTGTGTTTAAATACTTTTTTTATATTGTTAGAAGCAAAACCTATAAAAATTCATAACATTTCAAGCATAAATGAGCTACATAAATTAGCTTCTAAACAAAATAAATGTCAGAATTACAAAATTCAAATATGTCTCCGTTTTAGTTTGTTTCCCCATTCTGCAGGGAAGATGCTCGATTATGACATTAAACATTATAATTTCAGTTTTGGATGCTCTATAACAACTGATTCAACTACAAACAGTTGAAAGTTTCTCTCAAGATTGTCATTCATCTAAACTAAGATTTATACATTTTAGTTACCTTTGGAGTAGATGAAGAATACAAAAAAAAAAAAAAAAAAAAAAAATTGATCAACAGTCAAGAGCAGTTTTGGACTTTTCATAATACCTCGAATACTGTTGTGGGATTGCGGTAAGGGGACAATGATCATTCAAAAGTCTAATGTATTTCCTACAAAATAAGTTTGGGCAAAAATTTCAATACCAGCTCAGTTGGAGAAGTCGGTGTTTGAAGTTTCTGAAGCGTAGGTTTTTTTCCATTAAACCCTATACTGTTTAATGACCGCTTAGTGGTTGACAACACATTAAAAAAAAAAAAAAAAAAAAAAAAAAAACCCTATACTTTCCAAATCGCCACCTGGGATAATCATTATATGAAAACTTGCATATAAGAAAAGTTCAGTACCTTTAATAAGCAAAGACACAAAAGGCTTCAAGTCTATGATATTAAATTGGCATAATTAATTACCACTTTATTTACTATTTTGTAAGGTTAACATATTCAGGATATTTTCTAAATCTTATATTTTCTTAGTACATGTTCTTTATACACTTACAAACAAAAGACTCTGCACACCCCAATGCAAGTTTTTCAATTGCGCAAAAAAGAGGCATTCTACACAATATTGGAAATAAAATTCACACTTTTTGCGAAGCAAATTAATTTATTTAAATAAACAATTAAATATACTATAATTTGTTCTTTTTTTTTATAACCTATTTGGAGAAATACATAAAAAGTCAAAATATTGAAAATCCAACTTAAAAATGCACTTAGAAAAATTATACAGATTGAAGGCTGTCCCTAACATTCCCTAGCTAATCCTGACAAATCAGAGCTAATTGTGTGCTGTACCAGTTATTGATTATTTTAAAATGGAATCTCCACCTAAGATGCTTGAACAAATTATCAATTTCATCACAGCGGCCATCATTTAACGAAAACTGGCCAAATTAAAGATGCAAAAATAAGTGAGAGGGTATAATCAGTGGCAGCTAAAGGGGTGGGCTTGGCCCCCCCCCCCCAGAATGAAAATTCACAATATTTTTCGATTAGAAAAATAGATTGTTTAGGCAAATTAATAGTAATAAGTTCTAATTAATGTATGTTCTTAGTTTATACTTCCTTAATGTTTTCCCGGTGCCTGGTTATAAAAATGTGATCTACACCCCCAGGCACAGCAGTAAGCCCATACTAAATTAGCCCCCCCCCCCCCAGAAGGTTTGTCTAGCCCCCAGAAATATTTGTCTAGAGCCCCCAATGGGTATAATTAGGTTCTTGACAAGGCATTAAGGGCATAAAACTTGGCCCAATACTATGATATCATACCTTTCATAGGCCCTGTTCATAGAATTAGGAAGTGGCCTGGAACTTGGCCCCTTCTTTTCAACGTTAGTTTTTGAGGGGGGATGTCAATACTTTTTGTAAGTTAATTTTGAGTTCCAAATCATATGACATGGAAATTTTTCTCAAACTTCCATTTCAATTGAAATTTTCAATCAGGTGAAAAATGTTCAAGTCTATCCGTCATTTCTGAGAAACTAGTAGTTACTCCCTTCCTAGATAAACTTATTCTATTTTATTCCCACATTAATATACCTACAAAAAGGCTGAATGGAATACAAATCCCTGCAATACACTTAGTTCATAAAAAAACGAAACATTTTATTTATATTTTAATAGCATTTTAGTTGCCTAAAACTATTAAAAGTTGTAAATTGTTAGTATTCCATACCCCGGAAATGGTTCCAGCCCCCCCCCAAATGATTTTTTATATACGCGCTTGTCGGATCTATTGGTTAATACGCTTTTCGTGTTTAGAAGACCAAGTATTTCTTTAGTACATCCTGGTTGAAGGATGTTACAAACTCTGTAAATTAAATAATATTGTTATAAACAATATTTAAATACTCTGTATATTACAGAACGTTATTTATGTTTTGCCCGCACTTTATTATCACTTGAGTACGTCCTAGGGGTTATCATATCTGATCCCTCCCGGCAGTTTAAATGATGAAACAATATCGAGAATATCCGAGATAATTTTAACACTTAGTTCATAAAAAAACAAAACATTTTATTTATATTTTAATAGCATTTTAGTTGCCTAAAACTATTAAAAGTTGTAAATTGTTAGTATTCCATACCCCGGAAATGGTTCCAGCCCCCCCCCAAATGATTCTTTATATACGCGCTTGTCGGATCTATTGGTTAATACGCTTTTCGTGTTTAGAAGACCAAGTATTTCTTTAGTACATCCTGGTTGAAGGATGTTTCAAACTCTGTAAATTAAATAATATTGTTATAAACAATATTTAAATACTCTGTATATTACAGAACGTTATTTATGTTTTGCCCGCACTTTATTATCACTTGAGTACGTCCTAGGGGTTATCATATCTGATCCCTCCCGGCAGTTTAAATGATGAAACAATATCGAGAATATCCGAGATAATTTTAACACTTAGTTCATAAAAAAACAAAACATTTTATTTATATTTTAATAGCATTTTAGTTGCCTAAAACTATTAAAAGTTGTAAATTGTTAGTATTCCATACCCCGGAAATGGTTCCAGCCCCCCCCCCCAAATGATTTTTTATATACGCGCTTGTCGGATCTATTGGTTAATACGCTTTTCGTGTTTAGAAGACCAAGTATTTCTTTAGTACATCCTGGTTGAAGGATGTTTCAAACTCTGTAAATTAAATAATATTGTTATACCAATATTTAAATACTCTGTATATTACAGAACGTTATTTATGTTTTGCCCGCACTTTATTATCACTTGAGTACGTCCTAGGGGTTATCATATCTGATCCCTCCCGGCAGTTTAAATGATGAAACAATATCGAGAATATCCGAGATAATTTTAAAGTCCGAGTCGGCGGATCTGCGTCATCTTAGCGGGGTTTTTCGGTTGTTTTTTTTTTGTTTTTTTTTAAAAAAAGATATTTCTTTTTTAATTTTGAAAACGTGGACTGATAGGGGACCAACACTTTCCAATCTTCAAGGATGCTTTTCACAGGGGAAATTTACGCCAGAATATTTTTTGTAGAAAATTGATTAGGCCTTATTACCTTTCACCTAACAACGAATTGAGTATCGTTTTCGAGATATACTATCGTATAAAAAAAATATACTACAAGTCCAAAATTGCTCATATAGGTATGTTAATATAACATTTATGTATTTATTTATTAATCTTTCTCTTTTAAAAATTTAAGTACCTTAGTTTGCATAAACCAGGAGTATGTTGAAAAAATGTCAAATCCGTGCGGGGTATTTTAACAAAAACCATATAAATTGTAGTAGTTTTTCCATAATTTTTCTTGAAAACTGTCTAAGATATCGCATTGAAATTACTTTCATTCTATTTCTCTCGTCAAAATGTATATATGTATCTTTCTAATGTTTCTTCTTTTTTAATTCTAAGCAAAACCCCGATGTCTCTTGATACTTCTAGGGGGTTTTGTGGGTGGGTTTGGGAGGAAAGTGTTAGTGCTTTGGGATTAGGATGGAAGGTCAATTTGGAATGAAAGGTTAGGAAGCGGGATTTTGCTAGTTCTTGAACGAAGGGGATGTTTAGGTCATTATGATGAGTTTTTTTTTAAACGTAAAAAGGAGCTTTGACTATTTTACGAAGGACTTTGGATTGGAATGCCTGTATTCTCTGTATGTTAGAAGGTTTAGTTGTTCCCCATAGTTCAAGTCCCTAAGTCAAAATAGGTCAGATAATGGTTTTGTATACAATGAGTTTGTTGTGTATGTTATGTATAAGTGGACATCTAATTTTTATATACATAAATCAAATTACTCTGACCAACAATGAATTTGTTTCGGGCTTTAAAATACCCTATTATTATGTATTTTCACCCCCCTGAGTTCAAAAATCACCTCGAAAATGACCAATTAGTTCTTGTTTTCAAGATACAGTAACATGTCACTTTTTACATGCTCAACATTCACTATGTTGAGAAATTTAGTTTTTGGATGTGGGTACACCTGTTAACTGACAAAACCAAACGTTGTACAGCTATTTTGAGGTTATATACATGAAAGAGACTTATGAAAACATGAAAGCCCTCCTCCACTCAATCAAATATGCTGAACACAAGTGGAAAATCTGTGGTGATCTAAAGGTCATCGCTATACCTTTAGGAATGCAACTGGGGTATACAAAATACTGCTGCTTTTTAGCGCGGTTCCTCCCTCCCCATAGGGAGGAATCCCGCTTATAAGGTTGATACAATGAAACAATCCGGAAGTGCCGACTAGAAAATTTCGCGTTTCAGAACCCCTAGAGACCGAAAATAACGGTGGTTCAAATTTGTATATATATATATTTGTCTTTTCGCTCTGTAGCTCCCAGACGAATGGTCCGATTTTGATGAAATTTGGTACAAAAATCTTTCGTCTAATTTGAAAGGTCAAGTTCGTTAACCAGCAAAATCCGCCTACTGGAAGATGGCGTTTGGGGCGTAATTCGCGCAAAAAAAATCGTAACGCTTACGTTTTTGAGTTCATAAGCTTGTAAGTACTCGTTTTATATGCTTCCTGGGCTAGGAAAACGAATGAAACCATTTTCAAGGTGATAGCTTTAACCGTTTTCGAGAAAATTGGAAAAATCGTTTTTGAATACCGTTTTTGGTTTGGGTACTTAGAATCATGGGATTCAGTTGAAACATTTTCTGCATGTTCTACTTTCATCAAAACTAATATGTTGAAATTTTGGTTACGTTTGGAGTTAAGCAAGGGTTAGAATAAAATATTTTATTAACAGACATAAAAAGTTTTAGTAACTTTGTTTACTTTCCTTAATATCTCGAAAAAGGTTGAGAATCTTGGTAAACGGAAGAATACCATTAGAAAGCTAATTAAATGCTCTAAAAAAAGGTTCTAATGAAAGTTTTGATTAGGCGATGTCAATCGGAGAAATAAGAGCTTAAAACTTTAAAGTAATTGATTTCGCTTATTCGAACTGTTCTTTTTGTCTGTTTTTTATTCCTTGTTATTTTTTAATTGCTTATAGTTGGATAATGTATTTGACAATAAAACTGGTTAAGTAAAATAACAAAAACAATTTATTGTTAGAAATATAGATTTCCAGGATTCCAAGACCTTGTCACTAGCGGGTCCGTTTCTAGTGTTAGCAGACCCTTCCAGGTAAGATTGTAAATCATGACCTTTCAAGACTTTACTACACACAGAAATGGTGTTAGTGACCTTAAGGGTTGACACGCCATTATAATAATTAATTTAAAAAAAAAACTGGTGGAACCAAAATAATAACTGCTTCTATTTGATCTTTCCAAATTAGACTAGGGATATGAACGGAACCGCGCTAAGATGATGCAGTTCCTGCGAGACGGACTTTTTTATGTATGTGGGACAGTAGGGATAGGAAATCACATTACATTCAAACAGACTGGCCTGCAAGAAATCTTGGCCCTAGTGAAGCAAATGTTGTTGCCCTGCCTCTCGTCGACCCGAAAGATAAATTTCTTTCACCACTACATATAAAACTCGGTTTGATGAAAAACTTTGTCAAAGGCATGAAGAAAGAAGGAGAGGCCTTTAGATATTTCAGGAAAAAATTTGCTTTCTTAAGTGATGCAAAAGTTAAAGAAGGTGTTTTTGTTGGGCCACAAATTCGGGCGTTTGACTGAGTTTTGGAGGGGAAAGAAAAGGAAGCTTGGAATGCGTTCAAGGGAGTTATTAAAGGTTTTTTGGGGAACAAAAGAGAAGATAACTATGTTCAGTTGGTGAGGATACTTCTACAAAAATATCATGATGAACTTGGATGCAATATGTCTCTCAAAATTAATTTTCTCCACTCTCATCTAGACTTTTTCCCTCCTAGTTGTGGTGCGGTGAGTGATGAACACGGTGAGAGATTCCATCAGGATATTTCTGTAATGGAACAAAGATATCAGGGCCGTTGGAATGAATCAATGCTTGCAGATTACTGTTGGTGCGTGTGTAGGGATGCTTCACAACTCTCCTACAAGAGACAGCCATGAAATCCACACGATGGTAATAATATCCAACCTCCCAAATATTCTTCCATTAATTTTCAACTCTTAAAAAATGTAACTACTATTTAATACATCCAAATTAACTTATAATGTTGATAAAGTTATGGTTTAAAATTTACAGATTTGCCTCAATTTGATAACGTTATATATTTTGACCCATGGTGTACCACGGAAACTAAAGCTAATAAAATTTTTTCATTGTCATTTTCGTTTTGTTCAACCCAAAATTAGTAAGATTTGACTCCTGAAGTGAAGGAAACATTTCAAAAATATTTTTTTGTTGGCCAGTGTTATTTGAGTTTTATTAAAAATAAAAACTTTTATAAGATATTACACGCAGAACAGTAATAGCCCGCCCCCTTCACGAGATTCATTGTAAATATTACTTGCCTAATTCTATCTTTAACGACCATTCAGGCAATAAACACTGTTATTTTTAAGATGATTAAAATAAATTCCCGAGAACTACAAGATGAGATTATGGGAAATAATATTTATCTATTATCATGTTGTTCAGTCCTTAACCCGACCTCAAGGAGAGAGGAATTCCGTGACGACATCTTTCTTCTTCGCGCCAGAGTTCAAAGGTTGGCAGACATCACACAGCATCATGCCGATCAGCAGGAAGGAGACAGCGTTCTACCCCGTGACTTCGGACAAGGGAGAAACTACGGTTCGATATACTTCATCAACGGAACGTAAGATTTTTCATTGTAAACATAAGGAGACCCACTGGTGTGAGCAATCCTTGCCTAGGGTCATGGGTTCAATTCACACTATGTGGTGGTGGCATTTCTTTGTGAATATTAGAAGGTTTAGATCTTTCGTGAGAAATATAAAATGATATTTAGCGCCAAAACAGGAAACTGACAGTATCCGAAGCGGAAATTACTGTATCCTCTTTCTCAACATCCCCTCTAGGAAAACACTATTCCGAATATGTGTCTGAATTTCTTACCTTTACTATAGCCCGTTCAGTTAGATGGAATAGTTCAAATCCCGTTCAATTAAATTTATATTTATATATACGTATAAATATAAATCAACAAGAATGTGATATATTTATACTCGTCGTTCATTCTTTGTTTACAATCATATTCAGATTCAATAGTCCCATTGGCATGGCCGATTTTAGACCTACACTTTTTTAGCATTGGAAGATTGGTAACACTCCCTCCATTATCTACTAAGACAATGATTTCAAGCCTTTTGCCCCCCCCCCCCCCCACAGTGTTGCAATCTTACATATATGTATAACAAGAACAAAAGAATCGGTATCGAAAAAACAGTTTTTCTAAAAAAAACTAGACGTGATGAAACAATTTGAGTATTTTTTCGGTTTCAGCATGCAAAAATCTATGGGAAACAGCCAACATTTTTCATGCAGTTTTTTGGTCGCAGAACTGTGTAATTGAATCAGATGTTAATAAAGAATATATTTTCATTTTCCTTTAACGAAAAAAATCTGTAGAACATTCGAAATTAAGAAGTCAAAGAGGGTATATGCCATATATTTATTTTTATTTGCCATATTTATTTTAAGTTTAACCATATTCCTCAGCAATGTGGCCTTAGTATCAACTGTGATTATTATTATTAAATTTTAACGTCCAATTTATTATTAACTACGAGAACTGTGATTAGGAATGTTCCTAGTTGTAGAGTGCATTCCTGGCGGATTTTTTGTTGTTGTTTCTTCATTTATTTCGAATTTAATACAATGTGGACATAATATAAGAGAAGTTTTACTCGATGAGTGATGAAAAAGACTTAACAAAAGTCTGTCACACAGGAGCTGAGCAAAGGATGGACATTCCTCAAAGAGGAGGTTAGTTTGCACTACATTGATGAGGAATGTGCTTCAACTAACCGATACCAATAAAATAAATATATAAACTCTGGCTTATTTATATTTTTTAGAGAGCTAAGGCATGAGCACTCCATACCTAGGGTCATGGGTTGATTTCCTGCTGAGTTGTAACCTATTGATAACCCAACCCAAAAAACTGTGTAAGGTATTAGTGGATGGTAAACCTGAAGGAGATTGTCCTCAACACCGATTTTCTCCAAACTTTGCACTATAACGTATTTTGATGCACTAAACACGAATCCGTTGAAAAAAATTACTGTTCTCAATCAGGAAAGAAGTTATTTAAAAAAAAAGTTCACTGTTAGCGGGTTACAAACGACCAAAGGTGCTGTTAGCGGGTTACAAACGACCAAATTTTCTTCAAAATTTGCATTATAACGTATTTTGATGCACTAAACACGAATCCGTTGAAAAAAAAAGTTGCTCGCAACTAGGAAAGAAGTTATTAAGCACTAAAGTTCACTGTTATGGAGGTTATAAAAGACGGGGTAAACAGCTTATATGTAAACACGCGCCTGCGCAATAGTCCTTAATGACGAAGTGTAATTGAAATTTAGACTCACCTTGTGGTAGCTGACTTGGTCGTAAACTGTCGCTTTTGGGCATGCGTTTCCGCTCGCTCCGCTCGCTCAAGAAAACATCAAAACCCCTAGTCAATCCAACTTGCAGAAATAAAAAGAATTCTATGCCCAAAAGTCGTCCAAGGCAGTCTTCCCTAACCTTCATAACAGTGAACTTTTTTTTTAAATAACTTCTTTCCTGGTTGAGAACAACAATTTTTTTCAACGGATTCGTGTTTAGTGCATGAAAATACGTTATAGTGCAAACTTTGAAGAAAATCGGTGTTGAGGACGCTCTCCTTCAGGTTTACCTAATATTTTTCCAGTTCACTGTAGTCCCTTAATGGCACAAAGCCATTTTATTCAAAAACTAGTTTTATGTAGGAATGGAAAATGTTTTAAATATCTTTCTTTAATAGCAACACTTTTGGGTCAAAGAAATTTTTTGTTAAACATTATCCAGAAAGTTACCACTCTTTTTCGTACCAAGTCAAGGGTGTTGCTCTTCTTTTTTTAAAAAAGAAAAATTATCAGCTCTAGTGAGCCTAAACAATAAGACTTCACATCTTGACACACATGGCCTTTTGATCTCTTGCAGTGGAAGAGAAACAAAATGAACATACAAAATTGTAAACTTTTTTTCATTTGTTATTTCCAGGTTCTTCAGGATGGTGCTTCAAACGGACAGCATGCATTTCTGTAGCAATATTCTTGGTTATAATTGCAACTTTTGTTGCTTCCTGTGTCCGCTTTGAAGCAAATGATGAAATCCCAATAAGGGGTAAGCAATTATAATTTAAATAGCAGGAATTATTTAGTTTGAAACAGTTTTCTCAGTATTTATACCATCTGGAGTAAAAAAAGTGGTACTTACGTATTAGCGTCAAAGCAGGTTAAAGAGGCGGGTCTCGTTCAGAGATCTGGATCATGGATAACGCATTTCTATTGGTCAATCACTATCAGAGATATCATCTATTGTGTTTATAGTAGCCATCTTGTTCCCTTCGTCTTTTTAACGCAATTCATTTGTGCTTTATTTACCCATGCAATTGTTTTTTTTTGTTACGCGATTTCAGTTTCTGTGCGAGATAGCGACATCAGAATAGCTAAGATGAAAGCTACTTTTTCGAAGCGATGCCAAATTGTTTATCAGTCCATTATCCAGCGAAAAACCATCCTTGATCTATATTATCAACGAGTTGGATTGACTAGAGTTTAGATACAATCTTGAGCGAGCGTAGCGAGTGGAAACGCATAGCAATTATGCTATTAATATAAGTGCTACGCGTTTTCGCTAGCTAAAGGTTATATGAAAACTCTAGTTAACCTAAATCGTTGATAATCCCGTCGCCATATTGGCGAAATCTGATTTGACTCCTTGATCCAGATCTCTGACACGGTGTAGATCCAGTTCTCTGAGACCCGGCTCTTTAACCTGCTTTGACGCTAATACGTAAGTACCTAATTTAAATAGCAGGAATTATTTAGTTTGAAACAGTTTTTTCAGTATTTATACCATCTGGAGTAAAAAAAGTTATCCATACATTTTGTCTTGAGAGTTTGCGAGTATCTATAGGTTAAATTAATTTGTAATCTGAATAGTTAATATTATTGTTCTCAGTTTCCTTGGGTTTTAACTTATTTCAGGGAGGGGGGATTTGAATCCAACCAAAAAAAAAATTATTATTATATGTGTACGAATATAAACATGTATGTGCACACCTCAACTAGATATTAAAGGACTGGTATATGCATGTCTTCGGTCTATTAGGTGTGTATTTCTTGACGTCTCTCTAGAGGGAGCGGGAGAACCCACCTCTTCTCCAAGTTCAAGTCATTGCATACTTCTTGCGTTATCCTAGCATGACATTGGAGCACTGCTTCGGATATCAAGGGTTATTAGTTAATTTCCTCTGTACCCCTCTCTCTAGTTTAGTGTAAGCTTAGTTTAGTTTCATGACTTTTTATGGGTGTGCTTTATGTGACCTTTTGGCAGCATAAGCGTATAGTGTACTCATAGGCGGCTCTGAACAAACATTTATGGGGGGGCCTAATTTAGAATGGGCTGACTGCCATGTCTTTGGGTGTAAAATCAAATTTTTATAACCAGGCACTTAGAAATCATCAAGGAGGTATTTGATAAACTTAGAACATACATTAATTGGAACTTATTACCATTAATTTCCCTAAACAATTTACTTTTCTAACAACGTAAAAAGATTGTTAATTTTCATTCTGGGGGAGGGGCTAAGCCCCCCCTTTAGCCGCCACTGAGTGTACTGTGTGTGCAGTGTACTTTTACTCGGGATGGGGGTTCGTAAAGCCCTGTAATTTTGCACATCAATTGAGGCGTTGCAGAAACGAAGGGCAAACTAAACAAAAAGTAGTTTTCAGGAAAATGCGTTTGAATATTTTTCCATAAGGGCGAACTCCACACTAGATATTCAAAACATTTTTTCGTTGTAGGATGCTACAAAAAAATTGACCGGATGTTGAGTTTGCTCTTCGTATCTGCAACGCATCAATTGCTCCCTACTGGGATTATTGTTTTTTAGCGCGGTTCCTCCCTCCCCCATAGGGAGGAACCCCGCTTATAAGGTTGATACAATGAAACAATCCGGAAGTGCCGACAAGAAAATTTCGCGTTTCAGAACCCGTAGAGACCGAAAATAACGGTGGTTCAAATTTGTATATATATATATATATATATATATATATATATATATATATATGTATATATTTATTTATATATATATATATTTGTCTGTTCGCTCATTTCTGGCTTCCCTGATGGTCCGATTTTGATGAAATTTGGTACAAAAATCTGTCGTCTAATTTGAAAGGTCAAGTTCGTTAACCAGCAAAATCCGCCCACTGGAAGATGGCGTTTGGGGCGAAATTCGCGCAAAAAAATCGTAACGCTTACGTTGTTGAGTTCATAAGCTTGTAAGTACTCGTTTTATAGGCTTCTTGGGTTAGAAAAACGAATGAAACCATTTTCAAGGCGATAGCTTTAACCGTTTTCGAGAAAACTGAAAAAATAATTTTTGAATGCCGTTTTTCGTTTGGGTACTTAGAATCATGGGATTCAGTTGAAACATTTACTGCATCTTCTACTTTCATTAAAACTAATATGTTGAAATGTTGGTTGCGTTTGGAGTTAAGGAAGGGTTAGAATAAAATATTTTATTAACAGACATAAAAAAGTTTTGGTAACTTTGTATACTTTCCTTAATATCTCGAAAAAGGTTAAGAATCTTGGGAAACGGAAGAATACCATTGGAAAGCTTACTAAATGTTCTACAAAAAAGGTTCTGATGAAAGTTTTGATTAGGCGATGTCAATCGGAGAAATAAGTGCTTAAAACTTTAAAGTAATTGATTTCGCTTATTCGAACTGTTCTTTTTGTCTTTGATTTTGATACTTAAAATTATGGGATTCAGTTGAAACATTTTCTGCATGTTTGAATTTATACGTTTGGAGCTAAGGAAGGATTAGAATAAAATATTTTATTAACAGACATGAAATGTTTTGGGAACTTCGTATACATTCCCTGATATCTCGAAGACGGTTAGGAATATTGGTAAACGGAGGGTTACCATGCGAAAGCTTACTAAATGTTCTACAAAAAAGATTCTGAAACAATTTTTGATTAGGCTATGTCAATCGGAGAAATAAGTGCTTAAACTTTGAAGTAATTGATTTCGTTTATTCGAACGGTTCTTCTTGTTTGTTTTTATTCCTTGATGTTTTTTCATTGGTTATAGTAGGATAATGTATTTGAAAATAAAACAGATTAATTAAAATAAGAAAAGCAATTCATTGTTAAAAATATATCAGGCTGTACCGTATGAAATGTCAGTTTTGGATTTGTCGATTTCCTTCAAATGTCTTGAAACTGTCGAGGCTCCTATTCCGAGTTCTTTGGCATATTCCCTAGTGTTTTTAATTGCTTATAGTAGTCAAATGTATTTGTCAATAAAACAGGATACGTATAATTAGAATCAATATTTTGTTTGTTAGAATTCGAAGATGCCGTATGAATATCTAGATTACAGTACTGGTGTTGATTTCGTTCTTTAGAATTATTCTTGGTATTCCCTATTTTCATCTGTTACCCATAGTTTTTTATTGTTAGTAGGTTTTTCTTATTGATTATAGAATATAAATCTATTTGGCTATAAAACAGGATACGTAAAATTAGTGACAATATTTCGGAGATTTCTGAGCGAAATACTTTTAAGATTTTCTACCACCACGAACGGCTTTTTTCCTCTATTTTTATCCACTAGATAGGCTTTATTTTGCATATTATTCTATATAAGTTTTATTCAGCCGGGGATTCTGATGAAATGTCGTGTTTTTGCTGTGGATTTTAAATACGATGTATCTAAGATTGGATAACATTAGCGAGTCTACATAGTTAAGAACCGACGACGGAGGATTACTTCTTGCTATGATTTAGTCTACATATGTATATTAAGTCCTAAATCCAAAAAATAAACTTCACAACGGTTAGATACTATGAGCGAATATGGCGGTTCAATGCCCGTAGAAGCAGAAGGTCCGCAGGAAATTTACCTGCTAAGAGTTAATCCTCAAGAGCTGTAAATATACCCCAGGTATCTGCCGACACAAATACAAAGCCTAGGCGGAGAGCACCCCAAAAACACAGATCCAAACATAGGTTATATACTAAATATTCATAAAGACTACTTAGTTGTAAACCGATTCATCAATTAGCAATCAATAGTTTTCAACAAAGGTTATATACTAAATATTGATAAAAAGTATTTAATTAGAAAAAAAACAATATTCCACAAGACTTGTTTTTGGTCCATTTGTATCTACTCCATGGACTTAATTAGGTATATTATTCTATTGTAGTTGGGCAACTAAACTTTGTTTTATTTTGTTAAATAAAGTTTTTTTTCTTGACTTGTTATTCGTCAAGACTTTTATTTGTCCTTGTGAATTCACTAGATAGGTTTTATTCGGCATATTATTCTATATAGGCTATATTAGGCAGGGTATTCTACTCAATCTTGTGTACTTCTTCTTGATCCTTCTGTACATGGGCGTATATAAAAACAATTTCGGGGGGGGGGCTGAGACCATTTCCAGGGTATGGAATACTAAATATTTAGAGCTTGGAATAGTTTTAGGCAACTAAAACGCTATTACACGTAAAATAAAATATGTTTTATGAACTAAGTGATCTTATTTAATTTATTTTTAAGGGTTTTACGAGAAGTTTTTATTATCAATTCAAAATTTCGGGAGGGGCTGCAGCCCCCTCAGCCCCCCCCCCCCCCTCATATACGCCCATGCTTCTGTATCCACTAGAAAGGCTTTATTAGGCATATTTTGTATTGATTTATAGAGCTTTGCTTTAGAATGAGAGCCAGATTCTGTAATTTCCGCTTCTGTGTAAAAGTTAGCTACTGTCGGTGTCCCTGACGCCTTAATATCACTTTTATTCGAGATGTTCGAGAGGATTTTGACAATTTTCACGAGATATATAAAAAAAATAAGTATATTTCTTTTCTAAGCTTATCAAATGGCACTAGGGACATGAACGGAACCGCGCTAAGATGCTGCAGTTCCTGCGAGTCGGACTTTTTAGAATTATTATTATTATTTTTATTATACATTGACATACTTTCAAGAAGGCGCTGCTTAACGCCTTAGCTGCAATACATTTACCCAGCACATGTAAGGTGTTTTCTCCCAGTGCAAGAGGAATTCCAAGTTTGCGTGCTTCTTGTGCTGGTAATTTATTAAGGGGAAATGCCAATACGTTATTGTTATACTTCAAATATGTTTAAAGGATGGATTATTTTTACTTAATATTTCTGAGAAAATGTGTTTTTTTATACATTTCTCTGGGGACATTCTCTGGTCAATTCAAATCAATCTCCAAGGGGTATATGTCCCTGGAGATATATAAAAAAACATATTTTCTTACATATGTCGATGGGTAGAAACCATCAACAGGTCAATGAGTCACTAAGAGTTAATATTTACATGTACGTATACAGGATAAACTAATATGGGATAATATGGTATAAAAAATATGGGATATGATGAAAGTTTAAAATTATTTAAAAGCGAAAAAAAACAAAAAAACTATAATTCACAAGAGTACGGATTATTTCATTTCACAGTAGTTCATACATGTTTTTCCGTATTTATATGTTTGCGTTAGATGTCTCTGTAAATATTTATGTGTCTAAGGTATATGAGAATTGCGTTAATGTGAGGACTGTTATCTGTCAAAAGTTCATGTAGGTCAGTTGGTAGGTTTGTACCGTCTCGTTGCTTGCATTCCGTTAGTATGTGTTTAATAGTCAGTTCTGTGTTGCAAATGGCACACTTTGGTCTGTCCTGTTTCGTCATTAAGTAGCGGTGTGTCAGCAACGAGTGTCCTATGCGGAGTCTTGTGACAACTACTTCTTCACGCCTCGTGGCTCGGTTGCTGGATGACCACGCACACACAGTTTCTTTTATTTGTCTTAATTTGTTGTCTTGTGTGTTAGTCCAAGTGATTTGCCATTTATTTTTTATGTTTGATTTTATGTTTGTGAGTAGGTCCTGTACTGTCAGTTCTTCTATGTCTACTGTACATCTTGTCGTTGCTTGTTTGGCATGTAAGTCGGCTTCTGTGTTCCCTGGGATGTCCATGTGTCCGGGCAGCCACAGAATTATTACTTGCATGTTGTAAGTTATGTATTCTTTGAAAGATTTCAGTCATTGTTGTGTGTGTTTCGTAGACGTTGTTGATGGAGAGTAAAGAACTTAAAGAATCCGAACAAACTTTTCTTGAACTTCAAACTGATATGTAATTAATTTTTGACAAGTTGCTTTTTTATGAACTTTAAAATTTTTCAACATTTATTTTTATTACTGTTTGTCCACATTTGTTATCATTTTTATTTTTTTAAGGTTTAATGGGGTATCAACATTTGGGCTATTAACGCCGGGCTATCTATAGGTTGCCGCCCTTTTATAATGCCAACAGCACGTGGTCGGTCACCCATTCAGGTACTGACCACGCCCGACATTGCCTAACTTCGGTGATCAACAGAAACCGGTGCACTCAACGTGGCTATGGCCGTTGGCATTTGTTATTATTATCGTCAACTTAATTTTTACTTAATGTTTTATTAGTGTTGTAGATGATTCATAATTTAAATAAAATGGGATTTCTTAAAAATAAGATATACATTTTCTTTTTTTCTTAAGTGTCAATCTTTTTTCTGGGAGATTAGATCCGCCTCCTACTTTGGTGAAAAAATCACCAATTACTCCACAAATGACCCTGAAAAAATGAAAATTGTGGAGGCTTTCCCTAGAGCATAGTGGATTTTATTGTAATGATAGAAATTTTTTGAAATACATGTACCGCACTGGATGGGAGATTGCTTACATGTCTTTGTGGACATGTATCACACCACTCGTGGTGCGGATTCTGTTCCATACTGAAGTAAATATTATCTGCCCACGATCTTAGATATACGTGCAATAATATACACAATATATAGACAAGCATGACTAACAGGAGAGGCATGTGCGGATGACCATGGTTAGTCGATGTGCCTTTAAACAAAAATTAATCTAATACAACAGGAGAGACACTGGTGCCAATGAGCAGTTGATGCACCACAACAAAAAGAGAAATAGATTCATTCTAAATTCTGTAATGTATACACTCTTTAATTGTTTCAGAATTAATAAACGATGACCTAGAAAATGCAACAGTGAACTATACCCTCAGGTTAATTCGGAGAAGTCGATGGACGAACTACGCTGATCTTGAGCTAAAGCCATTATCTATTCAGCCTGCAAAGTAATAATCTATTTGTCTTAATTGTATCACATTTATGGGACTTGACAATTGAATAGCCTCATTTAGAGAAAAAATATCCATACCTCTCCAAACCTATCGACTAAAATTGAAAAACATGGAACATGTTCGTAATGTGTATTTTTATTTGAGGAACAAGGGGAAGTTAATTGACAAAACAAATTTGTGATAATTACTTGCTTTTTTTTTTTAATCAACTCATTTATAGCCTGTTCAGATAATCCCAGGAGTTCAATTTCACATGCGTGAACTGGGCGAGAATTTCCCCTGCACTCTCCCTTCTGTTCCGCCATTTGCAAAGCCTTTTAATGATCAGACACTAACATTTATCACTATAAAAACTGATTATGTCTTGTTTAAGACTAGGGAACGCTTTGAGGGGTTAGATAAGGGTGATAGTGTTTAATATTTATTAATACTTAGCCAAAGCTCAGGCTGAAAACGTTTTAAATTTCATAGTGATGAGGTTATGACTGAGAGAATTTTTACCGCCAATTTTATACCGAGAATATAGGCCATGCCCTTTTCCCTCTATCTAACCATTTATTTGAACAGGCATCATTATAGTCTAAATTGTTTTCAGCCTTAGTTTGGCTAAATATTGATAAATATTAAACACTATCTCCCAAGCCTGACCTCTCAAAGCCTTCCCTGGTCCTAAATGAGACATAATAGGTTTTTATTGAGTTACAGGTAGCGTGTTGTTCATTGAAATAGTAATGCAAACGGCAGACCCGTCGGGAATAATTCCCGCAGAATTTCGCGCATGCGGGATTTGAACTATACCATCTAACTAAACAGGCTATAACTTGCTTAATACAATCATTTGAAGTAAGTGGCAACACAGAGGCAGCTGAAATAACTTACATAATTCTTCGAATCAATCTTTTTGATAGGCATGCATCAAATTGGTGCAGGTTGCGCAATGAGTAGTCAATATTGATGGATTCATCTTATTCTGTAGTCCAAAGATTTCCCTCATATTTTGTGACCATGAGGTATTAGCTTATAGTAGACTGATACATTTTGATAGGACTATCATACCGCCCAAGGAAATAGGTGAGTCTACTCCCAAAGAGCTCAGCCTTTATGTGAGGACCTCTAACTTTAAAACTAAAATATAACAAATTGACTAAAACTAGAAAATATATCATAGGATTAAATGGAATAAGTCAGTTATATAATATATTTTATTAATTTGCTATTTATCACTTTTTTGTTGTTGTAGGTATGTTGTAGTTTGCCATACGGCTGGTGTTTTCTGCAATAAAACTGAAACTTGTATAAATGTAGTTAAAGGTATTGAGACCTGGCACAGACAACTGGGGTTTGCTACTGCATGGTAAGTTCATTGAAGTTTTCTGGTAAATGGATTTAAATAAAACTCTGATAGAAGTTGAATTTTGCAAGGATGAAATTCATTGATGACCAAATGCAAAAAACTAATAATAATATTAAAAAATGTTTAGGTGATTTTCCAGCATTCATGTCCTTCGAAATTGATAAGCCATAAAAAAAAAAAAAAAAAAAAAAAAGTAAGCGCCCTATAACACTGTTCTGCAAAAAAAAAAAAAAAAAAAAAAAACTTTTCTCCCCTCCCTTGAACAATTTTGCCTGTTTCTCATGTTTTCAGGTGTGCTGAGTCCGAATCTGAAATCAGAAAAATTCTATCACCCTCTGATTTTGAGAGAAAAGAGGAGAAACTTGGAAAAAATGAAAAATTGTATTTGAAAATTATTGTCTTTATTATAACAGATTTTTTTTTCTTTTTCAACGGTAAAATATAATTAATTGAATCCTGCATGCTATCAGGTATAATACTAGATATGACACAACTCAAAAAATATACACACAACGTCAATGAGTATTTTTTTTTCTTTTGTACTCTTCCTCCTCAGTCTCCCGCTGCAGTGTCCAGCAGTAATCCGCCAGCATCTTCTCATTCCATTTGCCAGTATATCTTTTTTCCATTCTGGATATGTCTTGGTGGAATCGTTCTCCATGTTCGTCCGAAACTGCACCCACATTTGGGGCGAAAAAGTCTAGGTGACTATGCAGGAAATGTATTTTTAAGGACATATTGCATCCCAATGTTTTATATGAAGTAAGCAGTTCTTGGACTATTTTTCGGTAGTCTCTAGATTTTTCGTTTCCCAAAAACTTAGCACATACCTCTCGAAAAGCAATCCAAGCCTTTTTCTCAGTAGTATTTAACTTTGCTTCAAAAGTGAGGTCCTTGAGTAGATGTCGAATTTGGGGTCCTACGAAAAGTCCCTCCTTTATCTTAGCATCGCTGAGATGCGGAAATTTTTGTTTTAAGTACATGAAACCTTCTCCTTCCTTGTCCATCGCTTTTACGAAGTTTTTCATTAGCCCCAATTTTAAGTGGAGTGGGGGTAAAATTATTTGGTTTTTGTCCACTAATGGAGGATTGGTAATGTTTTTTTCACCTACTTTTTCCTTACGCTCTGGCCATTTTTTTACGACATAATGGTCTCCTCTTTTTCTGCTGTCCCACTCGCACAAAAAACAAAAAAATTTAGTGTAACCTCCTTGGAGTCCTGTAAGCATGGCTACCACTTTAAGATCTGCACAAATGTGCCATTTGTACTCATGGTACTTGATTTTTTGTAGAAGTATCTTCATGTTGTCATAGGTTTCTTTCATGTGGACCGAATGAGCTACTGGGATAGATGGATGTTTGTTTCCATTATGAAGGAGTACTCCTTTTAAACTAAACTTGGAGCTGTCAATGAATAGTCTCCATTCCTCTGGATTGGTTGGCAGATCAAGTTCCTGGAGCAAATGAAATACATCATTGCAAAATACAAGATTTTCTTCCATCGAGAAAAAGCATAGAACTCCTGATTCCCGTTTTCTGAAGAAAGATATATTCACGCCTCCTTCCAAGAGATTCCATTGTTGCAACCTTGACCCAAGCAGCTGAGCTTTTGATTTTGGGAGATCTAAATCACGAACAAGATCATTCAATCGCCTCTGATTTATGAGCTGTGGCTGAGTTTCAGAGGGGCTGGACGAACTTGAAATTTCTTCTTGGTGACTGGTTCCAGGTCGAGGTGAAACGCTTTCAGAATCGCTGCACTCCTCAGAACTAAGACGGAACTTACTCGGATTTGGTGGGATGGGCACGGAGGCATCATGTGGAGCTGGTCTCATGGCAGAGGGGATGTTGGGATAAACAATTTTCTTTTTGCTCTTGAACGAGAAACCTTTGATTGTGGTCATGCAAAAATAGCAATCGGTCACGTGATTTGTAGGTTCTCGCCATATCATGGGAACTGCAAATGGCATTGACTTATGCGTCCCATTTAGCCAACCAGTCAGAGAACGTGAGCATGAACTACAGCATATTTTAGGAGCCCAGGATTTGTCCTGATCACTTACTTTACATCCAAAGTATAACTCGTATGCCTTCTTCACCAGCGGAGTCAGAGGTTTCTGAGTGGACTTGAATGTGACTTCACCACAAACATAGCAAAAGGAATCAGGCTTATTTATACACTGTCGTGACATTACAGAGAAAAAGTGAACTGTTCCCAGAACAATGATAGCACAACTGAATATCCAAATAAGTGCGTTTAGGGAAAGCCTCGAGAGTACTGATCAAATCCTAGAAGAAAATAGTGACAAGAGAGGGGCTGAGTGGGAGGGGGGGGAGTTGGGGTATTGAGGGTGAAAGGGGGGCAGGTAAGGATTTGAATGAAAAGGATACCACCATAAAAGAGAAAGGAAGGTCATTCCCCTAAAGATCCAGGTAGAGACCAAATCCCTGCCTCGAGATCAAAAACTGAAAAAACACTTTTAGCCATATTTCTTCAACCACTTGTAATATTCCCATCAAATTTTTTTTCCGTTCAAATATACTTCATTGCGCTCAAAATCATCGGGCTTTTGAATTTTTTTCACTATGTTTTGATGACAAAAAAATTCGTCAAATTTACAAAAAACTCACATTTTTGGATAAAAAACTAGAATTTTTCAAGAAACTGTGCGTGATAGACAGAATCTGACGTCAAATTCGTGTTCAGCACATTTGAAAACAGTAAGAAAGCATGTTTTCGTTTGAAGGAGGATTTTCGTGCAGAACAGTGTAATTAGAGAAAGTCATTGGTTTAAAACACAGATAGAAGTAAGATACGTTGACTTAGGATAGATTCGCAGTCTGTAAGAACCAATTTATCCTAAATTATCGCAGTCTTAATTTTTTGGCATATTCCACAAACAAAACTTAACCTTATCATTTCACTACAGCAAGGAAGCTATATACCAAATGGTGTACTACGGCTTCTTGGATGTTGCAAACATTTTTCATTATTTTCTGCAGTAATGGGCAATAAAAATTCTTTGAATTATATCTCAGTCTATTAAGATACAAAACCACCACTACGTTGTACAGTTGAGTTGCTTGTCAACTTTGTTATTATATTATTATTGTCAACAATATTATTATTCACGTATGGACCAGGTAAGATCATACAAAATACGTTTTTTTTTTTTTTTTTTTTTTTTTTACAGACCATCGACATCTGGGCCATTCAACGAGCCGTGAGATGAGAAAATTCCTGCTGCCGATGGACCTCGAACCACCATCTCCCGCATGAGAATTTAAGGCGTCAGATCATGTGGAGACCCACAACAAAATACAGTGAACACTATTTTGACAAGCTTGATTTTCTTTGCGTCCAGACTTGTTTCATTCTTGCTGAATGAGCTCTTTTTCTCCTATCAGATCAAGCTGCTCCATTCATTTTTTAATCTCCTCCGACGGACTTTTCAATCAAAAATTTTACTTCGGGAGATTCATCTCCAAACCAAAATAAATAATTTATGTACATATGGATTGATATACAGTATATTTAACACTTATAGTGGAACTTCACGTTTTTCAACTTTTAGAGGAACATCCGTCTGTCAAACAGGGTACCCATATTTCTCATAAACAATGTGTTATTTGGTATGTTTTTATCTGTTTACTTGACAAAATTAAATGAAGATTGCATATGAATGTTTTAATTAATATATTCAAATTAAGAAAAAAAATTCATGATGGATTATTATGGTCAATTATTTAAAAAAAAAATTGATTTGGAACAAAATCATATTTAGAGAAAATAAGTATTCATGGGATCTCCCCGTGGTCTAGTGGCTAACGCCTTAGATTCATATGCGGGAGATGGTGGGTTTTCTCATCTCACGGCTCGGGAAAATTCCTCGCTGCACCCTGGATGTCGGCGCTAATGGCCTAGATGTCAATGCACCGTAAAAAAAAGTATTCATTGTTCTGTTGTCTGTTAGTATATAATTCAATTTCTTACAGGTATAATTTTATGATCGGTGGTGATGGTATGATCTATGAAGGAAGAGGCTGGAACTACGAAGGAGAACATTCTCCAGGCTTCGACTGCGGTAGTATTGGAGTTGCGTTTCTAGGTAGAATCCTTATTTTATACAGTGTTACTAAAGATCATAGAAGTTCACATTTTCTGTAGCCATGTAAAGGCCCAAACCTTTTTTACAACATTTATTTACATTCCAAGTAACATAGCTATTCAGGTTGCACACCTGACAGAAGTTTTTAAAAAATTACTTCATATCTTCATCAATCTAGCCATGCTCTCCCCTACCAGGTGAGTGTTGAGATATTTTGCTGATGTGAATAGACAATGAAATAAATAAATAGAATATAAATTAATAAATAATATTAAAGAACAAATGTAGTGAATGAAAATTATAATCAACATTAAATTGAATTGTATTTTTAAAAAATGTCAGTGCTATATCAATACAATGGCTGCCTTCAGCACAAATCAAATCAGTTCCGTAACAGGCCACTAGGGTTGACCTCATGGTATAGAAGGGAGATAGTGTGGTCAGTACTACGCCCCAGCTGCCTGAATTTTCTCTTTGTAGATGTGTATTAAAGATTGGGTGTACGTAGGGGCGGAGATTTCGAGATTTCCACCCTCGAACGATGACATCAGAATTTAAAATCATTAGTGTGCTCCTGAGTTTCGAACGCAGAACACCAGTCAAATGCCATAAAATAGTAAGGCAATTTAACAGTATCAAGTAGTTCAAAATGAAGGGTTCTGCTTTTTTTTAGTCGCAGCCAGTTAAATGAAAACATTGCATACATTAATATGGGCAAATACTTTAAATATAAAGCATTCACACCATCAATTAAAGTGATATTGCCAAACATTTATGAAACAAATACATTTAATAAATAAATACAAGAATACAGAAGTGGACATAAAGAAGCGATTGAACTTACATTTATTAATTAGGCGTCTCACCTCTAAACAAAAAAAAGAAAGGAGAAAGATACCATTCGAACTGTAGATTTTCAAGTTCTGTGTATATTTATGTTAAAAAGGTGATTCATAGTGTAGGTGTACTAAACGTCCTTGGAAAAGTACATTTATAAAGAACGTTTAAAGAATAAAGACCTAGATATTTAGCGCTTTATTGGTTATGGGTCAAACCAAACATATTTTTCCACTAGAAGTAAATACTTGTGGTGTAAAAAGGCGTTTGACTTTACCTACGCCCCAGACGTGGTTCCAGCATCCCAAAATACAGGCAATGCTCTACAGAACCCCTTCTATGTTAGAAGAAAGTACTCCCTCAGCAATAAAGCATTAATTTCAAATAAGAAAATTCCTTTAGGGTATTGACTCGAACATTTTTTCTATAATTAAAAGAGATTTGGATTGGAGTTTCCGACTTAGTTAATTTTTTATTCTTATTTCATTTTCATTCAAATCTTTTAGCTTGTTAATAAAATCAACAAGCTTAGAGCCACTAGTGCTAAGACGTTATCAACCTGTACTCTGGGTCTTGGGTTCTAGCCAAAGAGGATTCATTAAAGGGTTACCTGGTTGCCATATCAACACCCGCATCATCCAAGCGATATTGAATGAATCTGCCCAGAGAAAGGATGATTGTGCTCTAGCATTTTTAGATGTGACGGGGGCATTCGACAATATTGGTCACATACATATTTTGAAATCTTTGGAAGCTCAGGGAATATCTCCAGACCTAAGAAGTGCTATTGCCGCCTTGCTCTGTAATAACGAAATAAGAGTTGTCTCTGGCATGAAACAAACTGATGCTATAAAGGTTAAGCGAGGCGTGCCGCAAGGAGGTCCACTGTCACCTGCCCTCTTCATAATAGGGATAGACCACCATTATAAAGAAGTATGCGAACCGAAATTCGCTAATGGAATTTGGCTACAAGCTACATCCTGATTCGGACGGTGTTATTCTCACGGGGTTTGCTGATGACCAAGCCGTGACAGCGTGCAATGTGACTGCAGCTACGCGAACGATTAATATTGTTACACGGATCTTTAGAGAAATAGGCTTATTTATAAACGCTTGGAAAAGCTCAGCTATTGTACTGCAAAATGGCGCACTGGAAAAAAGAAATTTAATCTTAGAAAACAAGGACGAGATTCAATCAATCGATGAAAATGAAAAGATCAAATATTTAGATTGCAATTTCGCCAAGGAACTCATTATTAACGATAACGCGATACTGAACATAAATGAAAATTTAAATAAGCTTACGTCGTCAAATCTGTTAAGAGGAGACCAGAAACTCAATATTATAAATCAGTATGTTTTTCCTTCATTAACATTCCCTCTACAGACAGCTCCCTTGGTAAAACTTCGTCCTACTTTTCTAGAAGGAATTGATGTTATAATTAGAAGGTGTGTCAAAGCCATGCTTGGTCTCCCTACAAACACCTCCAATGCCATGCTCTATGCTCCTCGAAGATTCAGAGGTCTGGGTCTTCTGAAGTGCGAACGGGAAGCTCCACTGCAGCACTGGTCAATCGCTCAGAAGTTGGATCAAATATCTGATGGACTATTTCAGACGATATTTGATTATGATAATGAGTCGACGGAATGCGTAAGAAGACTAAGTATAGACCAAACAGAAAACCACAATATTAGGAAAATTAGAAGAACTCTGCGTGAAAATTCATTCGAGGAGTGGGCTAAGTGCAAATGGCAAGGCATTGGTGTGAGGCATTTCAAAGAATGCCCAAAGAGCAATCAATTTGTCTATGATAAAAGACTTTTGTCAGGCTCTGAATGGACAAACGCCCTAAAATTGAATCTTAATTATGCTCCTCTGCGTGGTGTCCCCAGTGTAGCGGGAGCAGCTGATATTGGACCCCTTTGTCGCAAATCCGGCAGAGAGCCTGAAACTCCAGCCCATGTGCTGGGTAGTTGTCCAAACAGTATGCTCCTGGTTACTCGGCGACACCACAATGTGAAGCACAGTCTCATTGATCTTCTTGAAGGGATTGGCTACAACTGCCACGAAGAGGTGTGCGCCATCGACGATCATGGATCTTCTAGGTATGCAGATATAGTCGCCTTTCCATGGAACAGTAATTTGGCCTACATTCTCGATCCGACGGTCCGATATGAAACAAACGATCCCGAGCAAGCGGAGTCAATTGACATGGAAAAGAAAGGGATCTACTCAAAGTGCATTGAATATCTCCAAGATAAATTCTGAGAGAAATATGGATCCAGAAAATTCCTTGTCAAGGGTCTGTGGTTCGGTGCAAGAGGTACAATTCCGAAAATGACCTGCACTATCTTACAAGAACTAGGAATCTTGCCGGAACACCTACCTGTTATAGCTGAGTCAATAATTATTGACTCGCTAGGCATAATGAGCCAACATATTTATGGTCACTAACGGACATCACTCCTTTTTTTTTTATATATATGCAACAAACGTCGTTCCTTAGACTACGCTGCCTCTTGTGTTTTTGTTGTTTTGTTGTTGTTTTTTTTTATTAGAAGAACAATGCCCACGAACTTTTGGAAAAAAAAAACAGAACAAATAACAAGATCATGAAATAAATGAATGCCTCCAGGAATGATGAGCATGCTGTGTATCCAGCAACCCAATAAAGTTGGGCAGCCCACTTTATTATTTCATTAAATAAAGTTTTCTTCTTCTTCTCTCACTGGGGTTGGTGGCTTTTCTTTGGTAAAAAGAAAGGTATCACTTTTATCCTTGGTAGAAAAGCAACCAAAAAGAACTGTGTTATTAATAGAGGGTTTTAAAACAATTAAAATTAGTTCATTACGACAATCAAACAAAATTTTATAATAAATTATTTCTAATAAGCTGGTTTTTTGCACACAGGCAACTTTGAAATAAAACGACTAACTCCTACCATGATAGAAGCATACAACATACTGATAGAAGAAGGTATAACGAGAGGAGCTCTAGCCGAAGATTACAAGATGGTCGGTCACTCTCAAGTCAAGAGTACTGCAAGTCCTGGTTTTTATATTAGGGATCTCCTGAAAACTTGGCCACAATGGGGTCAACTTGACAAGGAGGAGTTTTGTACTTAGCTCTCTTTTCTGGTTTCCTTCAGACAACAGAAAGCCTTCAGTTTGCAGACGTAATAGTCTAAGATCCGTCTCCATTATTACTACGCTCAACTAATATTTAACAAGATCTATTTTTTTATGAGATTATGAATAACTGAATACACTTTTGCCAGGTAACCTGTCAAAATTTGGCTGGAAGTACATTGAATTAATTAATTAATTGTTTGCAACATTTATACGTTATATGTACATTCGACTGTTATGTATCAAATTAAAGGGTTTTTTTGTGTAAGATAGTATCGGGTTACTGTAAAAGAGGCCGTAAATAAGGGTTGCTGGCTGTTAAAGATAGATTAGAGCTCTTGTGCATGCGTTGGTAGCTAGTTTTCTCAATCTCATCCAACTCAACTAAACAGTGATACTGGTATTCTAACCATATAGACCGGGTTTTGAGATGAAACATTTTCGTTTTTGTCACATATTTTAACTTTTAGATAGAAAATATGTTATAAGGAAAAATTTTATGGTATTTTACTTACAAAACAAATATGTAAACAAATTGTTCAAATAATAATTTATTTATAACAGAAACATTTTTTTTGCCTTTTGATGTCAAAATTTTTGGTATGAAACAATCCTAATAATAGAGGATTCAATTTAAAACTTCATTCAGGTCGCACATTAACCAGGATCTTTACCAGGTACTTCTTACTAATTCTTATTTTATTTTTAAAGAACAAAATAACATCTGTAAACTCTTTTCTCTATGAGATATGGAGTAAAAGAAAATGACTTAAAGAAAAATTGTATTGTTATTTTTTTTTTATTTATTTTTTTATTGATTTATCTTATAGTGCACCGGCAACTGGGCAATTAGCGCCGATTGTATTGTTATCATTAGAATTTCAAAAATTGATTCATTGATTTCTTCTTTTTTATCTAATTCATTAATTATAAAGTTCATTTCTGACAAATTTATTATGAATTTACATTGTAATTTTTATTTTATTATACTTTTTATTTCTCATACATGTTATTCGTTTTTGTGTGTTATAATGTTTATTTTTTAACTAATATAAAACCTTTCTATAATTTTATGAATGCTATAATTTAACTTTTAATTTAAATGATTGTTCACACACACACACACACACATATATATATATATATATATATATATATATATATATATATATATATATATACATGTATATTTTATTTGCAACCTCTTTCCAGAAACCCTGGAAAGAGGCCATTCATTTTTGTGCCACATGTTCCGATAAAACAACATATTTAACATGTATTTGTTAGTTTTTAACTTAATTTTTGTTGAAGTACAATAATGCTGTTGTTTTTTGTTTTTTTTTAATATTATTATTATGTAAGTAATAAGAAATTAAATAAAATGAAATCTAAATTTATTATTTATAATTTTCCCCTATGTTTTTAGTGCATCAATTGATTTGATGGTAACGTATGCTCTCTTACAATATAGTCTAAAACTTTAATTATGTATATTGAACAATTCTTTTTTTGAAGCCTGTCAATTTCTCATCTCTTTTTAATTATGTTTCTATCGCCTTGGAGTAAATGTATATAATGTGATGTGTTGTTTGTGGTGTTCTGTTTTTTTTTTATTTATTTTTATTTTACCACACAAAGACATCTGGGCCATTAGCGCTGACATCCATGGTGCTGTGGGGAATTTGAAATGAGAAAATTCCTGCTGCAGGTGGGACTCGAACCCCCATCTCCCGCACAAGAATCCAAGGCATTAGCCATTAGACCATGGGGAGGCTCATGTGGTGTTCTGTTGTTGCAAGGACAAGCTGAGATGTATTTATGTGTGGGTCATGTAAGTATATGTACTTACCATAGACTTAATATATGTATCTATGGTTTCAGACTAAGTTTTGTTTCATGTTTGGTAAAAATGAGAATATTGTACATCCTTTTGTTGAGTTTTCCCATTGTTTGCCAGAGATCAATGTTTATATGTAACAGACTGTGTTCCATGTGTGTCTTGGATGTTTCACTGTTTGCTATAGGCATATTAACATCTTTGGATGCTAATCTTGCTTCTCTGTCTGCAATCTCATTTTCTTCAAGTCCGTCGTGTGCTTTCACCCATTTAAAGTGTGTGATTATGTGTTTTATTGGGCTCTGAAGTAGTGTAAGTCTTTCTTTTTCAATGATTGGTTTGTGTAGTTTTCTATAGGCCAACTTGTATAGAGAAGATTTGCGGTCTGTGAATATTTGACCCATCGATTCTGGTTCAACTTGTCTGCTGATGAAGTCTCATGCATTAAGTATTCCTAATTTTTCTGCTTGATTTTTCGTGCATTCCTTTCCTAGTCTATATTTTAGTATGTCTTATTTATATACTATTATTCTACATCCTATTGCTTTATCTTGTTTGGTGTTATATGTGTATATTTAGTTGTCTGTTGGATCTTTTGTGTAGCCCTTTATGTTTGAGAATTTTGCAGGATACATCCAGTTTGTGTAGTATATGAGGTGTTTTTATATCTTCTGTTTATAGTGTGTGTTTCTTTCTGTTTTTATATACACTATATATATATATATATATATATATATATATATATATATATATATATATATATATAGAGAGAGAGAGAGAGAGAGAGAGAGAGAGAGAGAGAGAGAGAGAGAGAGAGAGAGGCAGGCTACTTAGAAGATAGATAGTGAAAAAGTTGGAGACCTATGCAGTGTTTCTGTGTGTGTGTGTGTGTGTGTGTGTATGTATGTATATATATACCTATATATATAAATATAAACAAATACCAATTCGAAGGACTGTTTTTTTTTTTTTTTTGTGACTGGATTATGAAAGTCCTTAGGTCTCTTGAGAGCTTTCAGCTTTCGTCATAAAAGAGTTATTCTCACTACCGGGAGGTGGGGGATGAAACACACTGAAAGCCCTTTAGAAGAGCACCATGGGTATAAAAAGTTCATGCACATATAAGCGGGGGCCCCGAAATTTTGAATTAATCGACAAAAATAAATTAAATAAGATAACTTAGTTCAGATTATTTTATTTTTTTTTTTTTTTGGTGTAATAGCGTTTTAGTTGGCTAACTCCAAGTTCCATTAGTTTTCCATAACCCCCAAATGCCCCTCCCCCCCAAGAAATTACATCCTATATACGCCCCTGGTTATGAGTAGCCTGAGCTCTGATTGTCGGACGCTTATGCCTGAAGTATTGACTATCTCTGAAGAGTCAATGTTTCAAAAGGAATGTGTGAATTTATCAAAAGAAATGCAGAGAGTTTATCAAAATGACAATTAGCTAACGTGCAAAGGAAACGACACATTTTGCATACAAATGTTTAAAAACAACTTTCACGGATCTAGATGAACAAGATTGTGAAGAAGAGGGGATGACAGCCTTGGAGTCTCCATCTGCAAGCTTAGGTAGGGATGGAGTGTCGAGTAGTGGGGTACCGGCGGGCAGTGGGTGTAGTGGTCTCGTTCTCTGTAATCGTTTTGCACTACATATTGTTCCATTCGAAAATTATTGACAGAATTCAATCAGCTGTCATGTGTAGTGATTGTTATCAATTCCTAGATAAGAGATGCCAAACACTTTCGGCACTCTGTGAATTTATTATCTTTCATTCAGCTGAACGCACAAGTAATACTTCAATGACGTTTGCCGTAAATCGGAAATGAATGAAGGAACACTCGAGAGCACAATTCCTGTAAACAGTAATATTAACTCAGAAATTCACGACTCAGGTCTATTGGATCCTTCTTTTGAATTGAATTACTGTGTCATCCTATCACCAAAGGATCTCTTAAAATCTCCTAGCCTATCCACTGATCAAGCAACCCCGATATTATGTTATTCTTCAATAGACGATTGTCAGAACAACAAGGAACTAAGAAACAAACCTGCAGCACGGAGAGTAAAATGTCAAAATGAAGGTTGCGAAAACTTAGAAACTAATGAACTTTCTTTAGTATTAGAAAGTAATCAACAACGAGGTCATTACTTTGAAAATGATCTCAATCGTACAATTTGTTTACCTTTGGAACAATTAAACGATGACTCAACCCTCATCGGGGAAGACATTGCAGTTAGAGATCCGTCAAAGAAACAATCTGAATATAGTTTGACTGAAAATGGGTTAATTTTAAAAACACATAAGACAGACGCCAAAGGTCCAAATGCTTCCTCGTTAGCAGAAGCGATAGAAAATGGAAATTCCTCGATTGATTACAAAGATAATGACGCAGTTTATGTTTCCCAAAAGGCCAAAGACAACGTCAAACAACTCCAGGAATCATCACTTGAATCTCAAAACAAAAATCCATTATGTCCTTTGAAAGAACAAGGCATAGACAAAAAGGGCGCTTTGATTTCGGGATTAAAAAAACTTTCGAAAACACCGTCGGAATTTAACAATCACGACAGTGGATTACCAATTGTCAAAACACTTCCTCTTGTCTACGAGGTTTCGAAATTCGAAACATCAGAAATAAAATCCAAACGAAATTCCGGAAATTTAGAAGCGACTGGTTTGAAATACACTGCAAACATTCTGTCTCTTCCTTCCACAAAGGGCGCACAAAAACCACCTGTACCTTCGCAACAATTTAATAGCGTCTACATAGAAAAATGTGATAATTCAACGTTTGGAACTATAATTTCCGCTGAAGATTTCACTATTAACCAGTATGTTGATCTTAGCAACGTGGCGAATGGAATTCATCTTAACTCTCAGCTTACTGTTACAGGTATTTATTAAATATGTAATATTTCCCATAACTTTTATTTCTTTTAGCACTTTCCTCCGAAGGAAAGTAGCTATTGAGGTTGGACTCATGACGGAATTTTTGAAAAATTTCTTCAAATCTTTATCTGTTAACACGATAGCGGCCAGAGTTTTTGTTTTTTCGTCACGAAACTTGGTATATAGCATTCAATTAGCAAACGATTGAACGAGTTCGTTAACCACCAAAGTCGGTCCACCGGAAGGGGGGGGTTTACCCCGAACCCAAAACACTTATTTGACTATGTCAGCCGTAATATTTGTTATATTTCAACGAAACTTGGTATTCGTAGTGTTAATATAGAGAGAAAAGTGAGATATAAAAATGAACTAAATCGGTTCATTAGAAGGGGGGGTTTACTCCGGACCCACAATACCAATTCGCTACTACCAGCCGTGATTTTTGGTATATTTCGACGAAACTCGGTATTCGTAGTGCTAATCCACAGGTAAATATGTGTTGTAAAAATAAACGAAATCGGTTCATTAGGAGGGGGGGTTTACTCCGGACCCACAATACCAATTCGCCACTACCAGCCGTGATTTTTGGTATGTTTCGACGAAACTCGGTATTCGTAGTGTTAATCTACAGGTAAATATGTGTTGTAAAAAGAAACTAAATCGGTTCATTAGAAGGGGGGGTTTACTCCGGACCCAAATTCCTAATATACTCATACCGGTCGTAATTTCTGCTGTATTGCAACGAAACGCTGTATACGTCGTGGGTAACTCATGAGAAAGAAGTGTTGTAAAAATGAGCTGAATCGGTCAATCGGAAAGCGGGGGTTTAATTTGTAATATATTTGAATAGAAAAGCCGGCAGACGTAGGTTCACAAAGCCGCCGCAAGGAGCGCCTTCTACCACTAGTGTGACTGTATCCTGTTCCTGCGTTAGATCAAAATACGATAATATGAGGATTTTTGTATTTATTACGTAGTGTAGTAGGTACCATGTGTAAACATAACTCTGGATGCAAATTAATAATTGATCAGTTACTCATTACAAAATGAGAACTATTCACGTTTTTATTTTATTTATGTAGGATATTTTAAGCAAATTGTTCTGGAAAGCAGTCTACACTACCCAAATTCTGAGGAAAGTGCTTAGTTATGCAGCTCCTGCGTGACGGACTTTTTGGTCTCTAGATTGTTGGAACGACTAATGGAGTTTATGAAAGGAATGAAATACAAGGCCCGTCTTCCCACAAACAAATTATTATAGCTACAGAGCGCTTTCAGCGATAGCATTGCATCCTCAGTCCCCTAACATATGAATGTAACAAATTCTCTTTTCTGAACAGTGGCTGCAGTTATGTCACGGATTTATCTAAGGCAGACAAAGCAACTAAAGGACTAAGGCCACAATTGACAAGACAAATTATCTAATCAGACTTCCAGGAGATACAGACAATATGCAGCTATAACTAACATACAAGATACGCAGGAACAACAACCAAATGTATAGTTTTATAATAAAAATAAATAACAAGAAAGCAAATTCTTTATTAAAAAAAAATAATAAGAAAGTCTGCTGCCCAAATATACACACACAGCGTACCTATCAATTTTTTTGAAAATTAATTTCAGTTGGTATAAAACGTTTTCTAATTAATTTGGAAATTGCCTTAACAATGTAGTAATAAACAATAAAAAAAATAAACACAGTTAAACACGTTAACAAACAGAAACACAACAATTCACAAAACGCCAAAGTTCTCAATTACCAGAGACAGATGTTAGAGATAAGAAGACTTACATGGAGTTTCACGCACACCAGTCTTGCAGGAATAAAGCAAAATCAAATTGAGCAAATTGAAAATGAAGTGAGCAAAATGGAATTTTGTACAATGGGACTAGCCTTAGATACATTGAAAACATGGGCGTATATCAGTCCAGTCAACGAATGCTTAAAAACAGCTATAGGTGGAAATTTTTGGAACACATATCAAAAGTCCTCGCCCGTAACCTTTGTGCCAGGGGGAGGGGGGGTTTAGAAGGCCCAATTTTTCGGGGTTTCACTTATATCTCCGAAACCCTGCGTCCTAGCGACAAGACCATTCTATAACAAATGAAAGCTGATTAAATATGCTACAAGTTCAACTCAAAATTTTTTCGAGATATCTTTAGTTTTCGAAATATCCTCTTGAACGTCTGTCATTTTGGGAAATTACCTTCTAACCCCCCCCCCCCCTCCCCTCGGGACAAAGGCTACGGGCGAGGACTTTTGATATGTTGACCTTCTAACTAGCCGAAACAATGTTATGAAGTTAAAAATGGTGTTCCAAATCGTTGAAGAGTTATCCCGTCAAAACGGGGAAAAAATTTGTGGCAAAAGTGTTTTTCCCCAAAATGTCAGACTTTCAAGAGCGGATATTTCGAAAACTAAAGATATCTCGTAAAACTTTATAGAATATAACTTGTAGGAAATGTAATCAGCTTTCATTTGTTATAGAATAGTCATGTCGCTAGGACGCAGGGTTTCCGAGATATAGGTGAAAACCCGAAAAATGGGACATTCTAACCCCCCCCCCCTCCCCCCCGGCACAAAGGCTACGGGCGAGGACTTTTGATATGTTCACCTCCTATCCATCCTAAACAAAGTTACAAAGTCAAAAATTTTGTTCCAAAAATTTCCGTCTATAACTGTTCGTTGACTGGACTGTATAGGAAATAATCTCGGAGGGGGCTGGGAAAATTTCGGGAGGGGCTGCGACCATTTCCGGTGTATGGAATACTAACTATTTAGATCTAGGAAGAGTTTTAGCCAACTAAAACGCTATTACACCCAAAAAAAAATATTTTTTATGAACTAAATGATCTTATTTAATTTATTTTTAAGGGGTTTATAACATTTTTACCTATCAGCCCCCCCCCTTATATACGCCCATGATTAAAACCAAAACTAAGCTGTGGTATAATGAAGGACTGTTAAGAATTTCATGAATATACGCATATCCTTTTGGACTGAAAGTCATAATATATAAATAATACATTTGAATCATTTGTATTCTAATAAAACTTTAATGTCAAATTATTGATCCCCGTATTCAAATAATACAATTTAAAATAAATTTCAGGTTTCTTAGAAGACCTACCTCGGTGTGCTTATCGCCCAAGAGGCCTAAATCTAGGCTTATTTTATTACAAGGAAATTTTAAACATTATTTATCCGATAATACAGATATCCTTAACAATTGGGAAGAAAATATTAGATATAGGTGTTTGGAAAATAATGTTTTGGGAACAAAAAGAGTCAAGGAATGGCTAATCTACAAACACTTAAGCAATGGCATTAATCAGGATAATAGATATTTGAATGATAACAACTCAACATGCAAAATAATATAGCTGATAAGGTGGGAATTATTGAACTTGAACCACCATCGCGACTTTACTCCAAATACCCAATGTCCTCTTTGCTATAGTGTGGTTCAGGAAGACATACCTCTGTTTGTGTGTGTGTCTGTGTCTGTGCGTGCGTGCGTGTATGTGTGAGGAAATATACGAAGATCCCCCCCCCCAAACGTTTCATGTCTATAATAAAATATTTTTTTTCGAATACTTCCTTAACTCTAAATGTAGGTAACCAAAATTTAACAATCTTAGTTAAGATTGCATTCGTTTTCCTACGTTAAGACACCTATAAAACGAATTCCTGCAAGTATATAAAATAGAAAACGTTAATATTACGATTTGTTTCGCGCGAATTTCACTCCTAAAACTATGTTCCGGGGGACGGCTTCTGCTGGTTAACGAACTTACCTTTCAAATTAGACGAAAGATTTTTGTAACACATTTTATCAAAATCGGACCATTTTTGAGCTAGCTAGAGACCGAACATACAAATATATGTATATATTCAAATGTATGTATATATATATATATATATATATATATATATATATATATATATATATATATATATATATAAACCACCGTTATATTATTGATCTATGGGATCTGAAACATGAAATCTTCGTGTCGGCACTTACGGATTTCGTCATGAGGTCAACCTCATAAGCGGGTTTCCTCCCTATGGAGGGAGGGAGGAACCGCGCTAACAGGGCCAGATAAGTACCCCAGGGTAGTAAATATATATATATATATATATATATATATATATATATAAAATTCCTTTTTTATCCTAGGAGGCATGGGGTCATTAAGCAGTCTTCCTTTATTATACTACTTTATTTATTGGGCCCGACATGTTTCGTGCATCTTTTCTTCGCACCTCTTCAGGGGCACTTCTACAACAAAATATAATTTTTTGCACATCCACACAAACCTTTTTTTACTATATTAAAACTATCAAATTTGAACTGTTCCACAAAAGGCATTAACATTATCATGCTCATTAAATGTTACTTCTACCCTAAATATTGCAATAATTATAGCTAAATTACATATTTTTTATAAAAGGTGTTGAGTCCTACCTTGCAAGGAAGTCCTCCCGTTACCAAGTACTCCCTCTGGAGTCCTGCTTAATACTAACCCTGTAAGTGGATGGCCAAAATGGCCCTGTCGTTATCTGTCCTTTGTTGTTGTCCTAGTAAAGTCTACTCGTCAAATATTGTTTTATACATTTTTGGGTATTAATCTATTATTCCATAGAAAATTTGGTGAACATTTTTCAGATCGGTTCTTTTATTCACTGCTATTTTCGAATTTTTTTAAAATATAAATATTTTCTTTTATTTTTCTTTTCAGGGTATTTCTTTCTTTATTTAATATTTTGAATTCTTTGAAATTGAAACTGTGTTTTTTTGTTATTGCATGATCCGTCAATGCTGTACCGTTTTCTTGTGTGTCAATGCTCTTTACGTGTTGTATAATTCTTTTACCTAATAATTGCGCAGATTCCCCAATATAACATTTGTTACAGTCATTGCAGTTGATTTTATAAATATTATATTTTGAACTTGATGCTTTAACCCTGTCTTTAATATTACTAAATACATTGTTTATTGTATATTTATATTTCCAGCCAATTTTACAAACATCTTTACATATTGTTTTTATTTTGTTTTCTATAAGAGGATGATAATCGAAAGTAAAATATTGCTTAATTGGATTTACATCTTTGTCAATACTGTTATTTAAAACCAATTGTTTCCTTTTTTGTAAAAATAAGTGATTATTTAACGTGGTTTCTTCTAATCTGCCGTTATTTTTAATGAAAAATTGATTAATATTAGTTTGCACCAATAATCTTTGTTTTTTGTTTGATATATCGGAATTATCATTAAGATCTCTTTTACGCTTATTATTCTGCACTTCCTTGTTTATTACTTCTGTTTTAACTTTTTTAGATGGCCTTGATTCAATAAAAGTTTCAGAATATTTTCTTTTCTTTTTGTTTTGTAAATCGTTAAAAAATTCGTCCGGTAAATTAAAAAGTTGGGGTTCAAATTTACATTTATCACTATTTTCCGGAAGGTCAATTAATCGTTTATTATATATTATGTGTTTTTCAGCCCTTTTTATTTGAATTTCAATTAAATCCCTAGGGTAATTATTTTCCGTGAATAAATTTCTCAATTTATTTTTTATTTCACTGTAAAATTTAGGAGATGTTCTCCGTAAAGCTGATAATGTTCTACTAATATTTAGGGTAGAAGTAACATTTAATGAGCATGATAATGTTAATGCCTTTTGTGGAACAGTTCAAATTTGATAGTTTTAATATAGTAAAAAAAGGTTTGTGTGGATGTGCAAAAAATTATATTTTGTTGTAGAAGTGCCCCTGAAGAGGTGCGAAGAAAAGATGCACGAAACATGTCGGGCCCAATAAATAAAGTAGTATAATAAAGGAAGACTGCTTAATGACCCCATGCCTCCTAGGATAAAAAAGGAATTTTGATATTTTGGGTCATCTATAAGAATAAATAATATATATATATATATATATATATATATATATATATATATATATATATATCAACCTCAACCTCATAAGCGGGTTTCTCCCTATGGAGGGAGGAAGGAACCGCGCTAAAATCTTGAGTGTGCGTTTGAGTTTCGTACTGGTTCCTCGACAACATAAGTCGAGTGTTGGTTGGTTTCTGACTGCATAGGTGCCCCTGCTTATCAGCATACATAAATATACCCCGAACCCAAAGCACTAATTTGACTATGTCAGCCGTAATATTTGTTATATTCCAACGAAACTTGGTATTCGTAGTATTAATATAGAGAAAAAAGTGAAATATAAAAATGAACTAAATCGGTTCATTAGAAGGGGGAGGTTTACTCCGGACCCACAATACCAATTCGCCACTACCAGCCGTGATTTGTGGTATATTTCGACGAAACTCGGTATTCGTAGTGGTAATCCACAGGTAAATATGTGTTGTAAAAATAAACTAAATCGGTTCATTAGGAGGGGGGGTTTACTCCGGACCCACAATACCAATTCGCCACTACCAGCCGTGATTTGTGGTATATTTCGACGAAACTCGGTATTCGTAGTGGTAATCTACAGGTAAATATTTGTTGTAAAAATAAACTAAATCGGTTCATTAGAAGGGGGGGTTTACTCCGGACCCAAATTACTAATATACTCATACTGGTCGTAATTTCTGCTGTATTGTAACAAAACGCGGTATACGTCGTGGGTAATTCATGAGAAAGAAGTGTTGTAAAAATGAGCTGAATCGGTCAATCGGAAAGCGGGGGTTTAATTTGTAATATATTTCAATCGAAAAGCCCGCCAGATGTAGGTTCACAAAGCCGCCGCAAGGAGCGCTTTCTACCATTAGAGTGACTGTATCCTGTTCGTGCGTTAGATCAAAATACGATAATTTGAGGTTTTTAGTATTTATTATGTAGTGTAATAGGTACCATGTGTAAACATAACTCTGGAAGCAAATTAATAATTGATCAGTTACTCATTACAAATTTAAAAGAGAACTATTCATGTTTTTATTTTATTTATGTAGGATATTTTAAGCAAATTGTTGTGGAAAGCAGTATACACTACCCAAATTCTGAGGAAAGTGCTTAGTTATGCAGCTCCTGCGTGACGGATTTTTTTTTATTGACCACATGTCAAGAAATATTGAAATATGGCCAGAAGTACTGTAAGAACAAATGACAGTAGAAAGTACAATTGTCACGACCTACCTACCTATATGTAAGCGAGTCCAAAACAAGGGTCAGGATTGTTGCATATTTACTGTATACTGACTACAAAAAGCTTAACAACAAAGTGTAAGCAATAAATATTGTTGAAGGAAGTTCAAAGTGGGTTTCTTTACAAACATAAAATTCTATCAGGCCAATTGTAGATCCTTCTAAATTATAGATTCTAGTTATTTATTACGGTAATAAAAGTGTAGAAACGGCATGCAAACAGATAAATCATAACATACATTTCAAAAAGTTAGTGGAAAATAACTAAATATGTTTCCTTGTCCTCGCATTGAGTCACGTGAGTACTGCTTATCACTGCTTCCTGTGACCTCAAAGTGGGAATTCCAGCTACAATTAGACTGAAGGTCTTCTTAATTTCAATATAACGAAATAAATACACTCTATTATTACATTAAAGGAGGCCGAGAAAGTCCTTTTCGTTGTAGGATTTTTAACGGGGGGGGGGGGGGGGGAGACTCCTTGCAATAGTACCGGTGGACCGACTTTAGTGGTTAACGAACTCGTTCAATCGTTTGCTAATTGAATGCTATATACCAAGTTTCGTGACGAAAAAACAAAAACTCTGGCCGCTATCGTGTTAACAGACACATATATATATATATATATATATATATATATATATATATATATATATGCATATATATATATATATATATATATATATATATATATATATATAGATATATATAAATTTTAACGGGGGTCATTTTCGGTGTCTACTAGGTAGGATCGATAAAGATTTGAAGAAATTATTCAAAAATTCCGTCATGAGTCCAACCTCAATAGCTACTTTCCTTCGGAGGAAAGTGCTAAAAAACAAACATGATTTTTTAACAGCGAACTTGTTTTTAAAATCTCACTGTTAAAAAATCAAATTTTATTGACCCCATGCCAAGAAATATTGAAATATGGTCAAAAGAAATATAATAACAAAAAACAATAGTTGACAAATGTGCTCAACTACAGGTTTAAAGTAGGTTGTTGTAGCTGTTACCCAGTGTGCCATGCTACACCTACTTTCTGCCTATGACTCTCCCCGTATCAAGTTCTATCTGTATACCCAGTTACGTCAAAATTTAGACAGTGACTGTTGAAACAAATTAAATTGAAATAAACTGCATTACATGATTATATAATGATGTAAAGTCATCAATGAGTTCGAGTTATTCTAATTATCAGGAACATAAGAAAATAAATTTGAGACATTATTCAAAATGGCGGTCGATTCAAAATGGCCGTCACAATCTGAATGGTTCAGTGTAGCCAATTTTTCTTGAACAAAACTTTTGACCTTTTGACCAAATTTTGAAATTTGACTATTTTGACCTAGCCTCTCGTATCAAGACCTACCTGTGTGCCAAGTTTGGTCAAAATCGGTCAAACGGTGTAGATTTTTATAAGGAACAAACAAACAGAAAAACAGACAGACAGGTGATTTTTATATATATAGATAATAATAAATTGTTAGTATTGTGCAGCTATTTGAACACCTCAAAAATATAAACTTTAATGTAAACTCTATTTATTAAATTATTTTTAGCCTGAAGCCAACCTCTACACGCATCGAACATGAACATAATGTATTGTTTTATTTTATTTATTTAAATTTTAACGTCCATTATAATTAACTTAGAATTTTAGGACGGGTTATCTATAGGTTACCACCCTTTTCTAGGCGGGATAGGGCTGATGTCTTTTCGTTTTTACAAAGAAAAGCCACACTCCTAAACGGGAATCGTACCCACGACCTTTGACACGGAGTGTTAAGTGCTCACGCCTTAAGTTAATTACTCACGGCCACCGAGCCTCCTATTTTACTTATTGTATTTATTTACTTATACTAATTAGTTTGTTCACTGCTGTTAAATCGCCTTTGTTGCGAGCAACGCAAATAGATAAATAATAAATTGTCTTTAATACAAGAATTAGGGGTCTCCCGTGGTCTAGTGGCTAGCGTCTTAGATTCATAAGATGGTGGGTTCGATCCCCACCGGCGAGAGGAATTTTCTCATCCCATGGCTCGTTGGGAAAATTCCTGGATGCACCCTGGATGTCGGCGCTAATGGCCCAGAATTGTCGATGCGCCGGTAAAAAAAATAAAAAAAAAAATACAAGAATTAGCTTAGAAATGGTGGACATATGAAATTATTCATTTTCATTACTTATAAATTTAAAAAAAATAAATCAAGAAATGTGTTTAAATCGATATAAATAGGGACCCAATTCACAAAACTGTTTTTCGATATGCAGAAGAGCAATGAGCAAAAATCAAAATTAAAACATTTTTTAATTTATTATAATCGCTCTACATGTTTTGTATAATTCGTATTACATGTTTGGCTGGGTTCAATTAGAACGAACTTATTTTTATGTGTCTGACGAATGTGTCAATTTTTATTTTTATTTATTTGCTTTAGAAAAAATAAAAACCATCAGCTCTATCCTGGCTAGAAAAGGGTGATAACCTATGGATAACCCGTCCTAAAATTCTTAGTTAATAATAATGTACGTTAAAATTTAAATAAATAAATTGATTGACCATTTTCCTACAGAATCGAAGAGAAAAATCGAGTTGTGCTACTTCTTATTGCTCCAGTGCTATAAAATATAGGAAAATACTTTTTTGTGTGTGTTCAAGTGCCGTTAAAATTCATATACATACTCCTTTTAGCACTTTCCTCCGAAGGAAAAGTAGCTATTGAGGTTGGACTCATGACGGAATTTTTGAAAAATTTCTTCGAATCTTTATCGATCCTACCTAGTAGACACCGAAAATGACCCCCGTTAAAATTTATATATATATATATATATATATATATATATATATATATATGCATATATATATATATATATATATATATATATATGTATATATATATATATGCATATATATATATATGTGTGTCTGTTAACACGATAGCGGCCAGTGTTTTTGTTTTTTCTTCATGAAACGTGGTATATAGCGTTCAAATAGCAAACGATTGAACGAGTTCGTTAACCACCAAAATCGGTCCACCGGGAGGGGGGGCTTACCCCGGACCCAAAACACTAATTTGACCATACCAGCCATAGTTTTTGTTATATTTCAACAAAACTCGGTATTCGTTATTTTGATCTAAAGAGAGAATTCCGTTGTAAAAATAAACTAAATCGGTTCATTAGAAGGGGGGGTTTACACCGGACCCACAATACCAATTTGCCACTGCCAGCCGTAATTTTTGTTACATTTCAACGAAACTTGGTATTCGTGGTGGTAATCAACAGAGAAAAATGGGTTGTAAAAATAAACTAAATCGGGTTATTTGGAGGGGGGGTTTACTCCGGACCTAAAGTACTAATATACTCATAACGGTCGTAATTTCTGCTGTATTGTAACGAAATGCGGTATGCGTCGTGGGTATCTCATGAGAAAGAAGTGTTGTAAAAATGAAGTAAATCGGTCTATTGGAAAGGAGGGTTTACTTTAAAGTCTGTTTCATTACAATTAGCCAGCCAGACGTAGGTTCGCAAAGGCGCTACAAGGAGCGCTATCTCCCACTATGGGGACTGTATCCTGTTCCTGCGTCAGATCAAAAGACGGAATGTGAAGTTTTTGTGTATTTATTAAGTAGTACAGTATCATGTATTAACATAACTCTGGAAGCAAATTATTTACAAAATTAATAATTGAACAGGCCTCATAAGAAATGTAAATGAGCAGAACTATTCACGTTTTTATTTTATTTATATAGGTTATTTACAGCAAATTATTCAGTAATGTAGTCTACACTAAAAAAATTCTGAGGAAAGTGCTTAGTTATGCAGCTCCTGCGTGACGGACTTTTTTCCTATTGTACTTATCGTCAATGCAAATACAAAGTAACGAATGTGAAAAAATGCATCTTTCATTGTCAACCTTTGCTAATTTCTGCTGGACATTTGTACGGCAAATTCTTGAATCTTAGATCACTTTATTAAAGGGAAAGTATTCCACTATCAAAAGGTCAAATCTGCCGAATATTTGACTGTCCAAAAAAAAGTTATGAATAAATGCTTTTCCACTCTGAAAAGTGGTGATTTTCACATTCGATACTTTGCATTTGCAGCGACGATATTACCTTTATACATTTTTAATAGATGTTTTTAAGAACATTGTCACGTATGAAATTTAGTCATTTTTCCCTCTAATAACTTCCAAGGTTAACATCAAGAGAAAAGAATGACAAAAAAGAAAGTTTACGGCGCTATTTATAGCTATAATTACAGCTGACGAGTATGAAAGATTTATTAGCGGGAAATCTCTCCTACACTTGTAAAGTTTTCAATAAAACTTTACTTTTCCTGTACAAATCGGAATTTACCTGATTCGGATTCAAATATTCTTCAATACTACATTCTGTATGACTGAAATGATGGGCGTTCTCTATAAACATTTAATTTATTTTTAATACGGCCGAATCCTTTGTTAAAAAGAAAAAGCCCTACTCCCAAAGGAAGTGCGTCATCATAGCGGGTTTCCGTTCTTATCCCTAGTGCCGTTAGTAAAGAAATAGAAACAGCTATTGGTAGGTTATGATCTTTCGTAACCAACCAATAATTAAAGAGAAGGAAGATTTTAAGGAGCCGCACCATAAAGCTGACAGTACCCTAAGCGGAAATGGCTTCATCCTCTTTCTCAACGTTCGCTCTTGGAAACACTATAACCAATACTCTCTCATATTCTTACTTTCTTTGTACTAAAATACTGATTTTACTGTTCAATGAAATTTCAAAACAAGAGACAAAAATCCATTCCAAAGAAAAAAATAACTAACACTTTCGAAGTTATAAGCACTTATTTCTCCGATTGACATCGCTCCTCCAAAAATTGATTTTATAGAGAATTTAGTAGGCTTTCGAATGGGCTCCATTCACTTACCACGATTTCCCGATATATAAAAAAATATATATATATCGTCGATACAAATGCAAAGTAACGAATGTGAAAAAATGCATCTTTCATTGTCAATCTTTACTAATTTCTGCTGGACTTATGTACGGCCAATTCTTGAATCTGATTTCACTCTATGAAAGGGAAAGTATTCCACTATCAAAAGGTCAAATCTGCCGAATATTTGACTTTCCAAAAAAAAGTTATGAATAAATGCTTTTCCACTCTGAAAAGTGGTGATTTTTCATATTCGTTAGTTTGCTTTTGTATCGACGATATGATCCCAAAACATTTCTTGTCTGTTAATAAAATATATATTCTTTTGTAATTCTGAAATTATGAATTAAATGAATTAATTGGATCACTCAAATAAAACTTTTTGCAGCTTCAAATTTTGTGGAAGAGTATTTTACCGATCTAAATAATCCTCAAACGTTGTTTGCCAACAAAAATAATATAATAGTAAAAGCCAGAAATAATTTATTATCTAGAGATATTGACCGGGCGCTTAACTCAAAATACAATCCAGTATATAGATTAATCTGTAATTTCTCACATCCAGAACCAGCCAACTATCTTCAATTTAATGTTAGTATTGAAAAGTTAAGGGTCATAAGCCAATTAAGAGTCTGCAATAGTGAATATATGAGAATATCCCTTAAAAATAAAACCATTATCATAAAATCTGATGAAATATGTCAGTTGTGCAATAGATACATTTTGAACGTTTCGGCTATGCTCTTTGGCAGGCTTCTTCAGCAATGAATACTTAGGGGATCCAGTCTATAGATTAATCTGTAATTTCTCACATCCAGAACCAGCCAACTATCTTCAATTTAATGTTAGTATTGAAAAGTTAAGGGCCATAAGCCAATTAAGAGTCTGCAATAGTGAATATATGAGAATATCCCTTAAAAATAAAACCATTATCATAAAATCTGATGAAATATGTCAGTTGTGCAATAGATACATTTTGAACGTTTCGGCTATGCTCTTTGGCAGGCTTCTTCAGCAATGAATACTTAGGGGATCCAGTCTATAGATTAATCTGTAATTTCTCACATCCAGAACCAGCCAACTATCTTCAATTTAATGTTAGTATTGAAAAGTTAAGGGCCATAAGCCAATTAAGAGTCTGCAATAGTGAATATATGAGAATATCCCTTAAAAATAAAACCATTATCATAAAATCTGATGAAATATGTCAGTTGTGCAATAGATACATTTTGAACGTTTCGGCTATGCTCTTTGGCAGGCTTCTTCAGCAATGAATATTTAGGGGATCCAGTCTATAGATTAATCTGTAATTTCTCACATCCAGAACCAGCCAACTATCTTCAATTTAATGTTAGTATTGAAAAGTTAAGGGCCATAAGCCAATTAAGAGTCTGCAATAGTGAATATACGAGAATATCCCTCAAAAATAAAACCATTATCATAAAATCTGATGAAATATGTCAGTTGTGTAATAGATACATTTTGAACGTTTCGGCTATGCTCTTTGGCAGGCTTCTTCAGCAATGAATACTTAGGGGATCCAGTCTATAGATTAATCTGTAATTTCTCACATCCAGAACCAGCCAACTATCTTCAATTTAATGTTAGTATTGAAAAGTTAAGGGCCATAAGCCAATTAAGAGTCTGCAATAGTGAATATATGAGAATATCCCTTAAAAATAAAACCATTATCATAAAATCTGATGAAATATGTCAGTTGTGCAATAGATACATTTTGAACGTTTCGGCTATGCTCTTTGGCAGGCTTCTTCAGCAATGAATATTTAGGGGATCCAGTCTATAGATTAATCTGTAATTTCTCACATCCAGAACCAGCCAACTATCTTCAATTTAATGTTAGTATTGAAAAGTTAAGGGCCATAAGCCAATTAAGAGTCTGCAATAGTGAATATACGAGAATATCCCTCAAAAATAAAACCATTATCATAAAATCTGATGAAATATGTCAGTTGTGTAATAGATACATTTTGAACGTTTCGGCTATGCTCTTTGGCAGGCTTCTTCAGCAATGAATACTTAGGGGATCCAGTCTATAGATTAATCTGTAATTTCTCACATCCAGAACCAGCCAACTATCTTCAATTTAATGTCAGTATTGAAAAGTTAAGGGCCATAAGCCAATTAAGTGTCTGCAATAGTGAATATACGAGAATATCCCTTAAAAATAAAACCATTATCATAAAATCTGATGAAATATGTCAGTTGTGTAATAGATACATTTACAATAGTTTGAAGCACCTAATGCTGCACTGCCACACGCATGAAATTCAAAGTCAACAATATTTACAGTCATATACATTGGAAAACAGGGACGAATTGTTGCTAGAAAATGTGCTAAATATCGACAGTACTGTAAAGCTAAATACTATATTTTTATTCTTAATGAGTGTTCTATAATTATTTTATTTACTTTCACATTTATTGTACATAGGTATATTCAATTTTTTTAAATTGTATTATTCAAGCTTTATTTTTATTTCTTATTTGGTAGTATTATTCTTTATTTTAGAGATTGTATTACTATTATCATTATTATGATTACTTAAATAATAAAACCACTAACACAAAATGGCCAGAGCCTTGGCAATGCCAATGTACTTGTGCCAAATAAATTCTATCCCATTCAATATTTTTTTCTAATTCTTCCTTGACTCCAAACCACCAAAATTTAAATACGTTAGTTTAGATGAATTTCAAACGTCTGGAACTAGATTCAACTGAATCAATTGTTGTTTGATTGTAAAATTGTTTTATTAGCTTTCCTATGATAGAAAACTTAAAAAAAGAGGACCTGCAAGTATATTAACTCGAAAACGTCAGCGAAAATTTTTTCAAATTTCATGAAAATTGGACCATTTTTCAGCCTGCAAGAGAGAGAACGTACATTTCGTGCTCTATGGGATCTATTTTGTTGTTGTTGTTTTTTTTTTGTTTTAATGTCTATTTATTGACAACAAATTTTAGGACGGGTTATCTTTAATTTACCACCATTTTCTAGCCAGGATAGGGCTGATGATGATTTATTTAAAGAAAAGCCGCCACCCATCGTGAGAATCGAACCCACGACCTTAGGCACGGAGTGCATTGTTCGCGTTGTAAATATTTCTTCATTTAAGCTTTCATACTTAATACTCATCACAACAAAGTATTTAAAGATATAAACGTTTTCTATCGGACATCAGCGTATATAGAAAAAAATTTCGGGGGGGGGGACTGGGTGCACCTAAGCATTTGGGGTGTAGGGAAAATTTTAAATATTTTAGTGTAAAATGGTGAGTTTTAAGGTCCTCTAGACGCCTCTAGTAGTCCAGGGTAAATCTAGAAGACATTTTTCGTTGTTATAGGTTTTTTTTAGATGACATGTTCTCACCAAAACAAAATTTCGTGGGGGTGGGGCTGCAGCCACCTTAGCCCCTCCCCTTATATACGCCCATGCTACTGGAAGATTATCTGTAGTCTGTCTCGACTCTTGAAATAACCATATATTTTTTATGCCCCTTTTCCTCAGTTCCTTACAGAGCTAACCAATATTATATTGCAGCTTATTTACCTAGGCTGGAATAAGCACTAGGTCGTCAACGAAAGCAAGGATTCTTATGTGTACCAGTTTTAATGTATATATAACATAAATTGTATGAAGGATGTTCATTTAATGCAGAATTTTTCATATATCTGGTATTTTTGTTTGCATATTTGTTTGGCCATCAAAACCGCAAAAATTACTAAACTTATGAAGACGCCTTTCCGTACAGTTATTGCTCCCCATCTATATATATAAAAATCACGTGACTGTCTGTTTGTCCGTATGTCTGTTTGTTCCTTATACAAATCTACACCGTTTGACCGATTTTGACCAAACTTGGCACACAGGTAGGTCTTGATACGGGAAATCTCCTATGCTAGGTCAAAATAGTCAAATTTCAAAATTTGGTCAAAAGGTCAAAAGTTTTGTTCAAGAGAAATTGGCTACACTGAACCATTCAGATTCTGACGGCCATTTTGAATCGACCGCCATTTCGAATAATGTCTCAAATTTATTTGTTGATGTTACAGTTTATTCAGAGCGATTAACTTATATAGTTTTTACGCCCTCCCCGTTTTATTTGTTGATGTTCCTGATAATTAGAATAACTCGAACTCATTGATGACTTTATATCATTATATAATCATGTAATGCAGTTTATTTCAATTTTATATCAACTGTCACTGTCTAACTAAGGAGTGCTGGCCTTTCTTTGATAAGATCTATCTATTCGCAGGTTCTTGTGCTGGCCTCTGTTGGTTTTTTTCTGAACTGCTGTGGTGCTGGCCTCTGTTGGCTGTTTTACGAACTACATCTAGACAGATATCAACAAATTCACACCGTTTGACCGATTTTGACGTAACTGGATATACATATAGATCTTGATACGGGGAGAGTCATAGGCAGAAAGTAAGTGTAGCATGGCACGCCGGGTAACAGCTATAGACTATAAAAATCTGCTCTTTTAGCACTTTCCTCCGAAGGAAAGTAGCTATTGAGGTTGCTCTCATGACGGAATTTTTGAAAAATTTCTTCAAATCTTTATCGATCCTACCTAGTAGACACCGAAACTGACCCCCGTTAAAATTTATATATATATATATGTCTGCTAACACGATAGCGGCCAGAGTTTTTGTTTTTTCTTAACGAAACGTGGTATATAGCGTTCAATTAGCAAACGATTGAACGAGTTCGTTAAGCACCAAAATCGGTCCACCGAGAGGGGGGGTTTACTCCGGACCCAAAACACTAATTTGACCATGCCAGCCGTAGTTTTTGTTATATTTCAACGAAACTCGGTATTCGTTATGTAGATCTAAAGAGAGAAATACGTTGTAAAAATAAACTAAATCGGTTCATTAGGAGGGGGGGGGTTTACTCCGGACCCACATTACCAATTTGCCACAACCAGCCGTAATTTTTGTTACATTTCAACGAAACTCGGTATTCGTGGTGGTAATCAACAGAGAAAAATGGTTTGTAAAAATAAAATAAGTCGGGTTATTTGGAGGGGGGGTTTACTCCGGACTCAAAGTACTAATATACTCATACCGGTCGTAATTTCTGCTGTATTGTACCGAAACGCGGTATACTCATGAGAAAGAAGTGTAAAAATGCAGTAAATCGGTCTGTTGGAAAGGAGGGTTTACTTTAAACTCTGTTTCATTAGAATTAGCCCACCAGACGTAGGTCCCCAAATCCGCCGCGAGGAGCGCTATCTCCCACTAGGGGGACTGTATCCTGTTCCTGTGTCAGATCAAAAGACAGAAAATGAAGTTTTTGTGTATTTATTAAGTAGTACAGTGGCATGTATTAACATAACTCTGGAAGCAAATTACGTATTTACAAAATTAATAATTGAACAGTTCTCATAAGAAATGTAAATGAGCAGAACTATTCACGTTTTTATTTTATTTATATAGGTTATTTACAACAAATTATTCAGTAATGTAGTCTACACTACAAAAATTCTGAGGAAAGTGCTTAGTTATGCAGCTCTTGCGTGACGGACTTTTTTATAAAGTGCATTTCCTCCACTTGATTATTGACTGAGCCCTTCTAAAAATAGAATACCATGCTTGCAGTTCCTGGAAATAATCTTGTCAGGAAGTAAATAAGTAAAATACATATAACCGAATCTTCATGATATCGCTGTGACACCATTACTAATCAAATATTTGTGGATTGATATGTAGCTTTATTATTATTTGGTCTTTTATAAAATGATTTTATACAGTAGACACCGATTTCTGGGCTTCACTTTCCTTACAACGTACATAGCATAAAGTGGATGGGCCTTTTTGCGAAGACCACATCCAGTTACTTTGAAGTATCTGTTGTGATTTTGGTACTTATAGATTAGCTTACAGGTTCTTTGCAGGTTATCTATTACTTCTTTACAGGTTTTAAACCATACTATATAAATATAGTAATCAACAGTAAATATAGTACTGAAAAGTATTTCATGGGCGTATATATGGGGGGGGTGCAGCCCCCCCCCCCGAAATTTTGATTAGATGGTAAAGATTTGTCGTAAAACCCTTAAAAATAAATTAAATAAGCTCACTTAGTTCATAAAAAATATTTTATTTTACGTGTAATAGCGTTTTAGTTGCCTAAAACTATTCCTAGTTCTAAATTTTTAGTATTCCACACCCCGGAAATGGTCGTAGCCCCCCCCCCCTCGAAATTTTCCCAGCCCCTCCCGAATTTATTTTCTGTATACGCCCTTGAAGTATTTAGAATCACTGCAATCACTATTAAAAGTAAATTTTTTTGACTACTATATTTATACAGGGTGTCCCGATTTTAAATGGCAAAACTTCAGGAGCGTATAGGGGAGCAAAAAACGAAGACAAAAAGTCCTTTAGAGATTTGCTCGTTTTTGCTTCATTTTGGAGAAAATCGTAAAACAAGATAGGAAACAAGTTTTCATTTTTGTACATACTTATTTAAATTTTCAATGGAAAAAAATTGTCATTGTGAATTATTTCAAGAAACCAATTACTAAAATTCAATCGCTTAATGATGATATATATATGATCATTAAAAACTATAGTTTTCGTGAACGGTTTCTGCAACGGTAATGCTTTAGAAGCGGTACGAGAGTATGCGCGCCAATTCACAAATAAAGGATTGCTTAATTGAGGAGTCTTGAGTTAACTTTTAATAGACTACGAGAGACTGGGTAATTTTATTGATTTACATTTGTTTTATGTTATCATCTATTTAGTTTAGTTATTAAATGTTTCCCTCTTGTAGAAACGTAAGCATTACGTCTAGCACTGACTTGATAAATTGCAGCTAAACACTGTTCTAATGATATTTGGTGCATTTCATCTATGATAAAAAAAAAAAAAAAAAAAAAAAAAAATCAGTCCTGTATCAGGCCACGAGGGCCCTGAGGGGCAGATACTATAGAGGTGTCTGATTCATGACCATACGGCACTCTAGGGAGATAGTGTGGTCAGTACTATGCTCCGACCGCCTGATTTTCCCCTTGGCTGCTTCGACTGTTAGAGTCATTAGCACCCAAGGTACCCCCCATTAATAAATTAATTAAAGGCTGGGTTGGCCTAGGGACGGTCAGGGAGACCGAATTCAACCCATGAACGATGACACTAGAAGAAAAAATCTTTAGTGCTTGCTCGGGATTTGAACTCAGGTCCTCCAACTTATTAGTCCAGTGCTCTACCACTGAGCTAACCTCGCCCCCCCCCCTTTCATCTATGATTCGGTCTCTTAATTGCTCTCTTGAGATTATTGACACGGAATAAACTTCCTGCTTCAAGGTTCCCCATACGGAGAAACCAATTAATAACATTCAACGTCTTTGCATAATTTTGAAGTAATAAATTCTACAATATTTGAATATGGTATGGGTGGCGATTATCACCTTTCAAAGTTCGTCATATTGTCTGCTGCGTTATTCCTAATGCAGGCGTTGGACTCAATTTCTTCTCCGACGATCTGCTCTTAATGCTGCCTAAAATTCGTTGCCTTCATTACGAAGTAAGAATGACCCACTCTCTCGTCATATATTAAAAGTTAACAAAAAAAATCGTTGATTAAGCACTCTTCTATTTGTGAATCGGCGCGCATACTCTCGCACCGCTCCTAAAGCATTACCGTTGCAGAAACCGTACACGAAATCAGCATCAAGAGATTGAATTTTAGTAATTGGTTTCTTGAAATAATTCACAATGACAATTTTTTTTCCATTGAAAATTTAAATGAGTATGTACAAAAATGAAAACTTGTTTCCTATCTTGTTTTACGATTTTCTCCAAAATGAAGCAAAAACGAGCAAATCTCTAAAGGACTTTTTGTCTTAATTTTTTGGTCCCCTACACGCTCCTGAAGTTTTGCCATTTAAAATCGGGACACCCTGTATAATATGGTTTCTAACTAACCCTTAGATAATGTCTATTTGTAAGTAATACTTTTAGGCTTGTACAACATAAATGAAAATAAGCAAAATATATTTCAGCAAGCAATATTTATTAATAAGAAGGTTAATATTATCAAAATCAATGGTACTTGTGAAGTTTAGGGCCTCCTCACCGATTTTTTGTCCGGTGGGTCTATAACGTATTTACGATATATATTCATTTCGCATTATGGGTAAACTTCCAATGCGTTTCCGCTCGCTCAAGAAGATATCAAAACTCTAGTCAAGTCAACTCGCTAAAATTAATAGAATTCTATTAATTTTTGCGAGTTGGACTGACTAGAGTGTTAAAGGTTACTTTACTGCCAGCAACAACCAAAAGAAATGCCCATAGGAACAGTTCAATAGAAATGCTAATGAGTTGTGCGCATGCGCTGAATCACTGTTATAATCACTATAGATACTTCACAAGTAACTGGAGAAGAAAACTAAAAAATTAAGACCACAGTATTCCTATACTATCCTGACCTGTTGATGCTGTTTATTGTTTTGTTTTACGGGATTTGTCGATGGCTTGGGTCTCGCGATTGAAAAATTTATCTATTTAAATTTGAACGCCCTCTTAAACAAAACACAGTTCTGGGACGGGTCATCTACAGGTTACAGGCCCCTATAGCAGTACGATACAGTATTCCGAACGCAGATAGTAATGTGCCAAACTTTAAAATTATCCGTTCTCAAAAATTGGAATTCAAAATAATAATAATAAAACATTGAAAGGGTTTAGCTTATTGGCCAACTACCACACCCACTCGACGGCTGAAATGTCAAACGTGCCCTGTCTGTTTACAAATGGTTAATCTTATCTGATGATAATATTTGTACGAGGCCAGAGGGATTTATAATTAAACCAACACTGACGTAGCAATTAATTTTCTCTATACTAACCTTAAATTAACAACACATAAAGTGCCTGTAAATGTATAAGTGCTTATTGAATTAAATACACAAACGTAGTATTTAAATATTTGCTATAATGTAACCATATTTTACATTATATTTTAATGTCAAGTGTCATTTATATTTTAATATTTGTATAAATGGTTTTTTAAGTTCTTCTCTTTAAGCTTGCGCGTGCGTCTTTCTTTTAGACTACAAATAGACCGAATATGAAGTTTAATGTAAATATTTTAGATTGAATGAGGAAGATACTAGACTCATCATTTAAATTAATAATCAGCCTATTTATTTCAGTATCTATAAATCCATATTTACTTTATGTTCCTCTTCGAGCATGGTGCTCACAACATTTCATCCCAGCTTTCAAGTATTGATAAACATTAAACACTATCTCCCTTGCCTGTCCACTCAAAGCGTTCCCTGGCCCAAAAGGACGTACAATCAGATTATATAGTGTTTTACATAATGTGTAGTTCTTTAAGCGGCTTTGCAAAGATCCGATCAAATGGAAGAGTGAAAGGGAAAATGTCCCTCCATGTTCGCACATGCACAATTGAACTATTCCGTCCATCTGAATAGACCACTAGAGCTGTAAGCCTCAAGGTTTTAAAACCAACATTACGTGTAAATGCAATGTTGCCTGATTGTGTTCTCAGTGAAAACTTTATATTTAGTGCTTAACACACATGTCCAACTATACGTTGCTAATTCTCGCACTGGGGTTAGTTATGATTGAGAAGTATTCGTTCACACGTTGGTGGACAATTAGCTTACAGTACGGTCCGTCCAGTAATAAAAACAGCAGTAGAGGCAATTGGAGCGTTGAGGGCCCACATGACGTCATCAGCTGACGTCATCAGCCAGTGACGTCACACTGACGTCACATCGACGTCACAGTGACGTCATCAGCTGACGTCATCAGCTGACGTCATCAGCTGGAGTACTGTCAGCCAGCTGACGTCACGCGACGTCATCAGCTGACGTCACGCCTTTGACGTCATTGCTTTGACGCGGTGCTGACCTAGGCTAATAGCACGTTTCGTCTGTTAGCGCGGCAAACAAACGCCACCATCTTCCTCACGAAGCTGGACTGAAACAGACCTGTCATAGGTTAATAGCGCGTTTCCAAGTTTGAAACATTACCAGCCAGCTGACGTCATCAGCTTGAGTACTGGCAGTCAGCTGACGTCACACTGTTGACGCCACTGCTTTGACGCGATGCTGATCTAGGTTAATAGCGCGTTTCGTCTGTTAGCGCGTTTCCACGTTTGAAACGTCGCCGGACAGCTGACGCCGCCAATAAGCTAACGTCGCGCTGTTGACGACAGTGCTTTGACGCGGTGCTGACCTAGGTTAATAGCGCGGGTCATCTATTAGCGCGCTTCCAAGTTTGAAACATTACCAGTCAGCTGACGCCGCCAATAAGCTAACGCCACGCTGTTGACGTCATTGCTTTGACGCGATGCTGGCCTAGGTTAATAGCACGTTAAAGAGGTAGGTTCTTACGATGTTTTTTGGAATTAGAAAAAACACGCTCCGCCATTTTCTTCACGAAGCTGGAGGTCAAAATACCTACTTGTCATTGATATCTATTCAACGTCGTGAAGAGAACATTGAGTTTCTTACGATGTTTTTTGGATTTTAGAAAAAACGCGCTCCGCCATTTTCCTCACGAAGCTGGAGGTCCTTCAACGTACTGAGCGCAGCTGTAAGCGCCTCTATGAAGTGATGCTGCGATCAATAGCGCGCAGCATGTTTTTCATAATTTCCTTAGCGAAAGCAGTGTTAGTCAGTAGTAACCAGCTGTACTGACGTATCCTCAAAATCAATAACATATAGTGTGACGAGCGTCTAGATACATATCACAGCTTGTAAGAGTTTGTTAAGCAGGGTAATAGGGTGAGTGGTAGAGCACTGGACTAATAAGCTAGAGGTCAAATCCCGAGCAAGCACTAAGCACTAGTGTCTTCGTTCATGGCCGTCCCTAGGCTAACCCAGCCTTTAATTAATTTAATAATGGGTACCTGGGATGGCTCTAGCAGTTGAAGCAGGCAATGGGTGGCCGGAGCATAGTACTGACCACTAGTGTGCCGTATGAAACAGATACCTCTACTACCCTCAAGGCCCTCGTGACCTGTTACGAGGGCTCTGAGGGTAATAGGAGGTTGTAATCTTAGTATTATAGTGTTTAGAATAAATAACAGTTTCGCTCTCTCACATTAATCGTGTAGGCGATATGTGATAGAGGGGACTGCTCCTTATCTTTACCTCGCCCCTCCATCCAACAGACTCCTCAGTAGACTCAGCAACCTACAGCTGCAAGAACCTTCAACACGCACAAGTGAGTGGAATAATTATTTTATTGTAACAGATCACTCACTTATGGCGATGTCGGGGTGATAAAAGTGTCAATAGGATAAATAAATAGGCATGTTCAGGATAAAACGTGTTTTATTTTGTTATAACATAAAAAGGTTAACTTAAATGTACAAAAAGATTTACAACTTCCCTTAACTTAGTAGTTAATTTAAATGTACAAAAAGGTTTACAACTAGCCTTAACTTTTACAAAGTGCTAATTTAAAACTAACTTTCCTTAACTTAGATTTACAACCAACTTTAACTTAGATTTACAAAACTAGCTTATCTATCCTTAACTTAGATTTACAAAAATAGCTTATCTATCCTTAACTCAGATTTACAACCAACCTTAACCCAGATTTACAACCAACCTTAACTTATATTTACAACTAACCTTAACTTATATTTACAACCATCCTTAACTTATTAAGTATTAGGGAGCGCAAGTAAGTTGTCCGAAGGCATCTTATAATGACCTAATGCTAGAGTGGAGACGTTATCTTTAAGAATATACCTTTTGTCATCGTTCGCTGATAGAGATATTTTATTAACTTCTGTACTATAAATAAAATGTTTGGATGAGCGGATAAACTTCATGGGATGACGAGCTGTATCATGGGTTTGTAGGCAAGAGACATAATCTTGAAAGGTGATTTTATTTTTCAACACGGCTTTCTTAACACCTTTAGCTTTGCGAATTTCACGTTTATCGATAAGTATTGCATACATTTTTGCCCGAAGCCCTACAAACGCATTTATTAGCTCTCCATTGGTCTCATCTTTGAATTTACCTAATACCTTTTTGTTCAGAGTCGAGAAACATTTATGATCGGGAGGGAAGTCGGATGTATCCAAATACGGTAGGAGATCTATATAATCCTGGAATATATCTTCAGTAAATATCTTATATATGAACGAATCCGTATCTGTATAAGATAGGATTAGCCTTTCAGGTCCGAATCGCGGCATCATAACGTCGTAGTGGTAAGCGTACATGGTAGTCTTTGAAAGATCTAAAACACTTAGACCGATGTAAAGGGGCTTATTAAATTTTACTTTATTCTTTAACAAATGTATAGCAGCTAGGTTCTCGGTGTATATAGTTCTATCAATAAAATTATTTTTTGAAACCATTTTTTCGATCTTTTTAGCGTCACACACGAGCTGCATATTCATTCGATTTCTAACATTTTCCATAGTTTTACCAAAAACCGAGTTGTTATACAATTTGTACAGATCTTTTTCAAAAGCCGTGCGAGCAGTTGTTCGAAGTTGAGTATTATGGGAAATGTAGGGTTCGAGCCATTTAGACTGCCGAAATTTTATTGCTCTATTAATTTTCTTTAAAATGAGGCCATGGTCTAAAGCTTGCTTGAGAGCTACGTAATGGACGATATAATTCCTCCTAGGATTTAAATGAGGGACTAGTTTCCTGTGCTCACTCACCTCTATATTGTCAGGTAGAAATGGTAGGGAGTTGTGCAAATCGTGTAGCTCTTGAGGGTAGTCGACATCAACATCAAGGATATATCCGTAGTCAGGTGAGAGTTTGCTTAGATCTATATCCCCCTCCACCCATTCAAACCCCCCATAGGGTAGCGATTGCACCATTGCATGTCCATATAAATTGTTAGCATCTTGATAAACGATATACGACGATGGCTCATTAGGATTATAGTTATTCAAGTATTTATTATTAGCTTCGATGAATCTGTGCGATACCTGGCATATTCCTCCTCGTATTCCTCGCTCAATCATTAAGATCATATCATAATCGGCGAGCAGTTGAAGTCTCACACCTGTAAAGCGGAGCATGGCATCCCAAGAAAGTCCGGGGAGGGTGAAGTAGTTACAGGGGTCGAGCTTATGCGTCTTCAGGGTTATATCTCGAAATACTTCGAAGACATCCGATAGCAGTAATACATCCGTTCTGAGATAATGGTCGCTATACTCTCCTATGGTGCGACATTTAAATGTATTCCACACATTTATAGCGTGCTGATAGTCTTCATCAGAAACGGATGTATCCGTTAACTTATTATAAAAATACTTTTTGTCCGGTAATGCTTGCTCCTCTAACGTGCTCCAACCAGTGACGTAATCGTATGGGAATACCCCCTTACGCGATAATAGTTGAACATGTTCTGGAGGGTAAAATTTTGAAATCTCACGTAGCTCCGGTAGATTTTTAGCTAGGCTATCTAGACTGCTTGACATGAATCTAAAAGTATCCAAAAAGCGGAGCTCTAGGGTTTTCGTCACTGATTTGCTAAACGAGATGTACTTCTCTTCGGTGTTGGGAATCACCGATATCTTCTTAGTATTACACCCCAACTGTCTCACTATATGATGAGCATCGTATGACGAGAGGTTATGAAACAATACCGGTAAAAACGAAGGGTTTGAATATCGTAGGTTGCAAGACTGGTGTGCGCTACCTCTAAATAAACCTGTGAGATGATTATGATCTCTAACCTTAATATCTGACGAAGTAAATGGCTTATCACACATGTAGCAATGCGTGCTTGCCTCGTGTCGTTGTATTTCCTCACTGGTTGAAGGATTCATAGGAGCGGGAGTACTGTATATATCTGATACCATCTCTGCGATCTTTATCAGGTATTCCATTAGATGCTTACCAGCATCCGGACCTCTGTATAAGTACGGCTCCTTAGGTAGAGGTGTCTCTAGATGGGCGACTTCGTCGGACATTTTCAGGTAGCAGCAAAAACTCATAGGCTCGTGGAGCTGATAGTTGAGCGTATATGACGCACTCGGATCGGGTTGACACGTATACACAGGTCTGAGGATGCTCTCGAAGTCGCAATATATGACGTAAGGAACTCTTAACGATCTCTCCACGTGCTCGAATTCTACATAAGCCTTATTAGTAGGTAGCTCAACTCGGGTAGGAGGGTTTTTTATACAGTAAACTTTATGGTCCGCCATTTTTTCAGAAGCTGGCTTTATTCTATTATCAAAATGGGTGAAACACCGTTTGCAAATAAGCTTTTTAGCGTGACGTTTCGAAACTTGTGATCCTACTAATCTATCGAAATCCTTAATGTATACATAGTGGGAAAGCTCATCTTGCTCTAGTAGTAGGAGATCTCGGTGATCCGGAAGCTCGGAATCAACGACTTTTATGGGATAAACATTGAGATCTTTATCCAGCCCGAACACATTGATCGAAATATTATTGAGTTTTTCAAATTGTTTTATATCCTTTACAGGTGTGGGGAAAGTCATGTGGGAAAAATCATATCGGCTCTCAAGAGTAGAATAAACAGAAACTCTATGAGGTTTTTCCAATGCAAATTTGGCTAATACTGAATAGACGAAGCATCTAGAGTCATTGTTTTGAACATTAATGCAAGCCCGCCTATCTTTTATCTTAGCGGGTAGTTCGATATAACTACTACCTCTCAACGGGTTATATTTATTAATTTTCAATCGCATCCCATCGATTGCAGCTAAGGTCCAACCGCTACGTTTTAATTGAGACTCCTCAAGCTCCTTATCCAATTTTTCACACATCGTATTAAGAAGTTCATCTATATCTGTATCAGCGAAAACGGGGCTATTTTTAGTTTTTACTGTTACTGATAACTCATCCCCACTTACATTAGTCATCATACAATCTAAAACTAAATTAAACTTAATACTACAATGTTCTACTATACTATTACTTATCTTATCCTTAATAATATATCTTACAGATGTACAAAAATTTGGAATATCTAAGTTATTCTCGGACCTAATAAAATATGATCTTAACCTACTTTTGAACGCAGTCTCATATTCTACTATTCCGCTAGAGTCTGGCAGCTCACCTAGTAGCTCTTCGTTGCTAGGCTCTCCTCGCTGGCGTTTCGCAGGCGGCTGACCACAACAGCTCTCATGCCGCTCCAAGTTGTGCAGGTTACTGAAGCGGAAGCTGCAGTGTGCGCAGGATCTCCCTGGGCAGTCATGTATCCCCAACTGGCCGCAAAGAATGCAAGCGCGGCATATTTGTTCATGGCGAATCCTACTATCAGTCCTAGAAAACGCCTTGGAACACTTGGAGCAGTTCATATTGACTGATGGTGAGTACCTCTGACTGATGGTGGATACCTCTGACTGATGGCGCATCTTATATACTAATCAGGCTGGAGGGGAGGGGTAGGGATAGAGAGGGGCTGGAGGGGAGGGGTAGGGATAGAGAGGTGGGGATAGAGAGGTAGGGATTGATAAATAACATAACCAGTTCAGCATACATCCATTTATTCATAAAGTTCAATTACAAAGTTTTAAATTCCAATATAATATAATCCAGGCAGGTAAAAACATAGTCCTCCATAAACTGTTGTCGCCAGCCGTAGAGCCTTAATGGTGTAGGGAACTCCTCGCCGATATCGTAATATTTCTTTCCATCATACTCAGCTGCACAGTGCGTATTTCTAACAGAAGATTTTAAACAGAAAGATTAACGTTTTTGAAAATATGGATATGATGACCTCGATGGGTGGTGGGGAGGTTGTTGACACAGGAGTATGATGAGGAAGGATGTAGAAATAATTACTAAGAGCCTGATAGGAGAGCAGCAGGATTGGCTCATAGTTATAATCAGCAGGAAAAGTCACTCCCCGAATCCGGTGATAAAGGTTAAAAAATGATATGACTAAGCTATGACTCAATCTCGGAGATTATTATTATATAATATTTTTAGCAGGCTCCCATTTAGGCTTTCGAAAACCTAACCATTTCACTAAAACGCGATTATTTTTTCTTCTCAGTATTTTCTCTACCAGATATACGTCGTTGAACGTAGTTTTCTGCAATTCCCCGGAATAAAACGCGCCTTTGATGGGACTACCGTTCAGGTCCTTCAAGATATAGGTAGGAGGCTTCGTAGTTTTTACTTCTTCAATCTTAAACACCTCCGTTGAATAGTTGGGGTGGTAGGCTTTGTCGAAAACACCTCTCTCGCGCGATATTCGTACATAATCATCCTTCTTAAGAGGGCGAGAATGTCGTTTGATGCTGTCGAAAGGTGCTAGGCTTCTATATTTTGAAAGTATATAATTCTCATTATCTTTATTAACTTGGGCCGGAGCCATTCCTATAGTCCTATGCTTGTCGGTATTATACTCATGAGCAATATCTTGTAGCATGTGTAAATATCGGAACGATCCCTGAAGATGAAATCTGCGATACATCTTAGCCTTGATAGTTCTTATCAATCTTTCAACATGCGCGCATTTTATTGAAGAATATGTACTATAGTGCCTCACACCCTTCTCCTTCATGAGCTTCTCAAAGGGCTTGTTATAAAATTCTTTCCCTCTATCAGTTTGTAACAATGTAGGTACCCCTCGAGTCAGGATTTTCCTCATAGCTTTAGTTACTTCGTCTCCGCTCTTATCTTTCAACGGCTCCATGTATACGTATTTACTGAATGCGTCGATAACTATTAAAATGTATTGATACCCCGTGTTTTGCTTTTTATATTCTTTAAAATCCATCAGGTCAGCTTCCCAAAGATCGTTAATGCCCTTGAGGTTGTAATGGCGGCGCCGGAAGTGTACTCGTACCGGCCGGTGTATCTCCTCGATCAATCTTTCCTTCACAGGGTTGTCCATTTAACGTTTTCAAAACGCAGGCTAAGTATGCCTTTAAGTAGCCTAAGCTGACCGCGTCTGTATCATCCGAAGGATCTGATAAATTAGTAATTCTCTTACCGTAAGCGCTATATATATTGGATTTATTCGTAATACAATTTCCGTCGACGTAACCTTTCGTAGCCGCGTCGTAGGAGAATATAGGAGGGGCAACGCCGGTGATCCGCCTATTTTCAATGTCCAGAAGGTTATTAGATATAAAATATCTCGATATCCTCCGATCGTAGTGATACTCGCCAGTCCTAGGGTTGTAAGCCATGCTCTCGCTTCGACTTCTAGTTAGTAAATGATTCCTAATTCCCGCAACTCGCTAATTATACTTACCTGTTCGTTCGTTACCCCGGTGTTTCCGGCGAGTTGTGACGCTACTAGCTTTCTTAATCTATCGACTAACTCATCGGCCGACGCGTAATATTCGACTCGGGGCTGACTAGTATTCATGTTTAAACCCCTTCCTAACTGAAAAAGGTTCTGAATAACGCCCTTATATTTTCTACTGTTATGAAACCGTTTAAGTTTTCCGTGTACGTCTAAGTGTACTCCCGTACGTTTAAGAATGTCCTTGTAAGCCTTAAGATCCGATCTCTTGTAATCCTTAGGGGCCTTAAAGAATAATAGCTGTAAAAGACCTCGTGTACGTTTATATCTACCATCTTTCACGCGTATCTCATTCGGATCGATTATCACCCTAGCTTTCCCAAGATGTAATACTCCATCTTTACCCTCTCGAATGCCGTAAACTCTATCCCTATCAATTCTCTGGAGGTAGTACTCTAGGTCATCAGCTTTCGCCCCATCATAGGAATTATCATAGGAAGTATCACTATCGGAGGACGCCTCCGTTTTTTCTAGTTTTACCGCGATTGCTGGCTCAGGGTTTACATCGGGTTCGGGGTTTACATCAGTTTCAGGCTCAGGGTTTACGGAGGTTTTAGGCTCAGGGTTTACTAAAGGTTTTAAGCTCCCTATAGATGTTGTAATAGGTGCAAATGTCTTCTCTAATAGAGCATTATCAGTAAAATCAGACTTTTTAATAGTGTTATATTTCTCCTTGATAGCTTTCGTAAGCTTTACCAGCTCCTTCTTCGTGTCCATCGTAATGTCGACTGATGTATACATAGCTATATAACTTATATATATAGGGATGAGGTAGGATAACAAAAAACACAGGTCATTACATTGCATAAACTTTTATTGTCTCATAATATGTTAACATAGAATAAACTTATCAAAAGATTGTCTATAATAACCTTTATTAATGTTACATTCGGCGTTAATAGTTATAAATCCATGCTGCTCTGACGACCAGCAATGTTTACACATATTGACAAACTCCTTAAAGCTAACATTAGTTATATTATCATTATAAAAATTTCGCAGGTTTCGCATATCCTGCTTAAATAATACAAACACATTAGCATTATCTCTAATAAGATGCTTAGGCACCTTAGTAAATGTTTGAACAAGATAGATTACATCTATGCATTTATGCCTTCCAAAGGAGAATAAGTCTCTGATTACATCCTGCTTAGAAGTAATGACGTCGTCGAATATGAAGACTGAATTAAGTTTTATTTCTGATAATTTAACCTCGCTGACGTCATCGTATAAATAATAGCCAATTTCTGGCACTTTGCTAAACACTTCTCCTAATAGCTTATATTTTAACTGATGTAGCGTCTTGGCGCAAATGTAGACGTTCTCAAAACGTAGTCCATTCTCGTGTAGAAGAAGTGTTAAGACCAAATCCGTCTTCCCAGCTCCTGAAGGTCCGGCTATGATGCATCGAAGAGAGTGAGGAAACAGGCTGGAATGTCTCTTGACAGGTTCATCTTCTCTGGGGAGCTCTACTCGTGTTATCGACTCTGGCTGTTGAGCTATTTTCATGTTTTACGCACGATATTCTTTGACGGGTTATACTCGATGATTCTATCGTTTATAATCAGCGCGTAGGCGCTCGTTTTTGGCGGGAAATTTATAGAGGCTTCTATTTCAATTCTTATATCGATATTCCCCGATTTAACTGAATCGTTCTGTTTACTACAATCGATAACGATTATAGGCGAATTCGATACGAACTCATGGAAGCCTAAGTACGACTGCCCTTGCTCATTATAGTAAGATTGTTTAAATCTTAAATAATTCTCATAGAATACGACTTGATTATTTTTAGTGTGATCGACATTCCATGCTTCGTAGGGGTAATATTCGGAATTCAACCACACTCGTACGTCCCTCACGCTGCAATGATCGAATTTGGACATATCTTTACTCAACTTGTTATTTCTATCCGCCTGAAAAGCCACAATAACGTATCTAGGCTTCTCGAGCCCAGCGCTCGTTTTTACCGTCCAATTATGCTTTGTACTCGCTGGTAAAGAAGGGAATTCGAACAATTCCCAACTCCTAAACGGAACGACGATATCTTCGTCATTTTTTAAAACTTTATACACGCGCAGTTTTTCCTCGTCCGATAAAGTTATATATGGAACGCTCCAGGAAACTTTCTGAAGATTCAGTTTATACTTTGTATCATCGACTTGTGCTGTTAAGGCGTTTACATCGGTTCTAGATCTGATTAGAATCAATTCCTGCTGCATTTGTACTATAATCTTATCATAATCCTCAGCAAATCCTAAAAGTATTTTTAGGGGGATTATAACCGTAAAGTTTCCACTGTCATTAATCGTATAATTGGTAGACCCCCACCCCGCATGCTCTAAATTTTTAACGGTCGTTGGGCTGAATGAGCAATAGCCCTTAAGTGTGGAGGTTATCCCACAATTTCGAACCCGATCGACCTCTACACCTCCAATTTCATATCTGATTTCGTCAAAGAGAAACGCGAACGCGTTGTTAATTAAAGTGACATCAGTCGTTTTAGTACCGTCCTCCTTAGTGAGAGCGCCTTCTAGATAGATATAACTCTCCGACGGTAGTGTGCAGATATCCTGCTGTCTGATAGCGATTCTAATCTCGTCGCTAGGCGCAAACGTTAGCGTCGAATAAGGCTGATGGGAGTGGTACTCGGAGCGTACTATTCGAGTATCGAATCTAACATCATCTGTGATATCGAGCATATTTGATCTTAAATCCAAGCTGTTTGAGGAACTCTATGTTTCTAGGAGATAAGTAGAACCTCTCGCTTCTCCTATCTTCGTACGAATGTTTGGAAAATACTATTCCCATTCTTTTATATGTAATCGGATAGTTATAGTCTCGCCGTTAAAGTTGACTAAATCTCCGTCGATATCTATGAGACGTACTCTTACGGTATCGATGACGTTTGTATTAAGAGGGTAGTATATAATGTTTTTCGGATGTACGTTAATAGCGTAGCCAGGTGCGACGCCCGGTGTAAACTGATGAATATCATGGGTAGGTACCCCGTTTTTATAGGCTCCATTAGCTATGGAGCACTCTAACGAAATAGTCAGAGCGTCTGTAATATTTACAGGCTCGAGTCCTTCATATGATTCATTAGCAGGGATGACTCTTTCTTCCACCCCCAACAGTTCGGCAAAATTGTTAGGGACTGAGAAATCTAGCGCGTAATTACAACTTAACTTTACACGCTTAGTCGTACTACTCGCGTATAAACGCAGCGATGGTTCAGGACCTGTTCTCAACTTTTTGTCGGTATAAAGATTCTCCATGAGAGCCCGCAGCATGTCAGCTATGTCGGAAACTTCATACGCGCCTTGCGGAATCGTAACCCTATGACATATGACATCACATATGCCGATCGTGTCATTCTTACCTCTAATAATGTTAGGTATCGAGTTGAAGGAATCCAGCGATAATAACCCTATATGATATTCGCGCGAGCTGTCGAGAGTGATGGGAGGAAAAAATGTATTGGTAATTTCCGACTTATCATCGCTCATAACAATTGTTAGATTACGCATTTTTTGATCTGTTGTAAAGGAATGTGAGGCAAAGATGTCCGCAGATAGCGCTCCGCCAAGACTGATCGCGCTGACGATTATAGCTTATATTTAAGCCGTTTACATATTTTATAACCTCTAGTGGTGGGGGTAGATCTCCAAAGCTGTCATAATAAACAATGTCGTTATCATATTTAGATAAGGCTACCCAGTGAGTCCCCTCGTTCTCGTCCAAGTTAATAACGATATTTTCCTTATTTAAAGGTTTACGAGGAAGCGCATTTCTCGCGTACACTCCTCTAAAATGTTTAATATACCGCTTAGCGACTCTATCGATTTCAATATCCGTTAATGCTCGGATAGGCAGTCTTTTTACAAATGGCGGGAAATTTTTTTTTTTAACCCCTTCCCCTCCCACGGTTTTAGGTATAGCCCATAGCCTTTCTTGTAAGGCTTTAAGTATAAGCCGCTACCGATTTGTTTCTTCTCCATATTCATATTATGACGTTTTTCTTCCTCGAGTCTCAATCGAGCGTCTCGGGCTTCATTTACTGTTTTAGCAATGCTTGAAGCTCCTGACGCAATTGTGCCGAGAGCGCTTAATGCGGCAAAAATGGGTATTAGAGGAATAACTCCTCCTTTTTGAGGGATAGGGATGATGCGGGGAATCTTTGTCTGCTTACGAAATACTTTTTTAGCAATCGCATAAGCCTTATCTATATTTTTAGATATCCCGTTCCCCTTCCTCATATGCTTTTTTATACGTCTTAACGATGTTGTAAAACAGCAGCTCCCCCCTCCTACTTTCGTTTTGAGCTTCATCGCGTTTGTAACAGCCCACGCAGCAGCCCTCTCACCGAACGAAGAATCTGGCGCCTTGACGCGCTCCCAAGCCTCGTCAGCTAACCTTTTATCAGCTTCCGTTCGGTCTTTATTTGTAGAATAAGCTATATCGTGTCTTTTACAGGCTTCGTCTAAAGGGTTAATCCCTTTATCACCTCTTGCTAGTCTTTCCTTGAGCTTAGTTCCTGGTCCGCAGTATCTATAACCTGGTAAATGTGCTTCGAATGGTAGCTTATCAATTAGCGAATTCAAAAAGCCTCTTCCTCGATGTGTTCTCCTCCGCATATCTCTTCATACTCATACCATTCTTACTCACCTTGCATTTATATAGGATGGGGGTGAGATGAACAAAAAAAACATAGGGTTTTTATATATAACTGTTTATTAAGTGAAAGGCTACATATTGAATATACATGGTTACATATTTAGAACGTATTTTATATAATCCTCAGGAGCGTGGTGTTGATAGGAGAGCGCCACCTCCCAGTCCCAGCGGTGCTTATTATCTATGATGAAACGTATGGAGAGGTCCTGATGCTTGATGATGTAACCCCAGTCCAGCTCTGCTTCAAATTCGTTTATGAACTCTTCCGACAGCTTTTGATAGATTGAAATATTCTTCCAGTCGACTTTATCAGCGTGCTTCCTAATAAATGCCTCGCTAAGATTTTGATTCCTAGATATAGTCGGCCAACATATACGCTCGCTATATCTCTCCATAATAGCTTCGCTGAGGCTTCCATCCCTAGATAAGTCGTCCCAGTCGAGGTCGTCAGCAAATTCGGTGATCATATCATCTGATAGGTTGTTGTAGTTCCATTTCAAATCAGCAAGGAGAGCTTTCTTAGCTATGAGGTATACTTGAAACATACCTTCCATCTCGACGACTGCTTTCAAACTGCCTATCGATATACCTCATGGAGTATAGGCTAGCATTTCCCCCACCCCCGGATATATACACCCCCGCTCCAGAATTGATAGCTTAGACATCCTCTTTATGAGGTTGTCAATACCTCTCTTCTTATCGTATACATCTATTTCGGCCCTCAGCTCGTGCAGTTTGTTAATAAATGTATCTATTTTTCTATTCATGCGATGTTGGGTTAGTAGATAATTAGCTTCTTGAATAAGGTCATAAGATAATAAATGGGCGAGTATATTCTTACGCTCCTCTAGATCTCTCCCTTCTATGACGCATTCGCCATTTCTCTCAGCAAGAAAGTTCATAACAAGTATGATGTCATTCTCAGTATTAACTAGATCTTTGAAGATACGACGCGCACTCGTCAAAGGCTCCATCCCGACTAATCCTCGTTGAGTAAGTAGAATTCTAAACTTCTCAGGTTCTCCTCTGTTCCATAGGTCTTTTTGTACCATTCCACGTAGTCGTCATAGAAAACCACCTTGAAATCGACTCCTTTATCACCTCTTTCGAATAACATTTCCCAATCGACTCTGTCTCTATGCTTGATGATCTGATAAAGATACATTTTCTGATACTTGCAAACCAAAGTCCAGTCTAATAGCGTCTTGTAATGATCCAACATCTCATCTGTAAGTGGTTGATAACGTGATATATGCCCCCAATTGATTAGATTTGCAAACATGCCTAACTCTTCAACTGTGAAACGGTGAAATAGCGAAACTAGATTCCAGTTCAGCTTATGTTGAAATTCTATGAGGAAGGTCGTACTCAGAGAGCCTGATCTTGAAATTTCATCCCAACACTTGCACGACTCCATTGCGACTGATGGTGATAACGCTTAACTCATCCTTATACATATCCTTACGATAGGTATACTCTCATATATCCGGTTCTAGTGACTCGACATATTGGGCATTTCTTTAATATTTTTGCGCAATCCGAGCAAGTAGCTACGTGTGCACACGGAAGGAATGCTATCTCAACTACATCTGCGAAGCATATCTTACATAAATGAGCGTCTCCAGATCCATTTTTCTTCTTAATAACTAGCGGACACGTGGGGAACCATATAGTGTGTTGCATCCATACATCATCATTCTCCTCCCACTCTTTTAATCCCCCTCCACAGCAGTAACAGATAGTCTGGTCAGCCTTACCTGTGTAAAAAAATCCTGCTTCTATCAACGCTTCGGGGTTTATTTTGTTACTTAAAGGCCATGTATCGAACGATCTTCTGCGCGCTTCAATTAGTTGGTACTCTGGAAAGCTGACACGTCTTGAGAAAGGGTGACTCCCACCACTAGCGCTATAACCGCTGTGCTCATCCTCTGATTGCTCTGCCATGACTGAATGCGCGTCTCTAGAGCGTCTAAGGATCTAAGGAGGGGCTAGTATGACTCATGCTAAGACTATTGGCGGGAAACTGCTCTTAGAGGTATAATTCGTCTAATTTCATCTTTATTATATATTCATAGCTACCAATGAAGCAGCAGACACAGGTGTCAGGCCCGTCACATCCCGTAGCGAAGGGGCAGGTCTCATAATGATCGTTCATTTTAGAGTCCGTGTTTGCGATTTTTATACAACGATGTAGATCATCCAACTTTTCTTTGATAGCTATATACATCCTAAATTTTGGATTACTTAACGTAACTTGAGGGTATTCCGCTATAAACTGTCTATAGAGATGGTTTTCTTCGAGTCGTCTTAGCGCGTCCATTGCTAGTCTAAAACTGATACGGATGTGATTAGGCGGTATCCATGTTGGCTTCGTGAGGAAGATGGCGGCTGGCTGATACTGTTTTCCTTGTAGCTGATGACGTCAGCTGGCTGACAGTACTCCAGCTGATGACGTCAGCTGATGACGTCAGCTGATGACGTCACTGTGACGTCGATGTGACGTCAGTGTGACGTCACTGGCTGATGACGTCAGCTGATGACGTCATGTGGGCCCTCAACGCTCCAATTGCCTCTACTAACAGCCGTCCATCTTGCCACTCTCCCTTAGTTGCCTTACTGACTAGTACTTGTTCAAGTACAATTTAATACGATCTCAGTAACTAACTTGTCACTAAAAACTTGTTGAGCTGTTAAGACGAGGTGACAAGGGACAAGTCCGTAGGAAGGAGCTTTCTTGTTTCTTAGTAAATTGGCTCCATTACTATTTGCTTCGTGTTTATTAATATTTTTCAGTTGTCACTAAGAAAGAACCTGACGCCAGTAGGTACAAGTGCTAAGACAAGTACTAAAGCTCGTAAAAAAGGCATAATGCAGCCTAAGTGTGACAATATAACAAGGCATAATGTAGCCTAAGCGTCACATTATAACAAGGCATAATGCAGCCTAATCGTAACAGTATAACAAGGCATAATGCAATCTAAGCTTCACAGTATAACAAGGCATAATGCAGCCTAATCGTAACAGTATAACAAGGCATAATGCAGCCTAAGTGTGAAAATATAACAAGGCATAATGTAGCCTAAGCGTCACATTATAACAAGGCATAATGCAGCCTAATCGTAACAGTATAACAAGACATAATACAATCTAAGCTTCACAGTATAACAAGGCATAATGCAGCCTAATCGTAACAGTATAACAAGGCATAATGCAATCTAAGCTTCACAGTATAACAAGGCATAATGCAGCCTAATCGTAACAGTATAACAAGGCATAATGCAGCCTAAGCGTCACATTATAACAAGGCATAATGCAGCCTAAGCTTCACAGTATTCACAAGGCAGCTGATAAAGCGTCATAAGTCTCGAAACCAAAAAAAGTTGTTGTCATATAAAGCTCAGAGTGGATAGCCCTACAAGAATAGTATTTTATAATAGCCTAGAATTTTTATTTACTGAACCATTGTATAATGACAAAGGAGGGTACGCGTCAATGACTTATCAAATCACCGACCCGTGTGTGGATACACTGGTATAATAAATTTGAATCTTTGTCTTGAAAGTGGTTTACTTTCCACACGATCTTATTTTCATAAGATGCCGTTTAATGACATCTGAAATTATTTTTTGGGAGGCACCAATGTAACTCTAAAATAATTAAAAAAAACCTTTTCATTGATGTGCCATTATGAAGTGATCTTGTTGTCGAAGATCCAGCACCTTGATATATGAGGCCACCAAGTCAAGGTTTTGTGGATAACATGACGATTTCTTTGACTAGTGATGCGTTTTCGTCGACAAAACCGGATCTCCGACTCGTAGTTATCCTCAAGCCTCTTGGGAAGTTCGTCGTCAGTAGAAACCGCGCACGGATACACTAAACACATCTCTCCTGAACCACTTCTAGATGTCATGGGACTGCACACTGTTGAAGAATCGTATTGCAGAATATCCACCGGCAAAGGAGGAGAGGTTTTCTACGAGTTCTACGCCTATAAATGTAAATATGTTTGTATATTAATTCAGAAATAGACATGCCGTTCCTCGCGAAAATCCAAACTTAAGAATTCGTTCACCAGTCCGATGTTCTTTCAGAATATGATGAAATTTTGGTTTCATTTAGAGAAGACTTAGCACTAGAAGTTTGTCTAGCAGGAACTGCGTAATCTTAGCGTGTTTTCGTTCTTATGCTTAGTTTAGTTTGGAAAGCTTAGAATAGAAACAGTTCATTTTTTCGTGATAAACGTAAACTCATGTAAAAATGTATAATAAAATCTCAAAGTAAAACATGCTGTTAGGCGCCACAACAGGCCTAAGCGGAAAATTACATTTAAGCACGGATTTCACGAATGAAATCGCTCTATCAAAAATCGCATAAGAATCGTAATTGTAGGATAGGTAATAAGCTTTCAAATAGATGCTTCACATGAAGTAACTGGCAGCAGTTGCTCCCCAAAAAAAAGTTGGTAACAGCTTTATTCAGAATCTGTTTCGGTTCATCATCAGGCATGTTAAGTCGTTTTGAGGTATATTATAATTTTTAAATTTCATTTTAAGGTCCATACATTCTGATAATAAACGTTAAATCTAGGTAAGAATCATCATAATTTGTTGAGTGGATAAATCAAAAAATTATTATGATGATGAACTTAAACAGATTCGAAACGTCGCAATTATAAATTAATGTTTTAAAAATTTGGGGAGCAACGCCTGCTAGTTACTTCAAGAATCCATTGATAATTCCCCACCCTCACCTTTAACTTACTTAGATGGCTTACATTTACTACGGTATCTCGTCAGGTTTCGAGATACATAAGACTATATCCGAAAAACGCAAGACAAATCATGTTTTTTTTTTCCATTTTCCTCGACAACGGTTATAAATATGGCATTGGAAATAGTTTCATTAGACGATCAACGTCCAATTACCTAAAAAACGTTTCACTGGAAGCCCAGTGACACAAAAACGATAGCGTTACGTTTTTTTAGTGAGAGTTTCACCAAAAAAAAAAATGTTTTGGTGGACGGATTCTGCTGTTTAACGCCGAACATAACCTTTGAAACCAAAGCATTTTGTATCTGTAAAATCGGTCCATTTTTGAGCAAGGTAGAGAGCGCATACAAATTTGAACCGTCGTTATATTCGTGATCTATGGGTTCTGAAACGAGAAATGTTCTAGTCGGCACTTCCGGATCGCGTCATGAGGTAACACCACCAAACACTGAATTTTAACTTGCAACTGTTGCATTGTTACTGTTTTGGAATAAATTATGTAAATAATATTGAAATTTGTTTCATTTAAATTAGTGTAACAACTAAAGAAATATTAAAATAAATAGCGACCCAAAGTCCTAACAAATATATAATTCAGGAACTTTTACAATTGAATATAAAATAATATTTTATTTTTCATCTAACTTAACATCATCAGCTCTGATATCGTTGAAATTAAATATTCAAATCCTGATTAGAATTGGAAAAAATCAGACTGACATCTTCAAAACGTAAATTTATCTTAATTCAACAATGAGATAAGTTGAAATGATGTAATTTTTGAACGAGTTGAAAATAGATTTTGATTTTTTCTATGCCCAATCGAGATTTGAAACAAAAATCAGGGGCTAAAATCTGGCTAGCAAAAAAGTTGTTCTGAATGTTATTATCTTTCATTTTATAAAAAACATGCCTTGAAATCGGTTATGATTTGGAGGCTGTAGCCTTTTAGCACTTTCCTCCGAAGGAAAGTAGCTATTGAGGTTTCTGCAAATCTTTATCAAAAATCTTTATCGATCCTACCTAGTAGACATCGAAAATGACCCCCGTTAAAATTTATATATATTTATTTATGTACATTTTAACAACAACCTTGCTCCGCTCACTGCATTACAAGCTATAAATAATTCTTTAAAATTAGACAAATAGTATTAAAAGGTATATAAAGAAATTACGGATAGTAAGTTAAATAACAAAGTTATCAAATAAATTATTGAACATTTAACAAAGTAACAAATGCATAGAAATAAAAGTAATAAAAATAAATGTGAAATATTTGAAAGATCTTAATTGTTTTAGTAAATTAATTATTAAAAAATGATAAATAATATGTAATAAATTAAGCCGAAATTAATGATGTTTCCGTTTTTTTTTCCAATTTCAATTACCAATGTTTGAAAAGATTTATAATGTTCTTTTAAAACTAACCCGTGTAATGCTGTGACCGTGCTTTTTATACAACTTTTTCTTAATTCTTCATATTGCGGGCAATCCATTAGGACATGTTCCGCCGTCTCAATCTGACCACAGCCGCAGTCTGGAAGACCTCGTATGCCGAACGCATGTAGGTAGCTAGCAAAGTCTCCATGGCCTGTTAAATACTTAGTCAGCATCGGAGACAGTTCAAGCCATCTGCAATTTTGCCTTTCCCTCACTGTTCGAAAGTACTTCCTTGTTACTGCCCCTTTTTCCGGTTTCTGCCACATTTTTTCCCATTCCCATTTGCAGTTTCTTTTAAAGATTTTCTTCGCTAATGTGAAAGGGTATTTCTTGTAAGCAGCATCGTTGACTGGTAAGAGACTTGCAGCCTTGGCCAAACGATCAGCTTCTTCATTTCCACCTATGCCGCTATGTCCTGGTATCCACTCCATGGAGAGATCTAGACCTGACTCCTTCAGCTCTTTCACTAGACTTCGTATCTCATAAATAAGAGCATTATTATTCTTGTTCCGAAGCAGTGACTGGGTTACCACCTGACTGTCCGTGTAAACTACTGCATTAGTCCCAGGAGAATACTCTGTTTCTTCCTTGAGCCACAATAAGCTCTGTAGAACAGCAAAGAGTTCAGCTTGATTATTGCTGCATAAGGTACCCAACCTGAACATCCTCATGCCTTTTAGTACTCCTTCTTTGTAAACGACGAACGCACTACCGATTTTTTCTCCCTCCTTGCTGCCGCCCGTGAATACTTGCCAGGCTGGAAACTTTGCTGAGGGAATTATATATATATATGTCTGTTAACACGATAGCGGCCAGAGTTTTGGTTTTTTCTTCATGAAACGTGGTATATAGCGTTCAATTAGCAAACTATTGAACGAGTTCGTTAACCACCAAAATCGGTCCACCGAGAGGGGGGGTTTACCCCGGACCCAAAACACTAATTTGACCATGCCAGCCGTAGCTTTTGTTATATTTCAACGAATAATTCGTTATGTTGATCTAAAGAGAGAAATACGTTGTAAAAATAAACTAAATCGGTTCATTAGGAGAGGGGGTGTACTCCGGACCCACATTAAAAATTTGCCAGTACCAGCCGTAACGTTTGTTACATTTCAACGAAACTCGGTATTCGTGGTGTTAATTAACAGAGAAAAATGGGTTGTAAAAATAAACTAAATCGGGTTATTTGGAGGGGGGGTTTACTCCGGAACTAAAGTACTCATACCGGTCGTAATTTCTGCTGTATTGTAACGAAAAGCGGTATACGTCGTGGGTAAGAAAGAAGTGTGGTAAAAATGAAGTAAATCGGTCTATTGGAAAGGAGGGTTTACTTTAAACTCTGTTTCATTAGAATTAGCCCACCAGACGTAGGTTCCCAAAGCCACCGCGAGGAACGCTATCTCCCACTAGGGGGACTGTATCCTGTTCCTGCGTCAGATAAAAAGATGAAAAATGAAGTTTTTGTTTATTTATTAAGTAGTATAGTATCATGTATTAACATAACTCTGGAAGTAAATTATTTACAAAATTAATAATTGAACAGTTCTCATAAGAAATGTAAATGGACAGAACTATTCACGTTTTTATTTTATTTACATATGTTATTTACAGCAAATTATTCAGTAATGTAGTCTACACTACAAAAATTCTGAGGAAAGTGCTTAGTTATGCAGCTCCTGCGTGACGGACTCTTTGAAACACGAAATGTCGTGTAGCCCCACTGTGCACCGCACAGGTGCACTTTAAATTTTAGTTTGGAATGTTTTGCCGATAAACGCCCTCTCCTAATACAATAATTTTGATTATTTTCATATAATATCTTTCTCATCACTTGGTCACGGTAAAGTCGATCTATTAACTCAAGACCATTCGTGTCTAATTTTATTACACTTTAATGACAGTCTACTTACTTGTATATCGACTTCTTTATATATTTTAGATTCAACCAAAAAAGAAAGCTGCTGCAGTAAATTCCGCTATTTCTGGGGAACCTTGCTTTTGGGTACTCTGATAACTCTAGCAGTGACAGGAACATCTCTGGTCTTTTTGGACCTTTTACCAGGCCAGGAAGGTGAGTCATTATTTTAAATTTTTTTTTTTTTTAGAGTTCCGATAACCCCAAAACACTCATTTAATTGTAATTTAACTTCGAAATCACCACGATTGCTAATATCAGCCATAACCCAGTTAAAATTGCTTGATATTAAGACGTTTAGGCAGTATGACAAATTGTATATGTACCAAGTAGATGGACTGGGCTGTCACCTATCACACTCAAATGATGTTGGGTTAACCCATTTCGTCCCAAAGTTGCGTAAACGCAACATTATTTTCACGATTTCTTTTCTCAGGCAAATAAATATTTTAATTTAGTTTGAATAGTTTTTTCTAACAAGGCAACTCTTTAAAGAAAAGGAAAAAAAAGTCCGACTCGCAGGAACTGCATCATCTTAGCGCGGTTCCGTTCATATCCCTTTCGTCATTTGAAAAGCTTAGAATAGAAACAGATAATATGTGGTTCGGCCTTTCTTCAAAGGGATTTATGACTCTACCTGGTCGGGTCCGCCAGACCCCAGAATCCTCTTCTAAAAATACCAATTTAGTACTTTTCAATGCATTGAAAAATATCAAAAATTTTCACCTTTTCTTGTGTTCGTCTACTATAGTAATAATTCTACAATTAATTAAAAAATAAAATAAAAAACCAACAGAATAATGTCAATTGAAAATATTCAAAAGACGTCATCGGGTCTCTTTCTATTGGCAAGCTATATTTCTAACTTTGGCAACTAACTGAATTGTTTTTCTTATTTTACTTAATCTGTTTTATTGTCAAATACATTATCCAACTTTAAGCAATTAAAAAATAACAAGGAATAAAAACAGACAAAAAGAACCGTTCGAATAATCGGAATCGAATTACTTCAAAGTTTAAGAGCACTTATTTCTTCGATTGACATCGCTTATTCAAAACTTTCTTCAAAACCTTTTTTTTAGCCCATTTAGTAAGCTTTCGAATGGTAACCTTTCGCTTCCCAAGATTTTCAACCTTTTTCGAGATATTAATGAAAGTATACGAAGTTCCCAAAACTTTTCATTATTTCTAGCAACAGAAGATTGGTCTCATTTTACCTATCCTGTTTTACACACAAATACATTTTCCTAAAATAAGAAATTACAAAAATAAAAATAAATAAAAAACTAAGGGAAAGAGACAAAAATTACGAAAAGAACGACAAACAACCGTTTATAAGAGCTAAACAGACGTATTTGAAGTTTTAAGTACTTATTTCTTCGATCGACATCACCTAATCAAAAATTGTTTCAGAATCTTTTTTGTAGAGAATTTAGAAAGCTTTCAAATAGTTTCTATCCACTTATCGAAATTTCCCAACAGCATTCGAGATATTAATGAAAGTATACGAAGTTCCCAAAACTTTTCATGTTTATTCATAAAATATTTTATTCTAACCCTTCCTTAACTCCAAACATAACCAAAAGTTTAACATGTTAGTTTTAATGAAATTCAAACATGCGAAAAATGTTTCAACCGAATCCCATGATTGTAAGTACCAAAACCAAACTAGACTTTGTATTTGTGTCGGCAGATACCTGTGGTATATTTACAACTCTTGAGGATTAACTCCTAGCAGGTACATGTTTTTGTGGACCTTTTGTTCCTACAGGTAGTGAAAGGACTCTTTATTCCCTCATAGTATCTAACCTGTGTGAAGTTGAATATTGTTTCTAATTATACGTATCCTGTTTCATTCACAAATACATATGACTACTATAAGCAATTACAAACACTGGGGAACATGCCAAAGAACTCGGAGTTGGAGCCTTGACAGTTTCAAGTCATTTGAAGGAAATCGGCAAATCCAAAACTGACATTTCATAAGGTACAGCCTGATAAATTTCCAGCAATGAATTGTTTTTCTTATTTTAATTAATCTGTTTTATTGTCAAATACATTATCCAACTATAAGCAATGAAAAAATAACAAGGAATAAAAAAAAAAAAAAAAGAACCGTTCAAATAAACGAGCTCAATTACTTCAAAGTTTAAGCACGTATTTCTCCGATTGACATCGCCTAATCAAAACGTTCATTAGAACCTTTTTTTAGAGCATTTACTAAGCTTTCTAATGGTATTCTTCCGTTTACCAAGATTCTCAATCTTTTTCGAGATATAAAGGAAAGTATACAAAGTTACCAAAACTTTTTATGTCTATTAATAAAATATTTTATTCTAACCCTTCCTTAACTCCAAACGTAACCAAAATTTCAACATATTAGTTTTGATGAAAGTAGAACATGCAGAAAATGTTTCAACTGAATCCCATGATTCTAAGTACCCAAACCAAAAACGGTATTCAAAAACGATTTTCAAATTTTCTCGAAAACGGTTAGAGCTATCGCCTTTAAAATGGTTTCATTCGTTTTCCTAGCCCAGGAAGCATATAAAAAGAGTACTTACAAGCCCATGAACTCAAAAACGTAAGCGTTGCGATTTTTTTTGCGCGAATTTCGCCCCAAACGCCATCTTCCAGTAGGCGGATTTTGCTGGTTAACGAACTTGACCTTTCAAATTAGACGAAAGATTTTTGTACCAAATTTCATCAAAATAGGACCATTCGTCTCGGAGCTACAGAGCGAACAGACAAATATATATATATATATATATATATATATATATATATATATAAATATATACATATATATATATATATATATATATATATATATATATATATATATATATACAAATTTTAACCACCGTTATTTTCGGTCTCTAGGGGTTCTGAAACGCGAAATTTTCTAGTCGGCACTTCCGGATTGTTTCATTGTATCAACCTTATAAGCGGGGTTCCTCCCTATGGGGGAGGGAGGAACCGCGCTAAAAATCTTAAGCCCAAATAAAATGTTTTGCTATTTTATTTTATTTTATTTTTTTTAATATTGCTAAAAAGATTGAATTGTGAAGTGTGTTAGAAATTTGCCCAAAATATCAAAGCATTTGTTAAACAAATTATTTTTTTTTCTCTAATCATTACTTGAACATATAAGAAAAGTAACCAATAAAAGTAATTGCAATCATAAATTTGTATGGCAATTCTGTGGCCCTGCGAATATAATGTTGCGTTTGCGCAACTTTGGGAAAAGCTAGGCATATCAGAAAATACCATGATTTTACAATAATTTCGTTATTTATTAACTTTTTAAATTGTATATTACTCTTAACAATATTTTATGTAACTTTGGCTTCAGTTGAAAACATAATTCCCATTTAAAAAAAATAAATTGAGTCAAAAAATTATTTTTTTGAAAATTTTGTGAGCATTGCACACGTAAAGTCACCTGACATTGACTGGAGATGAATATTGTTTGTGGTTAGCATTGGCGACATCTTCTTCGTTGTTTATTACCTTACTTGACGATCAGATGGCTTCTTTCGCCTTATCTTGGAAGAAGGAAGGCAGGATTTTGATGGTGCAATGCTCAAAAATGTTCATAAAAATAACTTTTAGACTCAATTTATTTTTTAAAAATTGTAATTATGTTTTCAACTGAAGCCAAAGTTATATAAAATATTGTTTCGAGTAATACAAAATTTAAAAAGTAAATAAATAACGATATTATAATAAAATAATGGTATTTTCTGATAAGCCTAGCTTTTCCCAAAGTTGCGTAAACGCAACATTTTTTCTCTTCTTAACTGTAATGGTTGATTTTTGTTTTTGATTATTATACATTCTTTCAAGTGCCTAAGAGGAACAAATAACGAAAAATGACAAAAAAATCCAGTAGAAATGGGCTTGGGAGTTAATGGGTTAATGGTTTGTTATAAGCAGTGGCGGCTAAAGGGGTGGGCTTGCGGGGGCTTAGCCCTTCCAGAATGAAAATTCACAATATTTTTCGATTAAGTTAGAATGAATTGTATAGGCAAATTAATAGTAATAACTTCTAATTAATGTATGTTCCTTGTTTATCAAATACTTCCTTAATGTTTTCCAGGTGCCTCGTTATAAAAATTAAATTCTACACCCCCAGGCACGGTGGTAAGCCCATACTAAATTAAGCGCTCCTAGTGGTAGCTTTGCCAACCTACGTTTTGCCGGGTGAATTCTATTCAAACATAGCACAAAATAACCCCCCCCCCTTCCGATGGACCGATTTAGTTCATTTTTACAAAACTTCTTTTTCATTAGATACTCACGATGTAAACCGCGTTTCGTTACAATACAGCAGACATTCCGACCGGTTTGGGCAAATTAGTAATTAGGGTCCGGAGTAAACCCCGCCCCTCCTAATGAACCGATTTAGTTTATTTTTACAACACATTTTTCTAATAAGTTGACCACAACGAATAACGAGTTTCGTAACAATAAGAAAAAAAAATGATTGCCAGTATGGGCAAATAACTACTTTGGGTCCGGAATACCCCCCCCCCCCCTTCAGAAGGACCAATTTTGCTGGCTAACGAACACTTTCAATCGTTTGCTAGGCGAATACTAGATACCAAGTTTCGTGGCGAAAAACAAAAACTCTGGTTTGTATCGTGTTAACAGACAGACACACACATTTATATTTTTATATATATATATATATATATATATATATATATATATATATATATACATAAACATATACAGGGGGTCCCCCAAATAAACTCCAAAACTTCGGGAATCTAGGAGTGAGTTAGCCTCTCATTTTGTGTGGAATAATGAAATAATAGGACCCCCTTGACTTAATGCAGAGTCTTTCCACGCATTCCTCGATAATAAAATGTCGTTGTTCTTTTAGGAAGTCCTTTTGACACAGAGATTGGGAAGCTGGTTCCAAGTCGACGGTTGTTCGGCCCACTACGGAAGGACCGTCCGAAATTGGTTGGACACTAACTATCCATGGCGTTGGTATCTTGACCGGATCGAACTTCTTACCTCACGCCCTTGGATTTCTTCGCATGGGGTAACATTAAAGATTTAGTCTACAGGAAGCCCATTGGCTCAAGAGAACACCCCACCCCTCACTTCAGATGGGTCTGGATGGACAGATTACAGAAAAGCAAAGCGCATATGCCATCGAGTCTGCCCATGTGTAATTGCTGGAAGGGGCTAAACGTTTGAACAGTTTTTAAATTGATTATTAGGAATTATTAGGAGGAGGTGGCAGATAACAGATATAGGTTTAATGATTTTTATATAGGCATTATGAAAGAATGCCTTTTCACAATGGTGTTTTACTTGTTTGCGTTTTTCTTGGAAACGAAGCAAAAACGAGATATTTGCCAAAGGGCTTTTTTTTCATCCTGCATCGATCACGAAGTTTTGCTGTTTTTTTGAAGACGCCCTGTATACAAACAAGTGCAAAGTATTTATTCAATCATTCATTATTTAACTTATATATTATTTTTAATTCGTAATTTTAATAACTTCATTCCTTTCATTTTAATAGATGGATCAGATCTAATTGGAGATATATCTGCCAATTACAGCCTCCGACTGATAACAAGGGGTCAGTGGTCACAGCATCCTAGTGCTAAAATTGATGATCTTCCATACAGACCAGCGCCGTAAGTAAATCAATTTTTCTTCCTCTATTTTTTCAGGGACTTATATGGTCATTGTGCTCGGCTATCTGCTCTTTGCATACAAAATATGGCGAAGTAGGGAATATATTTCAGCAAGCTGTCATGAAGAAAATACATTATGCACATCGGCATGGTATTAATAGCAATCCGGTACGCTAAAAACATTATCTTACGTGTAAGATGGAAGAGCTACTAACTCTTCAAGGCCCCATCAATTGCAGTTAATATATTATTTAGCAGTTAATATAATATTATACAGTTAATTATGCAATGTTTACTGCGCTCCCACAACCAATTGCAGTTATAAAGTTGAGGGTTTATTCTATGTAAGCTGAGCCACAGTGAGTATTAATCACGACGATGGTGAACAATAGGACAACCTACTCTGACTCAAGTTTTATTAAATGCTCACACAGCGCTTTCAAGAAGAAATTCTTATATTCAGGGCGGTAAGACTGCACCTACATTTCTCCCGATTCGATCCAATCCGATATCCTTTGACAGACAACGGCGGACGTGAATGCCTTCATTGGTCCCGAGCCGATCTAGACACAGCTCGTCAGTAATGAGCTCCTAGTGAATTGAAAATGAGTGATTTAAGAAATACCACCAAATAACCATAGAAACCCCCGATTACCTTGTCTGAGGCATTTTGAGGGTTTCTATGCATATGCTCCAACAATCAACCTAATCGAAGGTTTCTATGCTTATTAGGTGGTATTTCTTAAATTAATCACTCATTTTCACTTCACAACGAGGTCATTACTGACGAGTTGTGACTAGATCGGATCGGATCGGGTCGGGACAAATGAAGGCACTCACGTCGGCCGCTCTCGATCAAATTAAATCGGATCGGGAGAAATACGGGTGCAATGTAGATGCAGCCTAAAAGTTGGATGAAAATTTCAAATTAAAGTGCGAAAATAATTTGACTATTTATATTTATTTATTTTAATATATATAATAATTCATAAAATTATATAGTTTATTTATTAAAAAAAAAGTTAATTTAAATGCATTTCAAATAAAAGATATCTCTGTATGTGTTTTAGATACGTAGTGGTATGTCATACAGCTGGAATTTTCTGCAATAACTCCGCAATCTGCCAAAACGTTATCAGATCAATTGAATCATGGCACATCAATTCTGGGTCTGTAGCAATAGGGTAAGTCTACTTAAGAAAACTACATAAATTGAGGCTTATACAAAAAAGAAAAGTGTCCAACATCTGACTGTGGAGGGAGGGGTGAACTGACGTCACTAATATGTAGTTAAGCGAGTTTCGCCTGTCAACGACCTCTCTTACCCTGAGTAATAGCGGAAAAACTCGAACTCGGAGTAGTGGTGTAACCAACGAACAGTAATATTAAAACAATTTAATATTATAGTTTTATTTTTTATTTAATATTTTAGGTTTAATATTATAGTTCGTTGGGTGCAACCATTGAGTTAGTTGATCCTCTCTACCATTGAGTTAGGGATGGTCATCTACTAACTCAATGGGTGTAACTTGTTTGCCCTTGCTCTGATTGAGTGAGGGTGGTACTTGCAAAGAACAAAATCAATTTACCAAGTTATGTTATTTCCCTGAATAGAGGACAAAAATCGATGAATGAAAAGTATCTTTTCCTCTGACCCCTTGAAATTTAATATGGGACAACTGTGATGATTTCATTAAACCTATCATTCATGCATTCACTTATGCTGATATTTTTTTTTTTTTTTTTTTTTTTTTTTTTGTTCTTTTAGTGAAAACTTCATTTCTATATTGCAGGTACAATTTTCTAATAGCTGGCGATGGATATATCTATGAAGGTAGGGGATGGAAGAAACAAGGTGCCCACACAGTAGGAATCAACTGTAAAAGCATAGGAGTGGCTTTTGTAGGTAAGGCTTAAACGTGTGGAGTAAATTTCTTTAATATATAAATTGTTATTTCGGTCCTTTAACCTTGTTATAAATATATTTGAAATACGAAGATTCATATATGACTTACATTTTTGTTCTTTCTTTAGTGGCTATAATGTTAAAACAAAACAAGGTGGTTAATTTACCCCACACTGAAGGACGTGCTTAAACTAAACTATATAAATTCTGGTACTTACGTATTAGCTTTAACGCAGGTTAGAGATGTGGATCTCGTTCAGAGATCTGGATCATCAGCGCAGGCCCTGCACTCATTAGCATTTCTATTGGCGATATATATGAAAACATTTAATTTAAAATTTAAAGTAGAGCTAATGATTTTGTAAAGAAAACTTACCACGATGGAAAAATGTAAATATGCGGGTCTTTTTGCGAAGACCACATCCAGTTACTTTTGAAGTAGCAGTAGTGATTGTATCAGTGATTTAGCGCATGCGCATAACTCCTTTGCCTTCCTATTGGAGGATTGGATGACCAATTGCATTCGTTCTTGCTGGGAGTAAAGTAACCTTCAACAGTGAATTAGCTTTTGTTTATGAAAAAGCTCTGCTTATGTTTGTGAGAAAAATGAGTCTTTTACAATTAGTTCGCGATGTTCCTGACAAAGTAAAAGGGATTGGTTTCTTACTGGGAAAAATTAATGGAATCCTATTAATTTTAGCGAGTTGGATAGACTAGAGTCGCTACAATTAATATAATTCTATTAATTGGGAGTTGGATTGACTAGGGTTTTGATATTTTCTTGAGCGAGCGGAGCGTAGCGTAGCGAGCGGAAACACATAGCATGTAATGCCTAATAAATGTAAAATATCCAAAAAAGAGAGAGAGAAAAGGAATAAAATATGTTTGTTTACAAATAACGTTGTTTGTTATCCTTCATAACCTGCAAAACAGTCAACTTTAAAGCTTAATAACTTATTTCATAGTTGAGAGAATTGATTTTGATCATATTAACCTTTTTATTAATAAATATTGCTTGCCATTATCTAATATGAATTATAACCGTAGATAACGAGTCAAGAAGTAGTAGATAACCAGCAAAGAACCTATAAGCTAATCAGTAAGCTTATCAGCGAGTACGAGTAACTGTTATAAATCACTACTGCTACTTCAAAAGTAACTGGATGTGGTCTTCGCAAAAAGACCCAAATATGCAAATGATAATTAACAAACTTTACCTTTTTTATGCAGTTTTGATCTTGTAGGACTACAAGATCAAAACTACAAAATAACGGAGACTTCTCCTTTATTTTGTACAGCAGTCGTGCTCATTTCCAGTCCTCGGGATAATTCAACTCTTCCAAATCTGGGTGTAACACGTAACCGTATTATAGACTATATCTTCAGATAAACGACAAGATTTTCTAATACCGCTATTATTCAGACAAAATTCACACTCATACATAACTTCTACACTTTCGCGATTAAGGTGGTAAACTCCAGATTGTGGCGCTAAAAACTGTTACATCGCAATGCCACTGCCAAGACCATCTAGATGTTATGAATAGGAAAATTTGTTAATTCTATAACGTAACTTTCTACGAAATAGTAAGTTTTTTTTTATAGATGTACCAAATGATTTATTTACTTTAGAACGTATATAAATTATATTATTTATTTATGAAAAAACCTTTCGTAACTTTTATTTTGCCCCCCCCCCCCTCCGCATTCTAGCTTTTCACTGTATAGTCTAGCTTTTATGTTTCTTATTCGTTTAAAAACTTTCTATGTTTGATGATATCACAACAACATATATATATATATATATATATATATATATATATATATATATTTATATATATATATATATATATATATATATATATATATATATATATATATATATATATATAAATTTCAACAGGGGTCATTTTCGGTATCTGGTAGGTAGAAGATTTGATGAAATGTTTCATCATTATTCAGTGCAACCTCAATAGCTAAATTCCTTTGTGAAGTGCTAAAAGGCTATTTAATTGGATCACATTTATAAGAAAGTGACCAAGTGCCAATTTTTGAAAAATTAAGTGTCATTCTTTTGACATATTTAGTTCTTCAGGAACTAAATTATCGAAATGTCATTCTGATTGAGAGCTTTGTGAAAATACTATGGAAGTGTTTTATAGTTTGAGCATAAAAGAGTTAATAACAAATAGTATACTGAATCTCAGTGAGGTAACAACTTTATGGATAGTTCTTTCAGAACTTTGAAACTGCCAGGTGGTCCCTTTCTGATTAATACAATCCAATTTTTAATTTTTTTCTATTTTACTATTAATTTTTGCCTAGTATTAGCCCAGAGCTTTCTCTGCTTTTTCCTCCACTCTGTACACATGATCCGGGATCCTTCTTGAGTAACCAACCATTGTCTACATTTCCTTCGGACTAGTGAAAAACTAATTAGCATAAATCTATTATTATTTAAATTATAAAATTTATTCATTTTTCCTATTGATTTACCACAAAAGAATATCTTAAACTGCACAGGTGACTTTGACAAGGACCACCTACTGCCAACAATGATAGAAGCCTACGATATCCTAGTCGAAGAAGGTTTGAAGAGAAAAGCCCTGACTCCAGACTACAAGATGATAGGAGCGTACCAGTTCAAAAAGACTGATAGTCCAGGTCTCAACAATCGTGAAATTCTGAAGACATGGCCTCATTGGGGTCCATTAACTAAAAATGATACCAAATGCGATGACAAATAATACTCAAAATGTATAAAGTGATGAGTCTTATGATATTTTTCTCCTCAAACGAGAAACCTTAGGTCCGGTGGCCGTGAGTGTTAAGGCGTGAGCACTTAACACTCCGTGCAAAGGGTCATTGGTTCTGTTCCCACTAAGGGTGGTGGCTTTTCATTCGAAAAAAAAAAAGTCATCAGCCCTATTCTGGCTAGAAAAGGGTGGTAACCTATAGATAACCCGTCCTAAAATTCTTAGTTAATAATAAATGGACGTTAAAATTTAAATAAATAATCTAGGCTTTGTCATCCTGGCATCTCAAAACAGCTATTAACCTTAAAATTATTTTAATATAAATTAATGTTAATTTATTCCAGTTGTTTCATCGATTCCATTATTAAATTACAATTATTTTTAATGTAGGATTTTCATCGAAATATAAGTTGTTTTTAATAATGAATATTTTAGGCTTTCTTTGGCTGTGATATTTTTATTTTTATAAAAGCATATTTCTATTTATAGTTGTTTGTTAGCTGTGTCTGAATGTAAAGAAATATTTGTATATGCTTAAACATTTAAAATAAAATTACTTTTTTATTTTGAATTTCCTTCTTTTTTTCAACATACTTTTCTTTTAAAAATGTTTAGTTAGATATACATTTTAATAGGGGTCATGTTTTGTGCCTATTAGATTGGATCTACATCTTTTTCCAAAAATTCTGATATGAGTGCTCATTAGCTACATTCGATAAAAACGTACTAAAACGGATAGTACAAGTAGCCAAGAACAAGCAGAATGCGGTTATGGCAGCCCGTTTTACAAGGATCGCAGAGCCAAGCGGAAATTTGTGAAATGGAGTAAATAGAATCAAATTCTTTGAGCACACATAATGCTGTTCTATATTAAATCACTAGTTGAATACCCGTGCTTCGTCATGGCAGATAAGTATTTATTTTATTGCATTAAATAAAGTTTCAATACATTTTTATTTTATTTATTTCTTCTTTTTTTTAACGGCGCATCAACAAATCTGGGCCAATAGCGCCGATTAATAATGTATCATCAAAATTAATGCTACTACATAATTTTGTGCAGTTTATTATAGCAAAGTTGCCGTCATGCTATAAGTTATTCATTAATTGATAAGTAATCAGTGTATAATGTTTCTTGACACTGGGGCGCTCCGGACCAGAGTCAAGAAACAGATAACCCGTTATCTATAGGTTACCAGTAACAGGAGTTTATCCAGTAGAGATTAAAATTTGTTGTCAATAATAAATGGACTTTAAAATTTAAAAATATATGTTTCCAAGATGTCATTTGGAAATACCCATTATATTTATGAGCATTACCAAGAAGTGGTCTGGCTGGGTATGCTGATGGGTGGGGAGGCTGTGCAAGAGCTCGGGATATTATTACCTCGAATGGACCGTCCCCAGGTATAGCGTAAACTCTATGAGGGACAAAATCACAGTTTATTTTGATATAGTACGGTAACAGCTGACATGTTATCGTCCTAGCAACGCATGCTGCCTAGGCGTGCATGCTCTAACCAACTAAAATTTCAAACCCCTCTAAAAATACTTAAAAATTTGAATATCAAAAAACCTTCCTTAGTGAGTGTCTACGTTCTAGAGGGAGTGTCGATGCAAAATTTCAAATTTTTCTGTCCAGTGGTTTGGGCTGGGCAATAATAGGCAGTGAGTGAGTGAGTGGTATTTGACAAGTATATAGTAGATCTAAAAAATATTAATAGCAATTCACCGCTCAAAACTTTATTGAAAAGTCGTGTCTACATTAATTTCACCAAGACTAGTTAGTCAAGGTTGGAAAAATGGTTTCATATGTTCCTAAAATTTGCCAATCAAAGCTTTGTACACATTATAGAAATCAGTGTCATTATGTATCAAATTTCTCGAGCTCAAGTGTTTGATTGATGGTTATGATTTATCATCAAGTGTTTACAATTTCAGTTTTCTCCACTTACGAAATTGATCGAATGACACTATCCATTAGTACTTACCGGAAATTTCAATGTTTCAAAATCCAAAAGTCACAGCAACAACGAGTCATTCAAATTTGTTATATTATGTTTTATGGTTGAAGACTGAGGATTCTATAAACTTTTATCAGCTTAGGGGTCTTGAAATCTTATTTTACTTTTGTTGAGACAATTCGGTTCACACCATTATCAATCTCTGCTTTAATATAGCAGAATCAAAAGAAATTGTTTAAAACTCTCTAAAAACTTTGTATGAATTCACTAATACAAATGCAGAATTTATTAAAAAGAAAGGAGCCAGGTCAAATCAATAATTAACATAAAAAAAAAAATATCACAATTTATTTTTCAACAATACTGAATATAAAATGAGACTAGCACAGTGCCACTCTAAGAAGTAAAATACAACATAATACAAAAAAAAGACTAGCTCAATATCACCCATCAAGATACAAAAAATATTCACAAAACTTACTCTTACATTTATGAAATTATATACCAATAAGCCTACATGTTTACAAGAAATACAACTTTTGAGGCAACTAACACTAACCAAAGTAAAATTTAAATAGCAAAAAATAATAAAATCACAAAATATTTTAAAACAGCTATTACGGATAATATTACATTCACAAAACAATAGTAGTATTCATATATACACAAAGCAGCAGATCTTACTAATTTCATTGTTTCCATGAATATCACAGAACGACAGATCAGACCATACGTTTGGTATACTATAGTCAACTAACTAATTTTTAAGAACTTAATTTCTAATAGCCACTCAATTCTTCATTAAGACAAAGACTCTTCCTAAAATTGACATGGCAAAGTTTTTTCTAGAGATAATTAAGCCAGATATATATCTAACTTACTTATAATTATTAGGAGGCCCGGTGGGCGTGAGTGTTAAGGCATGAGCACTCAATACTCCATGCCAAGGGTCGTGGGTTCAATTACCAATAGGGGTGGTGGCTTTTCATTGGAAAAAAGAAAAGGCTTCAGCCCTATCCTGGCTAGAAAAGGGTGTTAACCTGTAGATAACCCGTCCCAAAATTCTGAGTTAATTATAACGGACGATAACATTTAAATAAATAATCACGTATTCATTTGGTTTAATGACACATGTTTTATTTTACATATTTTTGTGTTACTATTATTTCATTCGGTAATAAAATATTGTTTCTCATTTATAAATATATATTTCTCATTTGCATTATCTATCTATATATATATATATATATATATATATATATATATATATATATATATATATATATCTGTTTTTCTGTTTGTTTGTTCCTTATAAAAATCGACACCGTTTGACCGATATTGACCAAACTTGGCACACAGGTAGGTCTTGATACGAGAAATCTCCTAGGCTAGGTTAAAATAGCCAAATTTCAAAATTTGGTAAAAAGGTCAAAAGTTTTGTTCAAGAAAAATTGGCTACACTGAACCATTCAGATTGTGACGGCCATTTTGAATCGACTACTACTGGCCTTTGTCGGCTGGTAGATGAAGTGCTGTTGTGATGGCCTCTGCCGGTATCATTATGAACTAAAACAAATTCACATCGTTTGACCGATTTTCGTAACTGGGTATAGACAACTAGGTATCAAGTAGATCTTGAGAGTCATAGACAGAAAATAGGTATAGTATGGCACACTGAGTAACAGCTAGTATTATATAAATTTTAACGTCCATTATAATTAACTCAAAATTTTGAGGACGGGTTCTCCAAAAGTCACCACCCTTTTCTAACCAGGATAGGGCTGTTGCCTTTTCTTTTTCCCAAAGAAAAGCCACCACCCTTAGTGGGAATAGAACCTACGACCCTTGGCAGGGAGTGTTAAGTGCTCACGCCTTAACACTCAAGGCCACCGGGCCTCTGACTTCTCATTTTCATGTTACAATTTTTACATTATAATTTTGCTTTGACATAAAAATCGAGGTGTTTGGTAAATAATAATTTATATTTGGTACATTTCCTAATATCAGTGATCAATTTTAAATTGAAGTTTGTTGGTTATAAAAATATATGTTCGAACTAATATTTTAATAATACTGTTCAATAATAAACATTATTAGACCTACTGGAGCATGTTATGTACCAAAAACAGAACAATGAAAGACACCTTACATTTATAATTGCACAATTATTGATAAAATATACCGTTATACATTATAACAACAAATATAAGTTCATTTTTTTCTCGTATCACAATTGCTTAAGATAAGAAATCAAATAATTCACGAGCAAATCAATTATTTGGGATTGAATTTTAACTTCTCAAAACCTTCATTAATATAAATAGGGATCTCACGAGAAATTGTCATTCATTAGAATTATTTAAAGATTTAAAATATCAGAATAAAAACATCTCTCTCAAATATTAGTTCTAAAAATTAATTTATGAATAGGGCTCAAAGGATGGCATTTTGAAAGTACTCTTAGATGCTTTAGGAAAAATATGATTGCATTTTTGAATAAAATAATTTTAATTTAGCTTCTGCCCCAGTTTTAATAGAAGGTAGGCCTCGTTAAAATGTGAACCATAATTTATAAATCGACTTATTCATATGTAAGTTGAAGTGAGGGTGGGGAAGGATCAATGGATTCTTGACGAAAATGGCAGGCGTTGCTCCCCAAAATTGTTTAAATTATTAACTAATATTGGCGACATTTCAAACCTATTCAAGTTCATCATCAGGCATCTTATATTAAGTTGTGTTAAAGTCTATTGTGATTTTAAAATTTCATTTTAGGTCCATAAATATTAAATTTTGAGAGTGAACATTAAATCCAGGTAAAATCCTTCATGGTGAGCTGAGTGGATAAGGTATATTGGTCACACTCAAAATTTAATATTTAAGGACAAAATGAAATTTTAAAATCACAATAGATTTTAACACAACTTAATATAGGATCCCTGCTGATGAACCTGAATAGGTTCAAAATGGCACCAATATAAGCTAATAATTTAAACAATTTTGGGGAGCAACTCCGGACATTTATTGTTGAATCTCATATCAAAATAATTTAGAATTATATATGCCCCCTGTATTTGTATACCATTGCAATAAATTGAGTTTAAAATTATTTTTTATTTGATTTTAATTGGTTTTCTACCTCATGAAATTTGTGAGTATAGCCCAAGGGGACAAGGGTCGAGAGAAATGGATTCTGCACAGGTAACTGATTCTTGACCTTAAGGCACCCTAGGGAGGTAATATGGTAAGTACAATGCTCCAAGCACCTGATTTTCTCATTTGCATGTACCCTTTAAAGGCTAAGAGGGCCTAGGGAATGGCCTAGGATCCCAATTCCATACCTCGAACAACGACACTAGGAAAATAACTGAGTGCGTCTCGGAGTTTAGAACTCAGGTCTTCCAGATCATGAGCCCAGTGCTGTATCACTTAGCCAAATTTGACCCATGAACCCTGAAAACCCCAAGAATTTTTTTCTCTTGGAAGAATCTTATAGAACTATTTATTATATCATATACAGTTTCTTACCCATTTATGTTCCTGGAAATATTTAAGTTATTAAAGAAATCCGTGGATTAAGGTTAGCCGACACCCACCTTCCAATCTATTCCATGCAGAGCAAATTATCAGTTAAAGTTAATTTATTTTTCAGATAAGAAAATAAATTACATCTTTTCTGAAGTAAAAATATATATATGTATGTAAAAAAAAAAAAAAAAAAAAAAAAAAAAAAAAAAAAAAAAAAAAAAAAAAAAAAAAAAAAAAAAAAAAAATCCGAGAAATATAAAATTTTAAGTTCCCTCATTTTAAAAACTATCCAAGTTCACCTCCTGACTTATTTTTGTCAAGTTTCTTTGGCTTAGAAACTATAAAACGTTATAACCATAAATTATATCCAACAGTCTATTTATTCTTTCGATAAAAGTTGCTTTTAAAAGCATAAATTTAATTTAATGTAGATAAATAAAAAATTAAGAGACATATTGATTTTATCAAACAATACCAAAAGCCATCCAGCTCATCTATTATAAAAATGAATTTCGATAGCATCACTATTCATGTAAACAGCCAAACTTGAATCAACAGATACAACACCTGTATGATCCAGATCGACTTCATATAGCGTTTCCATAGTCTTCAAATCGATAAGATATCCCATATCATAAGGGCCCCAATCTCTTCGTGTTACGACATACAATAAATCTCGTCCCAAAAACTGCACTTTGGCCTGAGCAATCGGCTCAGAGGCATTAAGGTCTACATCGTACTTTGATTTGCTTTCCAAATCATAAAGAGAAACGAATACTCTTTGTCCGAATTTATCGTTAGCAACTGAAGCAAATCTCGATCCGTGACTGGCGACTTCTAAGCCAAAAGGCCTGGAAGTGTGGAATTGAGTAAAAGGAAACTTCCTGGACCAAACTTTTAAAATGTAGTACCTACCAGAATTATACTCTTCACAAACCAGGGCGACTATTATGTCTTCATTCGATTTAATACTAACAACAGAAGATGGAGACAAGTCTAAATCAATATAAGAGCCATTTGGATTAAAACCTGTTATTGTATGTTTCCCAGTGCCGACATAAACTCTATGATGGTCATGAAGTAAGAATGTTGGTGAATCTACTTTAAACGTGTGCATTGTCGAATAATATAGTGAATAAATATACAAAGAATTGTCATACAACATACAAATAGAATCGTCAATCATAGCATGTCGGACGAATGCAATCTCCGACAGGTAATAATGCCTAGTAAATACATAAGAGCCTTCATGAGGAACAAGAAATCCTTCGAGAACAAATGCTTTATGCTTACGGAAAATAGTGAAAACATCGCCTTGTCGGACGACCAAATGATATTTGCTGAGCCCTAGCCCCGTCACGGGCTCTTCAATGATAAGATCAATAGTTTGTACAAAACGTGTCCTGTCAGACAGGTCGTAAACAAACACAACTCCCAATTCATCAGTGTATGCAAGCGTTGTTTCGAACACCGTAACGACAGTAGTATCCAATGTTGCTATTATATGCACAGATTTTCTGTCTTCTCGCCAATTGTGGATTTTTCTTAATGAGTAAGATCCAAAAGCTTGAGCCCATGGTGAAAGAGGCTCTAGATCTCCATCTGAAAAAAAAAGAAAAAAAAAAGGGAATTGTAATGACTTTGACTATCAGCTTTTTAAGCGAAAAAGATTTTTAAAATTTAATGATAAATAAATAAATATTAACATAAATATAAAAATAAGAAGAGATTAAAAGATATTTTAAAATATTTGAAATCAGAATTTATTAAAATTGAGCCACAATGGCCCTGAATAGTAAGCGATCTCTTAAACACAAATCATCTTAATTAATCAATAAAAATAATTTGACGAGAGATTTGCAATAAAGAAAGAATTTAAATATTTTAATAATATTACAATTTTTTTTTTTTTTTTTTTTTTTTTTTTTTTTTTTTTTTTTTTTGAGCATAAATACTAATTTCATATTTACACAAATATATTCCACTTGCCAAAATTAGATACATGTTCCACTGTATTTGCAAATAAATCACGAATTATGACAAATAGTATGAAAATGTAATGACAAGTTAATACAGAAATTAATAAGATGATATTAAGAGATATTTTTAAATATTTCTTCAACACAAAAATAAAAATTTAAAATAAAATTTAGGGGAAAAAACACATAATATATATAATTCAAAATAGGAATAGAATTAGAGAATATTTGATTGAGAATAAGGAGTTATTGGCTAGCTAGAGAATCTGAGGAAGGGGTAGATCTGAGTTCATTACATAATCGAGGATTTCAGGAATAGCTGCTCAACGAAGCAAGGCCACCGACCTCTCATGGGGATTCTCCAATACATCCTACATGCATTTCCTCAAATACTCTTTCTTCCGATAGAATACTCCTTCTTAAGCTATATTTTCAAAAATATTTTATTGGTCATTTTCTTTAGACAAGTACATTATTACTACTTAGTACCAATTTATTTATTTCACATTTCGATTATTTTATTATATTTATTTATTTTGAAAATAAAAAAATGAATGTAAACAGATAAAAAGGATTATAATAAATAAATATCATAAGAAGGCAATACCGTTATTCGGCATAACAAATGCCTTTCCACTAGAGATACTGAGCCTTTTTGCGAATACCACATCCAGTTACTTTTAGTAGTGATTGCAGTGATTTTAAATACTTATTTTGATTACTTAATAGTGGACGTTAAAATTTGAATTATGATTACTATATTTATATAATATGGTTTTTAACTAGCCCTTAGATATCCTGTATTTGTAAGTAATGGCCAAAATGAAAATACAAAGAATCTATTTCAGCAAGTAATATTTACTTATAAAAAGGTAAATATTATAAAAAAAATCAACAAAAAGAGAAATTAATCATTAGCTAGCAAAAAATGATACAATGTCTTCTATAATTTTCAAAAAGTAAAAGTGCTATAAAAGTTTCCTTACTCTTGATGACCTAGTTGATGCTTACAGATTTCTCCAAACTAGAATCTCGGGTATTTTTCAAAGGCCACATCCAGTTAATTTCAAGTATCTGTGGTGATTTTAAACAGTGATTTTTAATAATGTATTTCTAGCGCATGTTTTTTATTGAACAGTATTATATGTTTCTAATTTGTTTTAGAAGGATGAAGATTTGTTATATGTTATGTTATTATATTCATTCTTATTTCTTTGTCTCCAAATGAATTCACAAATACAAGAGTTTTAGAGATTCCTATTTGTTCCACGGTCTTATATTTTGTAAAAATGTCCCTTTCCTTATAGCTAAGAGTTGTCTACCATAAATAAAGGTTAATTCACTGTTCAATAAAAAACATTTGATAGAAATACATTATTAAAAATCACTACAGATACTTGAAAGTAACTGGATGTGGACTTGACAAAAAGACCCAAGATACCTAGTTTGGAGAAATCTGTAAACATCAACTAAGTCACCAAGAGTCAGGAAACTTTTATAACACTTTTACTTCTTGAAAATTATAGAAGACATTGTATCATTTTTTGCTAGCACTTTTACTTACATATCAGGTCATCCCATAAGTAATGTCGGCTTTTAATATTCTGTATGTTTATGTTCCCGCCTTTTCAATTTATTTTTTATTACATTTTTTGTTTATTATAGCATTAAATAAACTTCTATTTATCATGCTTTGGTTGGTGAAGCTTATTTATTCTGTGCTGAAATTTCATTTGAAATGAACCCACGACACAGCTCTGGGAATTCGATAAAGGAGAAAATTCTGCTTCAACTTATCAAAAACTTGTAGAGAAATATATGGCAAAAATGACAGTTGTGAGCGACGAGTGCAGCAGTGGTTTGAACGATTTCGAGAGGGGAACTGCAAGCTTGAAGACGAGCCTCGTACAGGTCGATCAATAGAGCTTGACGACAACCTCCTGCAGGCTACTATAGGAGAAAATGCTATTGTAACAGTCAGAGCAAAAAGAAAAACTTGAATCGACACATTCTACAGTCAACCGACATTACATTATTTATGGGATGACCTGATATTTTAAATAAAATCCTAAATAAACAGTTATAATAATTCAAACACTTATTTATTCAGTAATTTTTTTTTCTTTTTAGAAGAACAATTATTCATAATAAATGAATACTAAGCGGATGATGAGCATGCTATGTAGCCAGCAATCCGATAACGTTGGACAGCCCACTTTATTATTTAATTTCAAATAAAGTTTTCTTCTGGTTGAAGAAACGTCTGAATACATGTTATTCACCGAAATATATATTTTTTTTTTTGTTTGTGAGCTATCTTTAGCGTTCTAATTTTAAAAAATAAATACTGAACAGGAAAATAATTTATTTTAATAAATAAAAAATATGACGTTTTATTTTTAAAAAAGGAAATTACCATGAGCATGATTTTTTTTTTTTTATATATAAATAAACAATTGTAGGCAAAGAATACCATTATTTGGTTTAACGTGTGTAATAAACTAAGGATTCCATTGTGGTAAATTCCGTAAATATCAATAAGATCATCATGAAATTTTTATTATACTTGTATTAATATACTTCAAATAAAAGTATCAGTACACTATATTTGTTAATGTTAAAGAAATAGTTATAATCATTTTCATGCATTTATTTACTGATTGAATATACGATAAAACTACATTTCGGTGAAATGCCATGAAAAATATGTACGAGGTTGGCCTTCTTCAAATATATAAATAAATATTTCAACGATATTGACTTCCTCACTTATTTATATCTAGCACAGCAACCTTTCAATAAGTATTCAAAATAATTACATTAAAGAAGGATGGAAATGATTCAATGAATGATAAAATATGATGAAAACAATCATGATACAAACGTTATATTAAAAATATTACTAAGAAAAAAAAAAAAAAAAAGAACAAGCACTAATATGTAGTAAAATTTCTATAGAAAAACAATAATAAATTCACAAAATACAATTTCCAGATTACTGAATTTATATTAATATTCAAATATCTATATGAAAATGTTTTTTTAAAAAAATGTATTTTAAGAATATTTTATATTATAACTGGCTAAAAGTGAAGTAGGCTTTTGATACCATTCTCTCTATAAAGTACTTCAAATTAAAAAATCATAGAAACAATTTTCGTATGCCCTTACTACTTTTAGTACCAGTATTTAAAAAAATAAATTTATTTATTAATAAGATAAACAGAAAAAACTACAAAATAGCTAAACGAAACAGAATATTCTTACATATAATTTTACTTTTAAATTAAATACTGCCCTCTTTCAAATAGATAAATATTTCTTCTTTGAAATCTTTTTTAATTTCCATGATATAAATGTTTATTCTAATAAAATTACCGAAACGTACCAATTAATACTTAAATAATATCAAATGAATTCGATGTCTTAACCTAGATACCAAATTAAAATAAAACTTTTAAGGATTGAGGTTTCTGTAAAACTATTATTATTTTGGCTTCGTGTCATTGAGGTTAATAAATATTCTTTTAATATCACACAAATGTCAAGATGGTTTATATGCTTTGTTTGTTAAATTGTGACAAATTGCATGGAGGGAATATGAAAACAACTTTTTTTGAATCCAAAATACTAATTTAAAATGTAATAAATAAAAAAAGGAAATATTTACCAAGAAGTGGAAGTTCGATAGGCATGGAGACACGTCGTTGAAGGCACAGTTTCCTCCAGAGGAAGTCATCATTGGCGTAATATCTCCAGATCTTGCAGACCGAACAACAGGCGCCCAAATCGAATGGGTCGAGGTATTTGAGTATTTCATGAGATATCTCGGGCGGCAAGCTACCGACAATATCCATCACTTTGGGCAACTGAAACATTTCAAGAAACATGTGTATATACTCGGAGGAAGAGGAAATGTGAGAGATTTTCACTGACCTATCCTAAAAATAGCCATCAGTTGTTATTGTTATGGAGGAGGTTTCGAAGAGGTTTCATGTCAAGGACAGTCAAGGCCTAGCCCTGGCACCTGCCTACATAAATACATACACTTATGACATTTAATTAACCAGCTTAAAGCCAGCAGACCTAATTATCGCAGAATTGAAATATCAACTCTGTCCTTATATTCCCAATCAAAAGAGGCAATGGTTTAATACAACCTTTTTTTTTAATACATGCCACTATTTCCTTGTAATTATACAATTTAACAGTTCTCAGTTTTTTATTATTAAAATAAATACAAGCTAATTTATATCAAAAACTCTATATCCACTCGCACTTCCAACTCTCACTGAGAGAATATATTTAAGTACTCATCGACATTTTCATCAGACAAAGAAATAAATTAAAAACATAAATTAAATATTTAATATTTTCGAACATTATAATATCCTAGCATAGCTTACCGAGTTTGTGATAAAATTAATAAATAAAAACACAGTAATAAATTATTCAAATTAATTTTATATTTTTAATAACTATTTTAAGGAAATTTAAATGATGGAAAAGATATTATTTTTCAAATTATAAAATATATTCTGGTAAGTTCTAAAAAAATTATTTTAAAATTTTTGCAAGATAATTATCATAAATTAAAACATTTAAGACTCAGAGTGTTCTTTGATTTAGGTTTTTTATTACTTGTCTTGAATGTATAATATAAATTTAATGAATGAAAATTCATCTGCTACCAGAGTAAAGTAAAACTTATAAAGTTTAGTTTTTTTTTATAATTAATAAAAATGAACACCAACATTAAAAATAGCAGAAGTTGTTTAAGTTTTGAATTGTCAAAAAACAAAATGATGTATTAATTTTTTTTTTTTTTTAAGTTCATAAATTTTAATAGTACAATTCTAATCTGTGATTATATAAAAATCATAAATATTTCCAAATCTGAGGGAAAAAAATTTTACAACATGGTATTATTAAAACAAATATAGAAAATGGCAAATATTCTGAAAACCTGGATTATGTAAAGTTAAATTATATGAATGGAAATTAGATGCTATAAAACTCTGAATAATTATATGGTTCACTAATGTTAATTTGTTTTAAACAATTTTTGATGTAATTCATAAATTATAAAAAAATGGCAGACATGTTTCTGAACTGAGGTCACTTTGATTATGGTATGAGTAGGTGTCAAAAAATTATTCTATTTTAGGTTTTTAACAATATTTCAATATATTCTAATGTAAATACATTCATATATCGTAATAACAAAAAATATTATATACACTAACATTTATTTACAAATCCTGTCTGAATAATATTCGAGATCACATCTGTACAAAAGAAAATAGTGCTGGGCTGAAGCTCCGACAACATTTTTACAAGTTTAAAATTGTTTTTTTATGAAATTTGACCGTCTAATTGATAATTCCTTGTTTTTCTAAGGAATTGTTAGAAGGTAATATATAAGAAAAATATCTTAATCCAGTGTTTCCAAATATTTTAAAAATTATTTATATAATAAAGTCAACCTGTCTCTAAAATTGTTGGACATTAAGCAAAATATCAAAACCAAATTTTTAATAAGGAATTTAATTTTGGTAAGGTTCTCAAGCAAAATATCCATATAATGTTTACTCTATTTACAGTGGACTTAAAATGGTTAACACAAGATTTATTTAATATAATATTAGAACATTACAAGATTAACCAAATCGAGTAGTAGAAAATATTTACTAATGCGAACTCATGAAAAGAAATGACACATTTAACTTTTTTCCTTTGTCCATATTATTTTTTGTGTATCGTATGAAAATCTACAGCCCCTAGTAAATTTATTACTATGAGGGATTAATTTACACCGCGGGAATAAATCCAAACAACGTGTATTATAAATTTATTTCTTTATATTAATTTGTAAATTGGACACTAATAAAGTTTTATATATTCTGTTTAAAATTTTATAGCCAAGGTGTTTCTAACCAAAAATCCTTTTAAATCCCTACAATCAATAAATTTGCATCACTGCACTGTTGAAGTGAGGTTTGAGTGAGATTTTTGGCACCACTTTCAAACCAAAATTTGACAATATATCCAATTTTTGAAGACTTTTGGGTAATTTTGTGACTTATAAGAAGTTTTTTTATTATTACTACTAATAATAATTAATTTTATTATTATTTTTCCATAAAGTTACTTCCCACTCTTAACAGCCATGGTTATCATCTTCTAACCCATCCCTAAAAGACATCAACCCTCCCGAGAAAGTACTGAAACTTGTGCCACTGAGGCTATCTAAGGCTCGAAATATATAATAACTGTTATTAATAATGACTTTTATTAAATCTTTCTGCTGAGATTTATAACATTCAGCGCCCAAGTTAGTTCTTTATCCCTTATTATTCTTCTAGATCCTTTAATAAATATTCAAGATTAGCAATCAACATTTTTCACTATGCTAGACAATAAATTGCCCAAATAACAAGTACCAATACAATTGTTTTACTTGTATAAATTTGAATATCAATTCAAAAGAGGGAATTGGTTTTTTGACAAAGAAAAGAAGTACGGATTCACGTTTCTAAAATAATTATTAAATGCATATCTCAATGTGAGAAATGCAGGTGGCATATGTGCATAAGCTAAGAACCTTGAAAACTATTAGGACATCAAACACATGGTGGTGGATTGTCATACATCTTTTAGATGGTGACAAAATCTCATTAGCTTACTCTTGCCAAAAGGACATAAATATATTTAAACAAAATGTTTTATATATATAATGCAAAATTACTTTACGACAATTGCTCAATTCATTAGGGGGAATATAAAGCTAAAATGATAATACTTCAATATTAAATTCCTTGTCATAATTTTAAGAAATTGGGATTTTTGCCAATGGGTATTTTTCCTCACAGTCACTCATCAATATTCCCCATGTAAAAACACAATCAATAGAAAAACACAATGTAAAATTTATTTCTATAATTATATGTGAAACATATATAAAAGCCACTTCAGAATTCGACATTTTGAAATTATTACCTGGAAGTACTTGAGAATAAAGGATATTTTTACCTATAAACAACTTATAAAAAATATCTACGGTAAAAAATTATCAACAAGCACTCCTAAAGAGAGAGGAAGTAGTTTAATAATAATACTAAAACAACACTTGTTTGCTCATTCCAAACATTCTATAATAATTCATCCTATTCATAGCACAAAATGTTTTCATTGTTAAACAAACAACTTCAAAACAAATAAAACATTTACTGATCCCTTAAAAAAACTAAGATCTAACATTTGAACAAAACAAATTACATATTCCTACAATCCCAAACATACACTATTGATGGTGACATGCAAATGCAAGAGCAGTAACAATAACTTTGATATTTTATTTTTGCCTTTCATGATTCCAAATCAGCTCTCTTGACAGCAAGATGCACCTCATTATTTCATAGAGTGGAAAAGTTAACACATCCTGAAATAAGATTTTCTCTTAGGCAATGACAAACTATTACAAAGATAAGGATTTCAAATATAAACAAAAAAGAAGCACTTATGAAAAGTCTCACTACGCTCAAAAAGTACTTCTAAACACTAGAAACTATTGTATGAAACATCCGGCGCCGACTGGCAAAAGATAAGTTTAGATGAACAGAACTTGGTGGGGGTGTATTTAAAATTATGCAAGTATTATTTTGGGATTCTGTTATGAAAGAAACAATCCGATTAAAATTCGTCTGGAAAGAAATAAGATGGTTTGTCAAGACATACCAACGTAGCTTTTGCAACAAGCAGACTTTCCTCACAAAACATTGCTCACATGTTTTATGCGTCGCACATCGATGATCTCTAACAAAACAACATTATTAACACATTAACACTTTATTTTTATCTGAGACGGGAATTCAGACGTCAATCGCAAGCCACAGTTAAAAATGATATTGGCATGTATCCCCCCCCCCTCAGCTTCTCTTTCAAACAAAACACTAAGCTCCTACAAGTTTTAACTTCTTAACTATAACATTTCCTCATCAATTTAACGAGTAATTCTAATGTATATAACTTGAAACTGTATATAGTTTTAACCATTTTGGTCAAATTCATACTTCGTTTTATTTCAATTATGTAAAAAGACAGAAAAATGGGTAGGAACTTACAAGGTTTAACTTTCTTACATTATTTGAACAAAAAATAAATCATGGGGTACTCCTAACTATTTTATTTTTGTTCAACAATTTGTTTGTCAAGAAACTTGGCTAATGGATAAAATCATAGATTTTGGAGGGGGCGCCGAACTATGGAGTACATGAGTTCAGCTTTTCGTGCAAGAAAACACTTGCGCTTAGGAAAGTGCAAGTCAATTAGTGTGGGTATAATTTATACATTTAAGTTCGCCATTAAAATTAGAAAGCTTTTGACAGGACTATAAAAACGACTCGGTAGAGATTATATTTTGAATGGCACCCGACTGGACAATAATTAAGTTTTAAAAAAATGTACGACAGTACAAGTGAGTTTGAAGAACTTTTAATAAACCTCAAATTTTGGTCGCTACTTCTGATTCCTTTCATCTTTCAAAATATGACAGATTACTGCAGCCTGATTTGTTTTTTTCTACTTAGTTTCCTGCTTTTTCAGTTAATAAGACTTTTAATTATTTGTGGTAAAAATAATTTGAGAATTTTTCTGAACTGTTTTTATTAGATATATTTAAAATTACGTACTTCCTGTACATGCGGAATTTTTATAATAATTATTTGGAAGGGGGATGTGTGCGAACCCAGGGGAAGGATATATGGATAAATATCCCCCCCCCCCCTGAAATAAGACAAATCATGTAAACCGAATTGCTTGCCTCTAGCGCTGGCGCTGATTTAATGTAAAGAAAAACAAAGAAGCCCCGGAGCCCTCTATAGCCAATTCATAGGATATTTTGCTAATTGAAAAATAAACACTGTCCATTGACTCATTTTATTATGCTCATTTTTATCCTATGCTCCTTATTAATGAAACGTTGCAGTGTAAAAAAATAACCTTAAAAACAACCTAAATGTATTTATTGAATGAAAAATATTAGGAATATGTAATATTGGCAAGACTGTTCTCTGATTTTAAAATGCCAAGGAAAAATAAAATTACTCCTGAAGCTGTTGTAAGTTTTAATTCATATTGAGAGTTTATTTTTCATTAATATTGAGTAAAAATGCGTTTATTAATACATTATTACTTTTAGAGGGATAAGAACGAAAAATATAATAAAATAATTGCTTCATCTCTTGCTGGTGTTACCAGATTAAGTTTGGATGATGATTTCAGATCCAAGTGCTATGCAGCGATGAAGGTAAAAACTATTAAAGATACCTACTGCCTAATATTATGAAACAGAGTAGATTTCTTGTTAAACATACAAGTGTTTACTTTAATTGGATCTATAAATTATCAATACAATTTCAAAAAAATATATTACTTTGGTTTAGGTATACCATTACATTAATATTACTATTCACAGGTCGACAATACTTATGCTCTGGAAGTAGCGATAAGAAATAAGTTAGACATTATGTCAGGATTTCTCTCTTCTGAGTCAGAAAACTCATCAAGGTCCACATCATCCCAGCCAAATTGCAAGAGAAGAAAAGCAAATGAAGTTCCAAAGAGCATTCCAATTACACCGGAAAATATTCAAATAAATGATTATGAAGAACTTTCGGCTTTGCCAGGGCTATCAGAAGAATTCAGGACTGGGAATGAAGGCACCTTACAGTTTTCAGAGGAAAAAATCAAAAGCAATGGATTCATTGATAAGGAAAACAGACAAGGGGAAAATGATGGACAGATTAAAAGTGAGAAAATTAGAGGAGAGCAGCAAAATAAAATGTCATCTCTCATCCAAAGTGACATTTCAAGAAATTTAAACAGAAACGAGGTCAGAGCTTGTTATTTTCTGCACTTATTTAATTAATTACTTTTTTTTTTAACCAGGATTTGGAATATATTTATAATTTGAATAAAAAAATATATTAATTTAAGGGCCTATGTGATGTTTCATTACGGTTTTAGAGTATTCTCAAAGCAATTTTTCTTCTCTTGAAACATCATATACTACAAATATTGCTCAGAATTAATCATTAATCATTGATGGCAGCAATTTTAATTAAATAACGATAATGATAGGTATTTTTAGATTTTTAACAAAAATGAAAATTATTTTTAAAAGTTCCAGACAATAATTTACTGTTAACAGCCTGTAACAGGTATAAAAGGTAACAAGCCTGTTTACTCATTTGATATGGTTAATAAAGTATATTCAGTAGAAAGTATTTATTATTTAATTTAATAATTATTTTATTTGCTTAAAAATGAGGTTTCTCCCCATAAATAAACATACTACGACAATCAGCAAATGCATTTTTTTTTTTTTTTTTTTTTTTTTTTTTTTTTACTTTTTTGGTTTGGCAATAAAAAGCAATTTTTATTTTAAAAAGTAGTTAATAATAATGATCCTGACTATTTCCACATTTCTTAAAAGTTCGCTGCATATTGTGGTATATCAAGGAACTACTACTAAATAAAGAACATTATTCAGAAAATAATGGTTTATTTTTCTAATTAAATTTGGAAAATAAATGAGCCAAGCAGGTCTCCACTACAGTTATTAGTACATAGTGGTTTAAACCATTTTTTATTTTAAGCGGCAAATGCAAAGATGCATATAAAGAGAATTATTTTAAATAATATTTATAGTTTTAATACTATCAAATCTTGTAATTTTAATATCATTTATTATTTTACCTAGTCCAAGTTTCAGCTCAAATCCAGAGGTTGGGGGTATACAGTATTATTTGTATTCATGCCTATTATTAGCTGCTGAAGAAGCTTCAAAATTAATAATGACGTTGAAATTAATTAATATATATATATATATATATATATATATATATATATATATATATATATATATATATATATACATACATACATATATACATATATTTTTAATTTAATTATCTTAAAGAGCCTATATCTGAGAGAGGTAAAGCATGAGCACTCTATGCCTAATTCGGTGGGTTCGATTGACAGTGGCTTTTTTTTTAAAAAAAAAAACAACAGCCCAATTCTGACTAAAAACCTGTCTAATATTTAAATCGACAATAAATAATTGATCTGCTTCTTCCATTTTAAAAGTTATGAACATGTTTCAATAAGAAAGAATTATTGTTGTTTTCTAACTTCAAAATGCAAAGGAAAACATATGCATAACCACAATCCTCCAGACCATATTTATAGTCTAAATCAGATTAAAGAATAATAAATTCTAATTTTTTTTTCTTTTAAATTGGCTAAAAAAAATCAGCAGAGCATGTGGGAAAAATACTTAGAAATTGTAAAGTAAAAAAAATAATTATAACTTGCACTTTTAAACCTCGTACCACCAATATACAAAATAAAAAAAAGATATCCCCCAGCGGGATTCGAACCGTAGTTCAATTATTATATATATACCGAAGGCTCATGTTGGAGACCAATCGGCTATCCCGCGGGGTTAGGGACTAGTGCGTTTAAGTACACTCTTTACTTTAAATTTTAAAATAAATATTGTTATATATGTATAATATTGTTAGTATATATTTTACCCAAACTTACCAAATAAGACGAATTTATGCATGTGGATTAAGTTTCTTTTTTATTATTAAATATAGAAATACTTTTCAAACATTTTTTGTTGGCTGGAGAAGTAAGAATAACAAATAGTCATTAAAAGAAACCCTGAAATTTACTACCAAAAATAAAGTATATACTTTTCAAACATTTTTTGTTGGCTGGAGAAGTAAGAATAACAAATAGTCATTAAAAGAAACCCTGAAATTTACTACCAAAAATAAAGTATATTTTGTTATAAATGTCTGGATTCTTAAAATATTTCATTCCCTTGCGAAGTGTTGAATAACATCGGCTACGAAAATTATTATTATTTTGGCAGTAATATGATGAAACGTCATTAATAAATGAAGAAACCTTTTCCGACGAAAACAAAAAGATTATATTTTTAAAACTAGATAAGGCTTCTGATTCAATGTTACTTTTCAAATGGTATAGTATTTATTTGTCTTAATACCATTAAACGCCAAACTAATAAGTAGAAGAGGATGTAAACGTATGTAATCATAAAAATCTGTAGACACCTACAGCGCGAGTCTTAATTAACATTCCTGTACACAAATAAATCAGGTAGTATAATTTTAGAGTCCTCTGCAGATATTTTTCCTAACCTAATAAACACTTAGCAAAAAAAAAGACAGTCCGACTTGCAGGAACTTAGTAATCTTAATGCGTTTCCGTTCTTAATGCGTTTCCTTTCCGTCACCTTGTGTCATTTCAGAAGCTTAGAATATAAACTGTTAATTTTTTGTTTTCATCTTCCGTGAAAAATGTAACCACGTATAAAATGAAACCTGCGATGTACGGCACCATAACAGGAAACTGACAATATCCTAAGCGGAAATTACTTTCTCCTTCTGAAATTCGCTCTAGGAAAACACTATTACAAATACGTTTCTTATTTACTTATCTTGTTTTACTAAAATACTCATTTTACTCTTAAATGGAGTGGAAAAAAGTCCGTCTCGCAGGAACAAGTGCATCATCTTAGCACGGTTCCATTCTTATCCCTAATGTAATTTGAAAAGGTTGAAATTTTGGTTAGACCTTTCATGAAATAATTTATGATTTTTTAGTTGAATAAGGCTGCCAAAGAGCATCCCGAACCGTTCAAATTATAGATTATTCTGAAAATCTGACGTTTTATCTTATTCGAATCCCAACCAATCCTTGACTTATCAACCTGACAGCCAACAATTTGTATCTCATTAAAAAAAAAAATAAAAAAATAAAATCAGTCCCGTAACAGGCCACGAGGGCAATGAGGGGCAGATACTATAGAGGTATCTGATTCACGACCATACGGCACACTAGGGAGATAGTATGGTCAGTACTGTGCTCCGGCCACCTGATTTTCCCCTTGACTGCTTCGACTGCTAGAGTCATTAGCACCCAAGGTACCCATTATTAAATAAATTAAAGGCTGGGTTGGCCTAGGGACGGTCAGAGAGGCCGAATTCAAGCCATGAGCGAAGACACTAGAAGAAAAAATCTTTAGTGCTTGCTCGGGATTTGTATCTCATTATCAGTTCTAATATCTATCGTATCGGGATCTCAACGTTCGTTGGTTATGAACTACTCTCTTGTAGTGGCTTTCTTTAAAAAATAAATAAATTTTAATCCTTAATTCACTTTATTTTCTAAGTTTTATTGCTTAGTGAGATAAAAAAAAAAATGTAAAAACAGAAGACGTTATTTTCGGAACATTTTTTAGTTTTGAATACCCTTGTAAATAATATGATTTTAAAAAAAATGTAAAGAATAATAATTCAGATTCGTGCTTCAACAGACAAAAAGAACCGTTCAAATAAACGAACTCAATTATCGTTTATCAAACTTAAAAGTTTTAAGCACTTATAACTATTAATCTTTTCAGAAAATATATGATAAACATTTCTAAAATTGAATATATCACTTTTTATGAGAATTCAAGGGATGGTTGGGCGTTGGCTATTATAAAAAATTAAAAATATTGTTATATCTTTGGTTAGTAGTATCTTTTCCCCTTTAGACCCTCTGATAATTTGTTTTATCTATGTTCTGTATAAAAATTACTGTTCATTTTCTGAACAAAAAAAAAATACCTGATTTGCACATTAAAAAAACTTTAATCTATATCTTTAATGTTTTAATTATTCTCTGCGGCAATTTTGTATATTTATTTTTTAGCAGATAAAGGCCGCCGAAACGTCCAAAATATAGTATATTTTTTCCGAAAATCTATATTTTCTTTATCCGAGACCCATCCATTCCTTGACTTGTTATCACCCTGCCGGCTATTTGCGTCTCATTATCAGTTCTAATGTCCATCCTATCACCTCATCGTTCGTTGGTTATCAACTACTCACTTGTAGTGAATTTCTTTAATAAATAAATAACTTTTAATCCTTCATTTACTTTATTTTCTAAGTTTTATTGCTTAGTGGGATAAAAAAAAAAAATGTAAAAACATTAGACATTATTTTCTGAACATTTTTTGGCTTTGAATATCCTTGTACGTAATAAGATTTTTTTAAAAAATGATAAGAATAATAATGTAGGTTTGTGCATAAGCGATTATTCTTAACCGGAAATAATTTGAGCGTCGCTCGAAGAACCCGATTCGTTCTACAGACTGTCGACTGGGAGGCGTGGCGCCCTCCTGTAATCCAGCTACTTGGAGGTCGGGTACTTTGGATAGATTGAGACGAGGACTCACTGGAACTAGGTGTTCCCACGTCGACCAGGCGTCCGCACTAAGCTGACCATCAACATGGTTTATCCGAGGGAGCTTGGATTTACCAGGTTAGCTAAGGAGGGGCGGACCGGGCCAGGGGGGAAACCCAGCAGCCAAAAGTCCCCGTGGTTAGCAGTAGTGGGATCGCGCCCGTGAGTGGGACCCTGGCACCAGCCTCGTCAATAATATCTAGACAAGTATCTTTTTACATTTTTTTAGCGCGGTTCCTCCCTCCCCCGTAGGAAGGAACCCCGCTTATAAGGTTGATACAATGAAACAATCCGGAAGTGCCGACTAGAAAATTTCTCGTTTCAGAACCCCTAGAAACCGAAAATAACGGTGGTTAAAATTTGTATATATATATATATATATATGTATATATTTATTTATATATATATATATATACATATATATATATATATATATATATATATATATATATATATATATATATATATATATTTGTCTGTTCGCTCATTTCTGGCTTCCCTAATGGTCCGATTGTGATGAAATTTGGTACAAAAATCCGTTGTCCAATTTGAAAGGTCAAGTTCGTTAACCAGCAGAATCCGCCCAATGGAAGATGGCGTTTGAGGCGAAATTCGCGCAAAAAAAATCGTAACGCTTACGTTTTTGACTTCATAAGCTTATAAGCACTCGTTTTATAGGCTTCTTGGGCTAGGAAAACGAATGAAACCATTTTCAAGGCGATAGCTTTAACCGTTTTCGAGAAAATTGGAAAAATAGTTTTCGAATAACGTTTTTGGTTTGGGTACTTAGAATCATGGGATTCAGTTGAAATATTTTCTGCATGTTCTACTTTCATTAAAACTAATATGTTGAAATTTTGGTTACGTTTGGAGTTAAGGAAGGGTTAGAATAAAATATTTTATTAACAGACATAAAAAGTTTTAGTAACTTTGTTTACTTTCCTTAATATCTCGAAAAAGGTTGAGAATCTTAGTAAACGGAAGAATACCATTAGAAAGCTTATTAATTGCTCTAAAAAAAAGGTTTTAATGAAAGTTTTGATTAGGCGATGTCAATCGGAGAAATAAGAGCTTAAAACTTTAAAGTAATTGATTTCGCTTATTCGAACTGTTCTTTTTGTCTGTTTTTTATTCCTTGTTATTTTTTAATTGCTTATAGTTGGATAATGTATTTGAAAATAAAACAGGTTAAGAAAAATAAGAAAAACAATTTAATGTTAGAGATATGGATTTCCAAGATATAGCTTTTATTTTTTGGGTCCATCGTTGATCCGGTCGAGAATAGAAAAAAGTGTGTTTTTTCCCCCAAAATGACAGACTTTCAAGAGCGGATATTTTGAAAACTAAAGATATCTCGAAAAACTTCATTGACTAGAACTTGTAGGACATTTAAAAATCTTTCATTTGTTATAGAATGGTCATTTCGCTAGGACGCAGGGTTTCCGAGATATAAGTGAAAACCCGAAAAATGGGACCTTCTAAACCCCCCCCCCCCCCGGCTCAAAGGCAACGGGTGAGGACTTTTGATGTGTTGACCACCAAACTAGCCGAAACAAAGTTATGAAGTTAAAAATTGTGTTCCAAACATTTCCACCTATAACTCTTAGTTTCCTGGGCTGTTAGTCGCTACATTTCAGATTTCACGATGAACACTGAAATTATTTTTACGTTTGAAGGAAAATACATAAAATAGCAAAGTAATATATATTATTGAAGGGAATGCAATACTCTACAACCCTATAACCGTTATTTATTATTTTGGTACATCGTTGAAGAGTTATCCGGTCAAAACGGGGAAAAAATATGCGGCAAAAGTGTTTTTCCCCAAAATGACAGACTTTCAAGAGCGGATATTTCGAAAACTAAAGATATCTCGAAAAACTTTATTGAATAGAACTTGTAGTAAATGTAATCAGCTTTCATTTGTTATAGAATAGTCATGTCGCTAGGACGCAGGGTTTCCGAGATATAAGTGAAAACCCGAAAAATGGGACCTTCTAAACCCCCCTCCCCCCGGCACAAAGGCTAGGGGCAAGGACTTTTGATATGTTCACCTCCTATCCAGCCCAAACAAAGTTACGAAGTCAAAAATTGTGTTCCAAAAATGTCCACCTATAGCTGTTTTCAAGCATTCGTTGCCTGGACTGTTAGCACATACAGAAGAAATTAAATTATTTGCTCTAGAAAGAAAAAAGTCCGTCACGTAGGAGCTGCATGACTAAGCACTTTCCTCAGAATTTTTGTAGTGTAGACTACATTACTGAATAATTTGCTGTAAATGACCTATATAAATAAAATAAAAACGTGAATAGCTCTGGTCAGTTTCTTTTCTTATGAGAACTGTTCAATTATTAATTTTGTAAATAATTTGCTTCCAGAGTTATGTTAATACTTGATACTGTACTACTATTAAACAGGGTGTCAACGATTTAAATCAATTGATTTAAATCAGTGATTTAAATCATGATTAAAATCATTTGATTTTTTTAAAAAAATCATTGATTTAAATCAATTAATTTCATAAAAAAACATTGATTTAAACCAATTGATTTTATTAAAAAAAATATTATTATATATTTTTTTTTAACTTTAGTTTATTTTTTTAACTTAAATCTAACTAGTTCTGCCTTTTTTCAGCCATTTCAACATTTCGTCTTTATTTTTGTCCCTAGGGCCTACCTTCACTTGACCGTTCTTATCTATTCAAAGTCTGATTCTTTTTTGAGTTCCTTTCTTGGTTTTTAATTCTGCAAATAAATCTCCTTTTAAGTTTAAGATAAAAGAGATTGGCAGGTAGTGGGCGAAGTGAATGCTTTAAATTGGTGGAAGTCTTCATCGGCGCTAAAATATTGTATTTCCTCAAAAGAACTGTTAATAATAGAGCAGCTTATGACAGGAAAGGCAACTTCTGCAGGGGTTGAAAGAATGTTTTCAACCCTTGGTTTTGTTCACAGTCAAATGAGAAACTACCTAATTAGTTGTGAAAAGGCTGACAAACTGGCATTTTTCTTCAAAGCTTTAAATAAATAATATTACTGTTGTTATATATACCTTAAAAACTATAAATTATTGAAAAGAAAAGCATAAATAATAAGTAGGAACTCTGTTATTATTAATGGAAAGAACAAAAGTATAGAACAAAACAGGGTGTCAACGATTTAAATCAATTGATTTAAATCAGTGATTTATTTATTATTATTTTTTGGGCTGGATAGGAGGTGAATATATGAAAAATCCCCACCCGTAGCCTTTGATCCGGAGGGGGGGGGGGTTAGATGGTCCAATTTTTCGGGTTTTCACTGATATCTCGGAAACCCTACGTCCTAGCGACATAACTATTCTATAACAAATCAAAGCTGATTAAATATGCTACAAGTTCTACTCAATAAAGTTTATCGAGATATCTTTAGTTTTCAAATTGAAAGATTCAATGGACGACAGTTGTCGCCAGATATCATGATGAACACTGAAATTGTTTTTACGTTTGAAGGAAAATACATAAAGTAGTAAAGTAATATGTATTATTGAAGCGTATGGATTATAATCCATACGCTTATAATCCTGTTCAATAATTATTGAACCGGCATTTTTTTTGGGTGCATCGTTGAAGAGATATCCGTTCAAAAAGGGGGAAAAATGTGCGGGAAAAGTGTTTTCCTCCAAAATAACACACTTTCAAGAGCGGATATTTCGAAAACCAAAGGTATCTCGAAAAACGTTATTGAATAGAACTTGTAGGAAATTTAGTCAGCTTTCATTTGTTATAGAATAGTCATGTTGCTACGACGCAGGGTTCCTGAGATATAAGTGAAAACCCGAAAAATGGGACCTTCTAAACCCCCCCTCCCCCACGGCACAAAGGCTACGGGCGGGGACTTTTGATATGTTCACCTCCTATCCAGCCCAAATAAAGTTACAAAGTCAAAAATTTTGTTCCAAAAATTTCCATCTATAACTGTTCGTTGCCTGGACTGTAAAGTCACTGGTGTGTATTTGAAGGCAACAATCAACTGCTCTGAAGAGTGGGATTCAGCTCAACGGTTAATCGTTTTGTCACTATGGATATCCCCAATAATGTGGATATTTTTCTACCCAGGTTTTTTTTCTAGACTGTCTTTTCACTTTAGTTTTAATTTATTCCCAGTATCTCCTTCTAAAACCTGGATTTTCTCTATTACTCTTGTATGATTCTAAGGCTATCCACTAACAACGTGCCTTTTGTATCTAGTATTGACATAGTATATATATATATATATATATATATACAGCCACCTTCTTGGAATTAGAAAAACAGTCACCTAGACACAATGGGTAAAGTTTTATTTCCTTTATTTTTATTATTATTAATTACAAAATAAAAAGAATATTGAAATATGTAGCAAACATATTTATGGCAGAATATGTAAAAATATGGAGTTTTGACAAAATATGTAAAATAAAAACTGTTTAAATACTTTAAAATCACTTAAAACAAGCAGAATTACATCAATACTTACAATTTATGAATCAGAAAAAAATATGGAAATACAATAACATCCGTTCCATAGTGATTAATATTTCTGTAAACCTTCATTTTTAAAATTTTTGTTTTAAAATTTGAAATTTAAGCCATTATATATACAGGGGTTGAAATTGTCCTATATTTTGAGTCGAGAGTTTCTGTACATTTAAATTCAATGTCTTTACCTAATTGCCGAAAATTACAGATTTTCGTCAATTTAAGTTTTTAAATTTACAGAAATTCCGCTCTCAAAATATAGGACAACTTCAACCCCTGTATATATGATCCGTCAATTCTACTATGTTCCCAAAATTATCCACTTAAGATAAAACACTTTAGAATAGTTATTTCATTATTTCCATTGTAAATGAACAAATATTTTAGTTACAGGTTTATATAATGAACGACTAGGTAATAACCAGCTCTCTATATAGACTAGATATATTTAAAAAGTCTGATTTCTTTTTTAAATCCGGTTTTAGTAGAAAAATCCAATATAAATCAAAAAAATCCGATTTAAATCAAAAAAATCTGATTTAAATCAAATAAATCCGATTTTTTTGATTTTTTTAAAAAAATCATGATTTTTTTACACCCTGCTATTAAATAAATATTACAATACACAAAAACTTCATTTTCCGTCTTTTGATCTGACGCAGGAACAGGATACAGTCCCTGTAGTAGTAGAAAGCGCTCCTTGCGGCGGCCTTGCGAACCTACGTCTAGTGGGCTATTCTCTTGAAATATATTACAAAGTAAACCCCCCTTTCCGATAGACCGATTTAGCTCATTTTTACACCACTTCTTTTTCATGAGTTACACACGAATTATACCGCGTTTCGTTACAATACAGCAGAAATTACGACCGGTATGAGTATATAAGTACTTTAGGTCCGGAGTAAACCCCCCCCCCCTCCAAATAACCCAATTTAGTTTATTTTTCTTTTCTTATCTATTTTCTTTTTTATGGGCGTAAAAGCTTCATTCACTAATCAAAAATGATAGTACTATCATTTTTGACCAGCCATATGAAGACTCTACTTAGAGTCTTCATATGGCTGGTTTTCAATGTGCCAAAAATTTGATTTTTCAATTGAAGTCTAGATGCATTTAAAATTTAAGACGATTTTTGTTATCTTTATAACAAGAAATTACAAAGTTAAAAAGGAAAAAAATGAACAATTTAGTACACCTTACTTCAATATTGATTTTTTTTTTTTTTTTCTCCATCTCCCCCTTCTGAATCTAAGGCGCTAGCCACTAGACCATGGGGGACCCCTTTAATGTTGATTTTCTCAAAACTATGTTTTTCATATCGGGCAATAGTCTATCGCCTTTAATTTTCACCCGATCAACTTCAAATTTTAGCTGAAGCTTCCTAATGATATTTGCCGGTAAAGTACCGTAGGGTTTTTTCGATTTATTGAAATATAACGGGTTTGAGACAGATTTTTGAGTAAAAACTGAAGATTGTTTACTATTTTCGAAAAAATGAATATTTCTTAAAAATCCTCGGTAATTTACAAGATTTCACCTTCCTTTTCAAATTAATTTTAGTTTTTTTTTAGATTAAAAATTGCCACCTGCAGACTAAAAAAAAGAGAGTTTCCGTTAGTCAGACAGTGCCACCATTTTGTTTTCGAAGAATTGACTTTTTTTTTTATACGTTTACATCCCGTATAAAACGTATGATATCAAGAATTGAAAAATATTGATTTATTTGTTATCCATAAATTAGAGAAAATTACTTTGATTTTACCACGCAATGCATGAGAGAGAAAGCCAGGCATTTCCTTTTTTAATTGTTTTGATTTGTGATTGAATCAGATGATAAGCGGGAACATCTCTAGTTTATTGCAGATTTATATTTAAAATTATTATTATACAAATAAAGACTAAATGTATAAGATGAAATAATGTAAATAATTAAAATAAAATAATTTTCGGTTAAAAAAAAAATGGCAAAAGATACTTGTCTAGATATTATTGACGAGGCTGGTGCCAGGGTCCCACTCACGGGCGCGATCCCACTACTGCTAACCACGGGGACTTTTGGCTGCTGGGTTTCCCCCCTGGCCCGGTCCGCCCCTCCTTAGCTAACCTGGTAAATCCAAGCTCCCTCGGATAAACCATGTTGATGATCAGCTTAGTGCGGACGCCTGGTCGACGTGGGAACACCTAGTTCCAGTGAGTCCTCGTCTCAATCTATCCAAAGCACCCGACCTCCAAGTAGCTGGATTACAGGAGGGCGCCACGCCTCCCAGTCGACAGTCTGTAGAACGAATCGGGTTCTTCGCGCGACGCTCAAATTATTTCCGGTTAAGAATAATCGCTTATGCACAAACCTACATTATTATTCTTATCATTTTTTAAAAATATCTTATTACGTACAAGGATATTCAAAGCCAAAAAATGTTCATAAAATAATGTCTAATGTTTTTACATTTTTTTTTTTATCCCACTAAGCAATAAAACTTAGAAAATAAAGTAAATGAAGGATTAAAAGTTATTTATTTATTAAAGAAATTCACTACAAGTGAGTAGTTGATAACCAACGAACGATGAGGTGATAGGATGGACATTAGAACTGATAATGAGACGCAAATAGCCGGCAGGGTGATAACAAGTCAAGGAATGGATGGGTCTCGGATAAAGAAAATATAGATTTTCGGAAAAAATATACTATATTTTGAACGTTTCGGCATGCTCATTGGCAGCCTTTTTCAGATAAAAAATAAATATACAAAATTAATGGAGAGAATAATTAAAATAGTAAAGAATTTATTAGATCATAGTTTTTTTTTAATGTGCAAATTAAGTAAATTTTTGAGGAAATAAATAGTAATTTTTTAAAAAAATTATTATTCTTTATATTTTTAAAAATCTTATTATTTAAAAGAGTATTCAAAACCGAAAAATGTTCAGAAAATAATCTCTTCTGTTTTTAAATTTTTTTTTTTAACCCAATCAATAAAACGTCCTAAAATAAATTAATTAAGCTTTCAATTTCGAACTATTTTTTTTATAAATTTGCCTACATGTTACTTACATTGTCGTCTATGCATTGGAGAAAGATTGGACCCTCCTGGTACTCGTTTTCCAGATATTGAGCGTCAAAGATTCACTTTTAACATGGGAGACAGAGGCAGGGCTTATCCATGTTTACTAAATAAAAAGCGAGTTTGCTTACCATTTTTCTGGAAAACTAGTATATGATACCATAATTGCAAACCTTATCTTGCTGACAAAAATTTTAATAGGGCAAGCGGTACTTGTTTTCGGGATATAAACACTTGGAGTCTCAATCCCGTGTTATTCACCGCCGTTTAAGTACAATAATATATTACTCACATAAAAGTTATGTCGTATCGAAAATCAAAATCGAACCTCTAATTCTACAGTTTTCCCACTACACTGTTTACATATACTACTCAAGTACATTACTTGTGTTTGTTGTATATCGCTTTTGTAGTATGATAGCAATTTGAGGGATCCTTGTTAACATAATCTAAAGAAGTATCATTTATTTACTATGCATAATGTGTGAACAATTATCTTTTTTGTAAAATAATTTTTTCTGAAAATTCATTTGAGGAAGTGGTAATAGGGAAAACGTTATTTGACAAAGTACAAGCCATGAATTAGTTTGCAGCGCTCCTAGTAGCTGAACTGAGTACTTCCAACAGGATTTAAAAAATCTAAGCGTACAATTCAATAAGTTCTACTATTAACCTACATACATGATTATATATTTTTATATTAAAATGCCTGATCTTTGTTATAATAAAAATTAAATCCTTCATCCCACTGTTTTTTTCGTTGAATTTCAGGATAGGATAGAGTTATTACGCTCTAGAATCTATTAATGTCTGTTTCATATTTTTGTGTTGTGTTTGTAGTTTTTATTTACTGTACATTGCGTTTCTCATTATATCATTTTTTTATTTATTCCTTATCATTTAAAGCATTTTTTATATAATGCAGGTGTTTAGGACTTGGATCATTTTGTCTATAGTTGGCTGACAATTTTTAAGAGTCTCTGCTATATTTCGAGGTATATTTAGTTGCCTGAGGATTGATTCATATATCGGACCTTCCTCTATTATATGACTAATGGTTAAAACTTCAGAGCATGGTTCACATAGAGGAGGATGTTCCTCTTTAATGAGATGGCTATGTGTCTTATGACTATGGCCGATTCGAAGTCGTGTTATTACCACTTCCTCCCTTGGATTTCCTCTTTCTGCACTCCTCCATAACTTTGTTGTGGCTTTGACTCTTTTGCGCTTGTTTGTGTGAGGGTGCTCATTCCACATTCGCTCCCAGTCGTTTCTCACCCTACAATTCAACCACGTCTTCAAGTCGAATTCTTCGTACACAGCTTTGTCCCAAGCTTCTATTGCCTCTTTTGCTGCTTTATTGGCTCCCTCGTTTCCCACAATTTTTGAGTGGGCTGGTGTCCAGAGAAATGTCGTTGTTTTGCCCATTCTGTACAGTATGCTTAAGTAGTTATGTATTTTATTTAATCTGAGGAATGTTACTTTATAACCCTGATGAAGGCTTGAAATTTAAGCTCATTCGTAATAAAAACTATTTGTTTTAATAATTATTATTATTATTGCAATTTTAACGTCCTCTTATACTTGACAACGATTTTTGGGACGGGTTTATTATAGGTTTTCATATAGGCGTATATAAGGGGGGAGCTGAGGGGATGGCAGCCCCCTCCCAAATTTTTTTTGATTGGTAAAAATGTCCTATAAAACCTTTAAAAATAAATTAAATAAGATTACTTAGTTCATAAAAAATATTTTATTTTAGGTGTAATAGCATTTTAGTTGGTTAAAACTATTCCAAGTTTTAAATTGTTAGTATTCCATACCCCGGAAATGGTACCAGCCCCCCCCCCCCCCCGAAATTTTTTTCTATACACCCCATGGATTTTCACCCTTTTCTTGCCATTGATTGGATAGGGCTGATGTATTTTCTTGTTAAGAAAGAAAACACATTGGGCCTAGTGGGAATCGAACCCACGACCATATGCAAGGATGTAAGGTATACACACCTTAGCACTCAAGGCCACTGGACCTCCACATTTGTATACTAACTTTTCATTTTTTCACAAAAATGTAGTTTTATTAAACATGTTAACCGAACACTGATTATCTCCTCCACATTGGCAGTCTTAGCAGTTCAGATAGAAAAAAAAAAAAAAAAAAAAAAGTTCAGTTTAATTTTAACACTTGTTTATTAATAACTAAGATTTTATAGGACTGGTTTTATATCCTTTGTTGAAGCAAAAGCTCATAGTCCTAGTGGTAATCAAATACAATTATTGGAACAGAATATTCTCACCTTAACACTCATCCTTCCAATAAGGAGATGAGGTGTGCCCTAGTGGTATGAAACCTAACTATAAGTTTTACGATATTGATCTGGAACCTATTATAAAAAAATATTCAAAGTTAATTTGAAAAATAAAAATTTATTCATGAAACCTTAGGTAAAATTTAAGTTATGATAGATAATAAAATTATAATAAATGGCAAAAAAAAAAAAATGTTTCAACTATTCATTGAGTGCAATCCATCTAACTCTGGGCATCAGATAGGCTTTGGTAATCAACAGCGTAAAATGTTTTTGAGTTTTTAAATATATTAATAGATATATTAATTTGCTGATTCTGCAGAAATCATAAATTTGAAACATTCTATAGGTAAGCTTTTTTTTTTAAAAAAAAAATATTGTGTAAAGTATCTTCAAATGTTGTACAAATCAGAGAATATTTACAATAAATTGTTACAGGCTGACATGGATGAAGATATTGTTGAAGAAGATGGATACTGGCCTTCTGACGGCTCATCCCAGATAATGACCATTTCGTCATCAGGGCTTCAAGATAAAGGCGTAAGAAAGAATATTCTTACTTTAACTAAATGCAAAGATACTGTCATTAGCTCATTCGAATTTTTGGTTACATTCAGCATGAAAACAGGGGAAGATATTTTGATATTCTTTTCAGTATTAAATATCACTGAAATCATCAAGAAAATTATTACTGTGTAGGGAGAAGATCAAACATGCTCACACATTTTTTTAATAATAATAATAAAAAAAAAAAAAATTGCCAACGGCCATAGCCACGTTGAATGCACCGGTTCCCATAGATCACCGAAGTTAAGCAACGTCGGGCCTGGTCAGTACCTAAATGGGTGACCGACCACTTGCTGTTGGCATTAGAAAAGGGTGGCAACCTGTAGATAGCCCGGCGCTAATGGCCAAGATGTAGATGCGCCGTAAAAAAAAAAATAAATAAAAAAAAAAAAAAAAAAAAAACAACAAAAAAATTAAAGATTCATAAAGTCAGACTAGAATAACTTTTGTTTTATTTGACTCCATAACCGGTGTTTTAGTTACCACCATAATTGATTTCCATGTTTGTTTTACTTAATCAGTTTATCTTTATTGTGTGCTGGATGGTTAACGCACATATTGAAGAGTTACAAGATTTGAAGTCACCTCGAATTTTTAGAACTTAATTTTTAAGCACAGAGTGCTCTCTATAAGTGGTTGATCCCCTCACCAGGGTTTCTGTCCAGTGTTTTTTGTATACGCGTTTAAATTTCAAAATTGAATTGTATTTAGACTCTTAAAAAATATTACACACACACACACACATATATAAAATAACCGAGCTATAAAAAAAAACACGCCACGCAGGTGCTGCTTAATTAAGCAGATTCCTCAGCTAGGTGAGTAGTGTATGCAACATTCCTAAAGAATTTGCTTAAAATAATCTGTATGAATACAAAATAAACATGAATCATTTTGTTCTTTTATATTCATAATGGATAGTGGACTAAATTATTAATTGAGAAGGTGTAGGTTCGGTCATTTGTTAAATAAAACTACATTTTATAACTAAAATGTGTAATATTTATTTTCCAACGTTTCAGCCTGTATTACAAGCCACCCACAGGGCTATGGAGGGGAGAGAGAAGAGCCTACATTGGAGCCTTGGAGACTACATTTCAAAATTTGACATAGAAGAAGAAGAAAACTTTATTTAATCAAATAATAAAGTGGGCTGCCCAACTTTATTGGGTTGCTGGGTCACAGGCATGCTGATCATTCCTCGAGGCATTCATTTATCTCATGATCTTGTAATTTGTTCTTTGTTATCAATAGTAATATAATTGTGACACTTTGAAATGTAGTCTCCAAGGTACGGTGTTGTTCTCTCTCTCCTCCATAGCCCTGCAGGTGGCTTGTAATTCAGGCTGAAACGTTGGAATATAAATATTACACATTTTAGTTCTTAAAAAATGGTGGAGATTTATGGTGCTTATGCATTTTGGGATTGTTGAGTGAAAATCCAGTGTTGGTTTGACCCACGTTTAGGATCAAGGTCAAATATGCAGAATCGACCGTTTACACAGTAAAACATGGTACGCATTGTATAAGTTTTGGGAGATTGATGAATCGATGTTTTTGTCTGTTTGAATCGATTGGGTCTGATAATATAAAGCACAAAGCATGTTGGTCAAAAAAATATAAAATAAATTAGTAATTGAAAATGAATGGTGTTCTACTTTGTCGAAAATAAAATGAAATATAACTTTTAGAAGAATTAATAATAATAATTAATAAATAAATAAAAGTATAAAGGTTTTAATTATGTAAGGTGAAGGTGAGTGTGGGGAAGGATCAATGGATTATTGAAGTAACTGGAAGGAGTTGCTCCCCAAAATTGTTTAAAACATTAACTTATATTTGCGATGTTTCAAACCTGTTTAGGTTCATCATCAGGTATCTACATAGAAAAAAAGTAAAATGAAGAATAAGGAGGAAATTTCTCCTATGTCACTAATACCAATACAAATACAATAAATGAGGTGTATAATAATACAATATATTAGGTAACTTATATTGTCGTGTTATAATTTTTAAATTTCATATTAAGGTCCATAAATTTTGAATTTTGAGAATGAAGAGTTGAGAATCTTCTAAAATGGTTTAAGAATTATAGTGGTGACAAGTAAATATTGTGGTGACATTAAAAGCTGATTAATAAGAGAAATTGTCTTCTCGTTTTTCACTTATTAATCAACTTTTTATGTCACCACAATATTTACTAGTCACCACTACAATTCTTAAACCCTTTCAGAAGATTCTTATCTGGATTTAATGTTCTCTCTCAAAATTGATGGACCTTAATATGAAATTGATAACAGTCCTCAACACACGACTAAATATAAGGTACCTAATATATTCATTTTACTTTTGTTTTATGTAGATACCTGATGATGAACCTAAACAGGTTCGAAACCTTGCAGATATAAGGTAATGTTTTAAAAAATGTTTGGGAGCAACTCCTGCCAGTTACTTCAAGGTTTTAATTATCTTTTCATCAAAAAATTAATCCATAATTATTTGTCATTAAAACAATAAGCTGATTAGCTCAATATTTGTTTTATTATTATTATTATTTTATGTATTAACTTCCAATGCTGATTTTCAGGGTTCATTTATATTGTTTCAGGAGGAAAGAGAGAGTGAGATATCGCAGGAGGATACTGAGTGGTAAATAACTCTTCTGAAACTTTCAGAAATTAATCCAAATTAACTCAAAACATTATATTAGTTCTTGTTAAAACCAATTCAATAAATACATTTTCCCTCCTGAGCCAACTAAGAATTTTACAATTTTTGTCTCAAAATTTGTCCCTAAACATTGAGTTTGCCTTTGAAATCATTCATAAAAGTCCTAATTTATGGCCTTAGGTAGTACTAATGTTATTATTATTGTATAAAACGGGACTCACGCACAGAGACATGTGAGTGCGTAAGTTCCTCCCTAGTTGTAGTCGAAGTGACCTTATTTATTTATTAATGATTTCATAACTTAAAAAATAAAATATTTAGAAATAAATGCTCAGGGTTTTGGGGGAATAACAGGACCTTGGAAGTGAAATGGAGAATTTGAATAATCAATTTTTTTTTTCATTTTATTTTCTGAGTCAGAAAGATGTAGATAACTCGACGGTTCGCCTTGTTTCTCTGGTTCGCCTTTAGTTCTCTCACAGTTTCAAGTTAAAGTGAATAGCACCATCATCTATGAAAAATTCAATGTCCAATTTCAAGAGGAAATCCCGGGTCTGAAACTCCCTTCCTAGCATTTTGTCACCCATAAATCACTCGTATAAATTAAAATGAACACTTTGAATTTCAATTGCATACTTTTTAAATCAGGTTTATGAATCAGCATTCCATAGAGTAAACATTTCCCTTTGCTATCCTGAAGCACTTTCAGAACTTTGACTTCGATTTCCAACATCTGGATTTTGTGATTCATCCTTTCTCTTCCAGGGTCCTGATATGTCGAGTAATGTTAATTTATGTGATGTGTTTTGATTCAGATAGTCAAATGTCTAGCAGATCTATTTGTTAGTAACTTTTACAGTCAGTTCAAACAGCCATACGTCCCGTAGTTATCATTCTTTCAATGTTATTCGGCCAATACGTTTTTGTTTCTTAACATAAGCTACAAAGATTAAGACTTTTAGTCTTACATATTGGTTTTATGTAGTTTTCCAGAACCAAGTTATAATTTTGGGTAAATTTATTTATAAGGTTTCTTAGTGCTTGATTTGTATTGGAATGTTTTTTCTATATATTGGTTCCGCCACTGAGTAAGGTAGTCAAGCTGTCTGGTAGATCGAAGTTTTGTTTTGGTCTGCATTCAGTTAGTAAGTGTGACCTTATTTAAGAAACTCATAAAATATCCATTATTTTGGGGCTAAATAAAACAAATTTACTCCATTAAAATCTAAATTATAACAGTATAATGAAAAGAACTTCCTATTTTTGAGAACATCAATTTACTTGAAACATGATTTTGAAGACAAATGAGCTCTTTGAGCAAGGATTCCCCAAAATATGGATCGACAAGGAAGTATTTTTTGAAATTCCATTTAAATTCAAAATAAAAGGTATGAAGTTTCATTTTTAATTGGAGAATAGATGATATATTGAGAAATAATATAAAACTCAGAAACAAGATATCAATATTGATAACATAAGAACTGAATGAATTGGTTAGGATCTTGAACTCTGGGAACTATGAGGTTTTGGGACTGTCCCACCTGTACTGGGTTGATCTCTTTCAGCGATAGGCTCATTGTACGAAGTCTCTACTTCATCATAGACGTATAGAAAGAGTGGCAACCAGAAGAAGCTAGCAGTGTTGAAGGCCTTAGTAGATAATACAGTGTATAAAACCAAAAAATATCATAAGAAACTTCTATAAAAATAATAAAAGACATTTAATGAATGATCTTCGTCTTTTCAGGGAAAATATCTTATAACCATTGACAAATCATAGATAGGTGGAAGGTGACTAAAAAAGGTGATTTAAAACAATATTTTCTGAACATTTAGTAAAATAATTTATAATTCCTTCATTGTAGTCAAAAGTATTGATTGACATCCAAGAGTTGTATGTTGGTTGGGTTAGGTTTATCATCTTATCAGTAAAAAACAGTACAAAATTTGTGTTACATTGCAACGAAACTCAATATACATCATAGGGTATCTAAAGAGAAAGATGTGCTGTAAAGAGGCGGCGAGGAGGATTACCAGGTATAACATTGGAAGAAAGGAATCTGCCAAGAGGATGGGGTGAGCTGGGAGTTAAGAGAAATGTCAGGTTTAAAACATTTCCCGGTGGGAAATAGTTTGTTTCAAGGATATGTCAAAAGGGGGCATAATGAGTTATCCACACTATTTCTTATTATTATTTATTAATCTCCAATGATTTTACGTTATAACCTAAGAAAATTTGATGGTTTCGAAAATACGGTAACCACGTCGGTTTATTGCCATAGGAACGGAACCCTTGTGTAACATCATCCGGACGTAGCCGAGCCGTTACAGTTTAAGTGTCACACTGGGCCATAGCTAAGACACACTCATATCAAAAGCATACCTGTCCATCAACTTCATATAATAATTTTGTTCTATTCATAGTCAACAAAAAATGGGGTTATAACTATCATAGAGGATAAATAGGTTACAACAATTTAAAAATGTAAGCTCAATTATATTTATTTTAATAACAATAACTATAAGGTATTATAGCCCAAAAAATATCATAAAACTCCATATTCTGTAAATCTATGGTACATACATATCTTTTGTGCAATTATTAATTAGTTATCAGTCTAGTAGAAGAAAATACACTTGAGGGGGTTGTACTCAATATTAACAATATAGATAAGTTACTTAAAAATACAAAATAGATTAATGTTATTCTATATAATAGATTTACAAGGAATTAAATCTAATGGACGAATGAAAAAAATATACAAGGCCTTAATGGCAATTAAATAAAAACAATAACGAATAATGAAATTCAAACAGTAATCAGGTAATAATATTATTTTGATTTGAACATATGCCCGAGGCAGGGATGACACCTCTTACATAAGCCTCAGGCAAGGATAACGCCTCTTATATAGGAGGAAAGTATTACAGCTCAGGCACAGTAAATAGAACATGAATATATACATAAAGAGCACCGTGCACAAATCTATAAATGCTTTTGACTAACGAAGTCAGGAGAGATTGTCAATACTTAATTATTTTTTTCAAGGGCACTCCTAAAGTCTCATCGGAATTTTAAAAAATGGAATATATATACGCTCCTTCCTTCTATTTCATCTGACATTTGACGGGTATGCAGCAATAAGGAGTCAGCTCCATTTTTGGGGATTTTCCATATGGTTGATTATTCAACCATAATAATCGTTATTATTATCATCCATAATAATAACGATTATTATGGATTTAAAAATTATCTTTATCTTCTGATACAATAAGGAAGCAGCTCGGGTCACTTCAATAATGGAATCACAGCAACTGAGTGTGGTCCACTTTTGACTTTTCATCTGCGTACAGTCAACATCTGCTCTTAAAAACTGAGAAATACAATGCAGTTCTACAATGCATTAATATGTATAGCTTCTTCAGCTACAATGATGATGAAGATTTGACTGAAACAGAGCGAGAAGACAACTGATTTTTTGCATTACAGTAGGACTTCCATTATCCGGGACTCTATTATCCGGTATTCCAAATAACCGGGGTCTCGATGGGGGAATTTTTATTTTTATTCCTTCTTTAAATATTACGTACATATGTATCACCGACTCAATGGATGAAGTTGTAAAGAAGTGGACGATAAAAGATGCAATTTTTTCAGTGTGTGTGAAGCCTGGGCAGATTAACCCCCTACGACATTAAAAAGTTGATGGGCGAAAATATTAGAACACAACGATTATGACCAGGAAATCTCTCAAGATGTTGAAACGTCACTTATCATTTAAGCGTTGACAGTTTATGCATGGAAAAATAAGAGTTTTTACCCGATAGTAAGAAGATTTTAGGGAAAAAGATTTAGTTTTATTATCAAATGATGAAAATTTAATTTGAACTTGAGTTTATTTTTGCACTTAAACAAATTATTAATAAATAAAACGTTTACATACACATTTTTCAATGAAAATAAGAAGGCTTACATGACAGCTTGAACGCAGTTTTTCTTTATAACCTTATAATACAGCACATTTAGTCAATAAAATATTGTGTTTCGATTATCCGTGGACCACCCTCCCCGTCATTACCCCGGATAATGGAGGTCCTACTGTAATTGTTTTTTTGTATTTTAAATTGTTTGTTTGTATTGTTATATGAGCTTCCTAAATTAAAAAATGTGATTAAAAGCCCATTTTGTTCATTTTAGTGGAAAAAACCGTAATTTTGGATTTTTTATAGAAACTGGCTCAATAAGGAGGCAGCTCCAAATCACTAAATTTGACACCACCACTCTAAAATTGGTAGGATAGGGTCCTTATGGACTTACTTTCATAAGAAAGTATGTTATGATAAGAAAAAGAAAATGGGAAAAAATATCAAGAGACTAAATTTTAAAACGTTTTCTTCAATTTGCCAAAAATGTGAGAGAAACCTCCTTATTGCTGCACACCCTTCAATTGATGAGTTTTATTTGATTAAACGGCAAATATTAAGATTAGAACAGAATTTATTTAATAACAATCAATAATTTTGACATATTTTTCTGTGGATGATTGTAGAATAATCTATTCGTTATATAATTTCACAGACTTTCTTAAAGTATAATTTAATCAACTACTTAATTTGTTGTATACAAAAATAAGATACCGAATATAAATCTTTGTTTTTTATAAATTCTAAATTATTCTCCGCATAGCTAGCAGAAACTATACTGCACATTTATTTTGCATCTATTTATGTGTTACAATAAAATTCTTAAACAATCATCCTCAGAGTACAAGTATCAAAGTTAAAATATGAAACAAAAACAAAAATTGTCTGAATCATAAAGACTTTATTTTCTAAAATAATTTAATATTCTAAGCAGCCAAACCAAAACAAAAATAAGAATTATATGTTTCGGCGTTTTATTTTCCTCCTTTATTTTATATCACAGCCGGTACTACTTTATAAACCCACATTAGTTATGGATTAGGTGGAAATGAAACAGCCCGATGAGGCACACAAGATTGATAAATATGGCTCAAGCTAAGACACTGCCTTCTCAAATTTATGACACAGCACTATTTCCTACAATGCGCTCACTGCACGGGAAGGGGTTTATGCTAGCCAAATGCTTTCGGCCGGGTTTTGAAAGACTGAATTATCTAATACTAGCGATTTATCAGAAAAAGCTAATGCCGATATATAATTTTTATTTATCATTTCAAAAGTTACATTCGACTTTATTGCTTGACCGTATGACATCCCGTGGTTTTGGAATTGATAATTAACAGTAACCATTGAGCAGTTCTTAAACACATTCAATTTCTAAACTTCACATACATCAATAATCACAGAGCTCTTACAATGAATAATTACTAGAAAATAGAGCTTTCTGCAAAATATGCTTAAACACAACCTTCAGGCGATGGAATTAATGAAGCTAAGGCATTTCTTAAAAGGAGAACTACAGTACGATAAGAAAGATATAACTCACACTCAATTGTGCATTTTATATATTTAATTTTAGGCCAAAAGGGTCAGTTACTTATTAAATCTAATTTACAATTATTTACATTTTGGTATCACAAAACAATCGAAAAAGTAATAAACTTACTTCTTCATGAAAATTGCTATGTAATTTATGGAGTAATTTCCATTATCATGAATAACAATAAATGTCATTTTTTATACAAACTTATCAATAAATTAAAAAAAAGCTAACAAAACAGAGAAAAACAACAATGTTCAAAGAAGAAATTATATAGAAGGAAATACGTTTTCAAAATTAGATAACAGGTTCTATGGAAACAATAATATAAGCAACAACTGTTCCATTACTGGATCAGGGTCTCCACCCATCCAGCATCAACAAGTATTATGAATCTTTAAAACTTAATTATTAAATAGTATGACAAAGATGAAAATTAAGGAACTCGAATAAATTTAATTATAATAGAAATAATAATTTCAAATATATTGAGAAGTAAATTTCTATATACTTTGCAAGTATGTATTTGTTATTTTATAAATAGTTAGATCGTGGAGATGAATGTATAAAACTGAGTATTAAAGAACAGTTTCTACTCAGAAGTAAATTAATACATTTCTCCTAGAAAATACATAGAATGAGCAAGTAGATAAGATACAAGACATTGGTTATTACAAGGTGGATATCTACAAATGAGAGCTGAAAAAGTAGTTATACAATCCTCCACTGGAGAACTGATGTGTCCCGGCCTCCAGCGCTGATCAGTCGACTTTCATCAGAAAGGAATGTCACATTTGTTACATGTGAACTGTGACCGCCATACACGTGACATAATGACTGAAAAACAAAAATTATTTAATTAAGAGGGCTAAGATTATGATGATTACATGAAAATGGGATTAATTTATTTAAAACTAGCTGACCCTGCGAACTTTGTACAGCCTAACAGTCGATTCTTTAATTATTTTTTTTACTTATTCGGCTATTGGGGACACCGGGTCAGATAGTAAGATAAAAAAAAAGAAAGTCAACAATTACATTATGTCAAAAAATAAAAATTATAAAACACTTAAAATTCTTTTAATAGTCACTGAAAAATCACAATGAAAATTACAATTTCAGATTTCTTATTATGTATTATGAAACCTACTTATTATATTTCATTTTATTTTTACTTGTTCTAAATTAAGTTTCATTTTTATTGTAGTACTTTATGGTACACGATATGTTTTGTTTGATTACCTGGTGCGTAATCAAACAGAGCAGATGGTTTTCCAACACGGGAACAGGCAACACTTAATGACTGCCCCTGGGATTTCTTTATAGTCAATCTGAGTTAATAGGTCCAATAGCAACACAGTTGTAGGCTCTGTAATCAATTGACATATCGTAACAGAAAGCAGCTCGATTCAAACTTGCACCATTATTAGTCGAATGTCGCGCTTCACGGGTCTGTCTTAACCGAATTCTTTCATGTTCATTGCGATCTTCACGGTCCTGGGCAGTACGGTTAGATTGATAATTAATTTTTGATTCATTGCATTTCGGGTTCTTCTGCTTAAATTTGTCCGCCGCCTTATAGCAGGCATATTTAGTAACTCAAAAACACACAACACTTTTGTAATTTTATAGAAATTTGTGGCTTTTAGATTTAGTAATATTATAGATGCACAGCAAAGAGATGTTTACATTTCAAGAGACATTTTACCACAGACAATTTACATTTTACCATAGACAATTTGTTTTTGAGTAATGTTACCATCGTATAAATATTGACATTAATATTTATACGATATTAGTCACTCAATTGTTCTGCCTTCCCGGAATCCCTCCACTAACACTTAAACTTTATGGTATGGTATTAAAGGTCAAATTGACTTTTAAGTATTATTACAAATATTTTGTATGGGAATATAGAAAAGTGGTGGGGTCTTTTGACCCCACTTAACTTTGTTAACGCAAACATAAATTAATTTATATTGCATTATTAACATGTGATTCTATTGTCACCTAGTGATTGCATGTTTTTATTTATTTAAATTTTAACGTCCATTATTATTAACTGAGAATTTTTGGACGGGAGATCTATAGGTTTCCACCCTTTTTTAGCCAGGATAGGGCCGATGCCTTTTCTTTTTTCTAAAGAAAAGCCACCACCCCTAGTGGGAATTGAACCCACGACCCTTGGCACGGAGTGTTAAGTTCTCAAGCCCTAACACTCACGGCCACCGGGCCTCCAAATGTTATTATTATTACTGTTATAGTTATAAACTTAAATAAAAAAGTATTTATTTTAAAACAATATAAACAAAGAGTGAATTTTTGCTTATACACAAATAACCTAATAAACAGTTAAAAATACTATAATTGAGAACATATGTTTTTATTGAAAAATAAATTTGCGTTAGCGAAGTAAAAAAGACCCAAAAAGTGTTGTTTTTAGACTTTTTCAGGCATTTTTTTTAATTTTCCTCTCCGTAAGAACCATCCTCGTACTTCAAGGAATATTATAAAAAAAGAATTAGCGAAATCGGTTCAGCTGCTCTCGAGATTTGCGCTTAGCAACAAATTTAACGATTCATTTTTATATTATAGATTTACACAAAAGTATAAATAAAATAAAAATAAATTTTAGTTTAATTTAACCCATTAGCACCGTATGTTACCATATGGTAACACTAGAGTTGCTTTGTTTACTCACGATTCCCACCTCACCATGTTCAATCCTTTAGAGAGCGTCAGGCCTCTTCCCTAGATCCTACTACATACTTAGTTCAGTACCGATTGTGACACACTTCACTTCTCCTATTTGTTCCCACTGTTGTTTTTTTAAGCTGTTTTCTGAAAAGTCCTTACATCTCGTTTTTCAAGAAAGATAAATTTATTTATAAATTTATAAGTTTATTATAAATTCTTATTTGATTTTGTTTTTCGTAACTTGTATTTTTTATTTTATTTCTTTATTAAATTCTTATTAAAAACAAATCAATTTTACGAACTTAGTATATAATATACTTTTTCAATCATCTCTTAGATATTGGTGTTCCCATATGCAACGCACAGCGCATGAGGTGCTATATATTTTTTAGTTTTTACGTTGCCTGTCTATTTATTTCTAAAATGTCAACTGACATTGGAGCAATAGATGGGAAATTAGTAAGGAGATGCTTAAAGACTCAAAAAAAGCATATTTATGTTTATCATCCAAATGTTATTAGCGCATACAATAAATATATGGAAGGCATTATCAAATGGGCAAAATAATTTCAATGAGCTGTGGAAAATTCCTACTGCCTTTGGGACTCGAACCCACCATCACCCGCATGACAATCTAAGGCGTTAGCCATTAGACCACGGGGAGACCCTAGCTTTATTGTTATTAATCTATTTATGTTCTAGACTCTAGAGCAAAATAGATTAGTTTAACTATTGCTTCTCTATAATAAACTCAAATATATGAAGGAAGACAGCCTTATTCCTTAAAACATACTTTATTCCTTAAAATATACATGTAAATACATTAATTATACAGAAATTCCTATATACAATACCTTTGGTTGTGAAGCAGGCCAGCTATATAATTTAACCTTGCCCCAGTCATCGCCTGTTGCAAGGAGTCCATCAGCAGCAGCACAAGCATTGACATCAGTTCCATCTGCGTTCTCTGGCCAGGCCCCAATGGAAGTGAATGATAGCGTACACGTGTGAGTTGCCCACTCAACATCCCTCATTTTTGAAGTTTGCGTAACTTGTCTACACACACTAGTGGTCCCTAAAGGGGGTAAAATAAAGAGATTTTGTACAAATAAACAAATTATCAAGCCATACAATTTTTTTTTTTTTTTTAATCTCAAGGTTGCTGCAACTCCTTAATATTGATTTTACAATACAAATATACAAAATATTACAAAAATAATTGTTGACAATAATTAAAAATAAATACTTACAATATAATACTTCGTAGTCACCTGAATTCGTCCTCAAGAATTGACTGTCGGCCGACCAGTCCAAATGGGTGATAAAACTTGAATGGCCCTATTGATAAAAATATTTATTAAGAATCTGGGAAATATCCACAGAAAAATAGCTTAAAAGCACTTAAATAATAAATAAATAAAACATAATTATTATAAAAAAATACAGGAACACCAAAAACATAGTTATTAACATTAACCTTTTCAATGTGAGATACATTAGAATTTAATGGGTTAATTAATCAATCTGCAAATATAAAATCTGTTTGTGTTAATTGAAGTTTTGGTCAGAATCAGCACCTTATAAATAACATTCTTACCTTTGTTTTTTATTTAGTAAACACTAGTACACAAGTTGAAAACATAAAAATTGCTCCTGAATCAAAATATTATCATACAAAAATTATAATTATTCTATTAGTTATTAAATATAAAATCATCATGCTTTGATACCCATTTCTCTTGCTTTTACTGCAAGTAAAAAAAAAAAAATATATATATATATAAAAACAGACTCATTAGCACAAATATCACAAAAGACAAAAAATTATAATAAAAAACAAAACAACAAAACAAATATGAATGATAAAATTTGCCAAAGGACAACACAAAAAGTTAGTTGAAAAACACGGGAAGAACTACAATGACCCACCAGAAGAGAGATGAGTGTAGGTGTTGTTTTCCTCTTCTTCCTTTCCGTCTAGCAAGCATAGTGCAAGCGACACAATAAATTAATAATGTAATAAAGCAAAAGTCAAAATGAAGAAAAGAAGTCTCATATAAGTATTTACTTAAAATTGAAATGGAATATGATGTAGAACATATCACTAAATTGACAATGTCACTTTGATATAAGCATACGTTTAAAAAATAGCTAAGACAAGAGACTAATGAAAATAAATTTTATGCATTTAAATTAATTATTTCTAAAATTGTGATATTTTTAAATGCCAAATTTTTACTCCCTCTGAGTGGTTTTATAATTAAAAATCTATTTCACAGGTAAATGAACGATTACATCATTCATTTGTTAATAACTATATGCCTTGGTGTCCACCAACTCTACTCCTTTTACTATTGTTGAAAAGACAGCCCAAAATGTGACCAAATAAACAAACCACTTTATAAATTTTGAATGTACTCAATCTAAATTATTAACACAAGGCCTTTATTTATATAAACTGTATGCCCATATAATTTTCATTGCTTTTTAGCACTTTCCTCTGAAGGAAAGTAGCTATTGAGGTTGGACTCATGACGGAATTTTTGAAAAATTTCTTCAAATCTTTATCGAACCTACCTAGTAGACACCGAAAATGACCCCCGTTAAAATTTATATATATATATATATATATATATATATATATATATATATATATATATGCATATATATATATATGTGTCTGTTAACACGATAGCGGCCAGAGTTTTTGTTTTTTCGTCACGAAACTTGGTATATAGCATTCAATTAGCAAACGATTGAACGAGTTCGTTAACCACCAAAGTCGGTCCACCGGAAGGGGGGGTTTACCCCGAACCCAAAACACTAATTTGACTATGTCAGCCGTAGTATTTGTTATATTTCAACGAAACTTGGTATTTGTAGTGGTAATATAGAGAGAAAAGTGAGATATAAAAATGAACTAAATCGGTTCATTAGAAGGGGGGGTTTACTCCGGACCCACAATACCAATTCGCCACTACCAGGCGTGATTTTTGGTATATTTCAACGGAACTCGGTATTTGTAGTGGTAATCCACAGGTAAATAACTGTTGTAAAAATAAACTAAATCGGTTCATTAGGAGGGGGGGGGTTTACTCCGGAACCACAATACCAATTCGCCACTACCAGCCGTGATTTTTGGTATATTTCGACGAAACTCGGTATTAGTAGTGGTAATCTACAGGTAAATATGTGTTGTAAAAATAAACTAAATCGGTTCATTAGAAGGGGGGTTTACTCCTGACCCAAATTCTTAATATACTCGTACCGGTCGTAATTTCTGCTGTATTGTAACGAAACGCGGTATACGTCGTGGGTAACTCATGAGAAAGAAGTGTTGTAGAAATGAGCTGAATCGGTCAATCGGAAAGCGGGGGTTTAATTTGTAATATATTTCAATAGAAAAGCCCGTCAGACGTAGGTTCACAAAGCCGCCGCAAGGAGCGCTTTCTACCACTAGAGTGACTGTATCCTGTTCCTGCGTTAGATCAAAATACGATAATATGAGGTTTTTTGTATTTATTACGAAGTGTAATAAGTACCATGTGTAAACATAACTCTGGAAGCAAATTATTAATTGATCAGTTACTCATTACAAATTTAAAAGAGAACTATTCATGTTTTTATTTTATTTATGTAGGATATTTTAAGCAAATTGTTCTGGAAAGCAATCTACACTACCCAAATTCTGAGGAAAGTGCTTAGTTATGCAGCTCCTGCGTGACGGACTTTTTTTATGAATTAATTTTTGTTTGGAAGGCAGCAATATAATGAGGTGGGGAAATTGGTAAAAAACTATACTGCTAGGATATTTTCATTTAACTAATACGAAAAGGTCGAACTTTTCCCAGAGTGCGAACAGACAAATATACCTATATATTTGTCTGTTTGCTTTCAGACAAATATATAAGTATACAAATGCATTATAGGTTTGAACCAATTTCACCACTCTGTACTTATGTGTCCCCATTTCACGGTGTTTATTCTTTTTTTGTAACTGACTTATGACCCACCAATATAACTTTCCACTCCACTATAATTATCAGATATTTATTTTTTAGAAAAATTAACTCATCAGGTTGGAATTTGAAACCAGATCCTCTCGTTTTATACTGTGTTTTGCCAGTTGTGATAACGAGTTTCATTCAAACTATAACAAGAGACTTCATCCAAAGAGGATAAAGCTAGATAGATGGCATAACACCAGATTATCTAAACAAGCTCAGAGAAGGTATTAATATTTAAACACCTGTAAAACACACAGGAAAATATCGTCGATACAAATTCAAAGTATCGAATGTGAAAAAACGCATTTTCATTTTCAATCTCTACTGATTGCTGTTGGACTGATGTATGTTGTGGCAAACTCTCGAAAATCAAAGAAAAATAATCAATTATAGAAAATCAAACTAATGAAAGTACCAGGTCATTCAAAAAGTCCTGTCGTTTTTTGGGGGGAAATTATAAATAAATAAATATTTTCAAATAATCACCTTTATTCATCAAAATATCCACCGTTACAGTCGGTAACCTTCTCCCAACGAGATGGTAAAGCCCAAATTCCTTCCTTAAAAAACTGTTGATTTTTACTGCAAAAATAAGTGGTCAGTTCGTGAATTAGGTTGTCACGGTCTTGAAAACATTTCTGTCTCAGATTGTTGTCGAGATCTCTGAATAGGTGATAATCAGTGGGTGACAGGTCAGGGGAATATGGTGGGTGAGGCAAAACTTCCCAGCCTATTTCTGTCAATTTTTGACAGAAATTTGAAAAATTGACAGAAATTTGAAAAATTGACAGAAATTTGAAAAATTGACAGAAATTTGAAAAATTGACAGAAATAGGCTGGGAAGTTTTGCCTCACCCACCATATTCCCCTGACCTGTCACCCACTGATTATCACCTATTCAGAGATCTCGACAACAATCTGAGACAGAAATGTTTTCAAGACCGTGACAACCTAATTCACGAACTGACCACTTATTTTTGCAGTAAAAATCAACAGTTTTTTAAGGAAGGAATTTGGGCTTTACCATCTCGTTGGGAGAAGGTTACCGACTGTAACGGTGGATATTTTGATGAATAAAGGTGATTATTTGAAAATATTTATTTATTTATAATTTCCCCCAAAAAAACGACAGGACTTTTTGAATGACCTGGTACATTAAGTCTTATTAAAATATATATAGTCATCTATTAGGTACCAAACCACTTTTCACATTTGATACTTTGCATTTGTTTTGATGATATATGCTGTAAGTGACTTCATTTTCAAATCTTTATTTTTTTAAAATTAACTCTCCAAACTGTTTGCCTGTGTTATACAGCTGTTTAATAAGTTTAAATCACAGGTACCTGAGCCTTATATGACAATAACATTGTCCGGCCAACGCTAATGGCATCGCCAGAAGTCGATGCGCCGTAAAGAAAAAAAAAAAAACTTTGTCTGGCAACAGATAAATATGCCATCTACCTATAGTTCTAGCTCTTTTGGATGAATAGACTTCCAATGATGTGATATGAAGCCCGTCAGATTAATTGGCAACTCACTTGAGCATAAAAATAGTTTTGACCTTCAATATTTGTAGTGAACAGCAGATAGAATTTTGTTACCTTTCTTTCAGTGAGTCGTAGGGAATCATAAATGGTATTCTTATCATCAAATAATAATATGTTCATTGAGTCTTAAAATATACTGACAATTTGTACAACTTTCTTAGAGGATATTAGTTTTTCAAGTTAAAAGATATCGGACATGATGTCAAAGTTTTTTTGTTTTGTTTTTTTTACGATGCACAGACTTCTAGGACATTAGCGCCGACATTCATAGTGGAGCTGGAAATTTTCTCAACGGGCCCTAAAATGAGAAAATCCCTGCTGCAGGAGCGACTCCATCTCTTGCATGAGAACCAAAAGCATTAGCCACTAGACCATGAGGTAAACTTTTAATTTATAATAGAAATTAGAAAAGAGGTTTGAATATTGAGAAGGCTAAGAATGAATTAACTCTAACCATGTATTACCTTCATAAAACTTTAATTTAATAATATTGCTCTGAAACAATAATTATTTATTTATTTCAATTTTAACATCCATTATTATTAACTAAGAATTTTAGGACGGGTTATCTGTAGGTTTCTACCCTTTTCAACCCAGGATAGGGCTGATGTCTTTTCATTTTTCTAAAGAAAAGCCACCATCCCATAGTGGGAATCGAACCCACAACCCTTGGCACGGAGTGTTAAGTGCTCATGCCTTAACACTCACAGCCACCGGGCCTAAAAAAAATAAATAAATAAAATTAAATAGTGAGGTAAAATTAAAACTTCAACATACAAAATGTATAAAAAGCAATATTTGTACAAGTCAACACATTCATTAACTTAAACAGTTATTTGTCACCTAAAGATAATATAAGATAAAAAAAAAATTGTTTACGAGACATTTTTGGTTGTAATAAACTTCAACAATGACACATGAATTATGACAAGTATTCTATGTATTTGACAAATTATTACACTACAATGAATATAATAAATACAATACGGCGCTAATGACCTAGGTGTAGAAGCGCCGTAAAAAAAAAAAAAAAAAAAAAAAAAAAAAAAAATACAATAATACTTACAGCACAACGACCAACACGACTGTATTTACCGGGAGCATTTCCAACCTGGTACAAATAGATGTTATTATCCCTAGAGCCCAGAGCAAGGACTTCTCCGTTTGGCGAGAAACTTACAACCTAAAACAAAAAAAAGTCCATAATAACCAGAAGAAAAATCACGCGTATATAAATTTATTAACAACTTTAATCAATAAAATTTTGATGAGAAATCTAGTCAGGCTTCTAAATCCTCCCCTCCAATGTCTTATGAATATAAAAATATATTAAACTATGATTTAGAAAATGTGGAATAGGAGAGATCGATGATTTAGCTAAGCGAAGATCCTATTCCTAGTAACAGAACTCCCCACACTGACCATACACTATACACTTACACTCGAAGTTCACACCCCAGAATCATGTTTCACACATGTGCTACACGTGGTAGATGATTTACAATTCACTCCCCACAGATGAAACAAAAACAATGATACAAAGAATTAAGAAGGTGTAGATGATCGGGGTTCGGTCATTTGTTAAATAAAACTTCATTTTATAACTAAAATGAGTAATATTTATTTTCCAACATTTTGGCTTGAATTAAAAGCCATCTTCAAGGCTATGGAAAAGAGAGAACAGCTTCGTACCGTGGAGACTACATTTAACTACTCATAGTTTTTCGTATTCCTTCCCTCTAAAAACGATCAACGGCCGAAGGGGCAAACAAAGAAAGGGAAAAACTATTTTTAAACAACTGTAAGACAGTGAAAATTTTATAGGAGTGATGAGGGCTGCCAATACCTGGAGGGCACGACCTTATCTCACAGCTTTGGTATAAGTAAATCTAGCCCGCCCTTCACATCTGAGGAGATGCTCATCCTGCACGACAGTTAGCCATTATAAGATTAAGCACTATCTCCCTTGCCTGACCCACTCAAAGCCTTCACTGATCCAAAACAAGACAAAATAAGTTTGTAGAGTTTTGTTCAATGAAATGGTAATTTGCAAATGGTGCGACCCAAGACACTATTTCCAGCCCAGAAGTTCACGCTGGCGCAATTGAACTTAACGATCTATCTTAAAAGGGCATCCCCTTATCACTTCCTGCTCAGAAAAAGTACCTAAATGGGAGATACCTTTTCTTTTCTTTTTATTTTTTTTTAAAACACAGAATTTGTCCCATCCTGGCTAGAAAGGGTGCTAACCAAAAATAAATCCTCTGAAAAAATGTGCGTCATTAAACAAGGACATTAAAATAAAATCTTCAGAGCACCTGACAAATATGAATATATTCTCATTTATAGAAAACATCAACCTATTCAAGTTAAAAGAAATAGTTCAGTTTCTATTTTTACCTAGTCTTTTTCCTTATAAAAGAAATAGCCCATTGATTTTATCATTTAATGGAAAAATCAAACAAAACTAGAAGCAATGACTTGATTGGTAATAATATAAGAACTTCATAAGCCAAACCTGTATTGGTTCAGAACCATCTGTATGAATGGCTAAGATCTCCCTGCTGTCTGCATCTACGTGGAGCCATTTCCCAGTTGAACATCCAACTACTATTGACTGCCCGTCAGGAGAGAAACAAGCACTCTGTCCTTCTTCCTGCATAAAAATAAACTGTTCAATAAATATATCATGAAAATATTTTAAAAATATATATTAGATATAAGGAAATCAAATTGTCTCCGAAATTGAAATTGACGTGATTAAACAAGACAAACACACACTGTTTTAATATTACTCACATTAACAAGGAAAAAAAACAAAACAAAAAAAAAACAAAAACAAGAAAGGCCTGAATGTACTTACACCAATGTCTTTACTCCAAACAACTGTTCTTGAAATAGCGTCCCAAAGCTGAAGTATAGAGTCCCAGCCAGCTGTTACAAACTGCTGTAGGGCCGGATGAGCTGCAAGTGCCCAAACTTCTGATGTGTGACCAAGAACAACATCTGAGAAACCGAGTTCGAAAGAACCCGAGAGAATACAGTTCTTTGTTGAACCTACGAGAAGTTGTGGGCCACGTCCTTGTGCAACTGTTCTCACACCTCCCAGGTGCCCTGCAATCTGTTGTGAAAATTAATAGAATAAAATTAAATTGTAAGAGAAGTTAAATGAAATTTTTATTTTATAAAAAAAAAAAATAAATAAATCAAGTACTCCCATTTTATTTATCCATCTAACCCTACTAAAAAGCAATAACTATATGCAAAATAAGAGGTCAAGCAACACATATATCAAGATGAATCAAGAAAGTTTGGTTTTAAAAAAAATTTAATTTTATTGCTCTTTTACAAAGATTCCATGTTGAAATTCGGCGTCTTTCTCCAGCCGTCATTGTGGTTTATGGTACAAATGTTTGCCGGGATCACACCTCGGCTTTGTCAGATACGCTGACACAGATTTTAATTTTATTAAAAGATTGGGGAAAGAATACAGTAGAATTGAACTCTGGTCAAGCTAACACAAATAAATATAATTAAGAAAAATGGAACTGGTTTAACAAGGAAGGAGACAGGAGAGGATCTCAAAAGAAGAATTTCTTTCCATCTAACAAAGTAATGTAATAAATTTATACCAGTATTTAAAAGCATAACATTTTGAATATCAATAAACAAATGGGATGTTTACATTACTCTGATGAAGGCTTGAAAATTTGACAAAAATAAAAAGCCTTTTTTTTTTTTAAAAAAAAAGGGGGTTTAATTCAACTATTATGAACGAATCCCAAAAACTCCATCTTGGTTGTTCATAAAACACTGTATATATATATATATATATATATATATATATATATATACACACACACACACACATATATATATATATATGAATGAATATATACACTCACCCTGGTTTCATAGCCAGTAGGTTCAAGGTTATTGTCAAGTTGACGTATAAGTCCGTCTTTTCCACCGCCCGAAACAATGCTTCCATCCTTCAGAACACACAGGCAAAATAGAGGACCTTCGTGGACACGTTGGACCAGCTTTGCTATTGTATTAGTGCCTAAAATTATTCAGTTTAAGTCTATTAGAATGTTTGTTTAATATTCCATCAAAAATTGGAACTTTATCTAGTACTATTTTATTGAAAATATAAAATATTTATTTTTTAGAAAAATGACCTTGCCAGGCTTGGATTTGAACCCTTATTGTCCCCTTTTATACTCAAAAGCATTGCCAATAACTCTACGGAGCTTCATATCACAGCATGACAAGTCAATTCATGCAAAGCTTCAGACAGATGGTACAGCATAATATTTATCTGAAGCCAGACCAAGTTATTGCCATGGTAAGGTCAGAGTAGGGACCCCTATTAGGACTTGAATGTATTAAACCACTGTATATTGCAGAGGACAGGATACGTTGGGAGTGATATAATTATCAAATCTCAGCGTGGCGAGCCAATAGTCAAATTAATTTGCCATGTTACAATATGAAGCCTGTCAGCATAATTGGAAACTCGCGCAAGCAAAAAATTGGGTTAATTATTCTAAAAATATGATATAGATATGAAAATCAGTGATAAGTGGTTTAATAAAAATATATATATTTTTTAAATCACCAAAAACTTAGTGAGGCTTAATTAAATTATTCTTGCTATAATTTTCGTTGAATTTATGAGTAATAATTACGAGGTTACTTATTGGACACACATGTCTAACACATGGTCACCAACTCGTCGGTTGGTGGTTTTATTTTTGATGTGCTTACACATCACCACATCAAAAATATAATAAACAGGGAATTTCAAGAGAAAAGTAAATGACATACCTCGTCCCCAGACAATTATGTTTCCATTTGAATCACCAGAAAGAACATCACCAGTTGTAGTGAAAGCTAGGCAGGTGACGTATTTAGGCTTCTCTCGGGACGCAAAAACACCAAGGCGTTTATATAGGGCGCCACTCTGATCTAAAGACCAGAAGGATATGTGACCTTTCCCGCAAGTCACTATACTACCCTTGTCAAGAGGGTGCCATTCACAGCCCACCACTGTATCCACGGAACACTGAGAGAATCAAAATAATAATATGAAAATTTGTTTAATTATAAAAAAAAATTATAATAATTATATTGCAATGTTTCCATAATTAATAACCTTTGTTTCTGTGATTTTGTGTCCTTTATCACCTTTTTGCCAATCCCAAACAGAAATATTGTGCTCATTTGCTTCATCAATTGCACACAATAATGAACCTCCATCCTAAAAAATAAATGTATAAAAAATGAATAAAGATGTATAATTTTATTTGTCATTATCGTACAAAACATTTTAAGAGTCATTTATTTAAGACTAGGGCATTCTATAATTAGAACTGTTTAAATTAACCACCTATTTAACAATAATACATATTTACAATTGTTACACATTTCAGGCATCTTCAACTTTAGAAAAATTAACTTGCTCGGCTAGGATCTAAGCCCAGTTCCTCTGCTCTGATAAAATTTTGCCATACATTTTGTTTGAAAATAACAAATCTGCTTTTGTTCCTAAAAGAAGATTTGTGGATAGTATCTGGTCCAGTCTTTTCTTGGTAAGGAAATTTAGTTTTAAAGGAAAAGGTTTCTTAGTTTTTCCATAACAATATTAGTTAAGTAAATGCATATATACTAACTGTTTTGGAGAATGTTAAACAGGCAACTGAAGCATGTATTTCTCCAAGGCCAACAACAGCAATTGTTGAAAGACTAACGGAATCCCAAACTCGTACGTGGGCTCTTCCGTCATGTCCACATGCCTGGCCACTGGCTAGTGTCATTCTGTTCGGGTGTACAGCGAGGCTATGGAAAAATACAATTTCACTATTAAATTATTTAAAAGCAGAATAATTAGCAAAATAAGAGACTGATACTACACTTATAAGAAAAGTTTGTTTTACATTATCCTATAAACTCTTGCAAATAATAAAAATCAGCAAACAAAATCATAAATAAAAATCAATTCTAAATTGAAATTCCCACAACAGAGTTTTATGAAACTCAAAGTAAGGCAAAATGAGAAATAATTAAATGGATAAAGGCAGCAAAAGAAGATTTAAAAGCAGCAGGTATCACATGAACAGACATTTCAGATAGAGGCACTTTCAGAAAAAAACTTTTTTTGGGAAGTCGAGTGGAGCAGATTGGTCTAATCACAGGAAAAGCACTAATTTAGAAAATTAAACAAGTCTGGACACAAAGAAGATCAAAACAGCATAATTGCACTTTTCTGGATATTACTGGGCCCATACATGAATGATGTTACAATATCTTTAATTAAATAAAAATAGAATATTTCTATGACATCTATTAGAGTACAGTGGAAATATTGGAGCAAGTATATTAATAAAATTGCAAATAGAATAAATAAATTATGATTTAATCCTCGTAAATGATTTTCCAATCTTATAAACATTTCGATAAAATGACATTTAACTCTCAAAACAAACTTAAGGGCTAATACTGCCTTGTAATTTTTTTAACCATTTTCTTTTTTATGGGCTTAAATGCTTCCCTAACTAATCAAAAATGATATCCAAGAGTGTTTATGTGGCGGAACAGTTTATAAATGGACCAAAAATGCAATTTTACAAATAAAATCCCGATACATTTCAAAATTAAAAACCATTTTTTTAAGTCAATTTTCTCAAAAACTATGGTTTTCAAATCGGGCGATACACTAGAGCCTTCAATTTTCGCCCAATCAACTTCAAATTTTAACTGAAGCTTTCTGATAATATTTGCTAGTAAAATAGGACATAGGATTTTTTTTCAATTCAATTTTTGATTTTATGACCGCTTTTCAATGGGTTGTTTAATAGAAAATGAAGGATTGTACACAATTTAAAAAAAAAAACAAAAACAATTTCTTAAAAATCATACACAGTTTTCTAGATTTTACCTTCTTTCAAAATAAATAAGTTTTTTGCTCTAGGTTAAAATCACCGCCTGCAGACTATCACCAGTAAAAAAAGAGGGCTTCTGTTCGTCAGACACAGCATCGCCATTTTGTTTTTGAATCGTTAAAACTTTTTTTTTTTTTATACTTTAACATCCCATATAAAACTTATGACATAGAGAATTGAAAAATGGTGATTTATTTTTTAGTCATTAACTGGAGAAAATGACTTTGATTTTTATCACAAAAGGTAGTATTACCCCTTAATTTAATATTTTAGAATAAGTATTAACAATTGATCCCTAAAAAGAGAAGCTGAGTGGAGGAGTAGGAAGTGGGAAGTTTCAACATTGACACATCGAACTATAATGCAGTGAATGATGTAATCTCATTGTCCTTTACCTTCATGCTTCACTAGCTCTCAATTCTTACACAATATATCATGGTCTTCCTCAAATTTCAACTAAATCCTGTTTACCAACAGAATTCACTGTAAAAATATACATACAGTCGAAGACTGATTTATCAATTTTGTCTAAGAACTATGAGTGAATTTTATCATTTTCATTCTAAAATGTCTAATATGGCTTCAGTTATTAATTTTAAAATGATTTTTATCTAAACTTTCCACCAGTTAAAATAAACAAATAAGAATAAAATCTCTTCAAAATTTGTAGCTGTTAATTTTGAAAATCTTTTTATGATTTGTACCAAGAGTAATTTTTATTTTTGATCAGAAGCAAAATCTTCAGGATAAAAAATAATCATTTTTGATTAATATTTATATTGAAATCAGAAAGAGAAATTTGTAATGACATTAATTGAGGCAGACTAATATGGTAGGTATTCCCAAAAACAAAAAAAATATTAAAGGCGAATAACAAAGTTCATAGTAATTTTTTTTTAATATTTCATTATTTGCATTTGCATAAAAAAAAACAAAAACAAAACATTCCAAACAGTGAGAAATAAAGGTATTTTATTTAAATTAAATATGATTTTTTTTTCTCAAGAATTAATCGCTGGTTTTTATTAAAAAATAATGACTATGTGAGTGAAAATTATTTTTATAGAACCAATGAATCTAAGAAATTGACTTTTATTTCTATTAATAAATCATGCATGTATTTTTTTTTTTTTTTAATTTATTAATAAAAAATATTGATTATTTTATGATTTGGTGAAAACAATTATTATAAATTTCAAACCCTGCATATCATTGAACTAATCATTTCTAAATTAAAATAGGGAAATAAAATAAAATTAATTTGGATGAAATTATTCGATAAGAAACTAAGGACTATAATTGCTTGTTTCTTAAGTTTAAGAAGTTATTTGTGTATAGATGCTTACCATTTGACATCATCTGTATGGCCAAGATAGTGCCTTTGAGTTTGTTCCTCAACGTTATATAGAACAACCACAGCTGCCACAAAGTAGACCATTTCACCAGTTGGGAGAAGGTACAGATTATTGCGGCAGTCCTTACCGCGGTAACCATAACTACGCAAGGCTTAAGGAAAATATTTCTTAAAATTGGTGATTTATTAAAAATAAATTTCACCAGAATCTATTAAAAGGAATGATATAATGTAAACTGTCATGGGAGAGTAGAAGAAATTTTGGTGAGTAATTTGAAGGCCGAAAGTTTAAATTATCACAGATGAGGAAGTATATCGGGAAAATCAAATATGTTAAAGTATAAACCCAAAACTAAAAGTAACATGAATTAAAACTGCTTTATATAAACTAAACTAAAATTTACCGGAGAAATGAAAATTATCAATTCCTTCAGAAATTTGTTTTTATTATTAACACTAAATGCTTTAACAGCTCAAACCTAAGTAACCATCTTTGGTGTTCCTACATCCCCTACGCATTTATTGATGAAGAAAGCTGGCAAAGAGCATGCTGAAACATCCAAATTATATCAGATAGATTTTTCTGAAAATCTGACTGTTTTTCTTAGCCGAAACCTAAGAGTGAATAATTTACAAAATGGGCATCTTTGGTTTGGGTTTTATCCATCTTGATAATATATAATTAGAAAGCACTTGTTATTTAAATTTGTTGCACATTATTTAATCTAAGGTTAAAATTGATATTTACTCATTTGAAATGCTCATAGTTTAGTAATGAAAGTTGCTATTTATTGTTTGAAAACACTGTTCCTTTAGAGTTTACAAATGAACAGAAGCAATTCTTTGATAACATAATATTTATAGAAAAAGAAGAAAAGTAATCTAGATTTAGTATAAAGAATTATTAGGAAAATCACAAAAGCGAAGGAAAGTATTCTTCTTGAAAACTGCACTGTTGAAGAAAGCTTTGACGTCAGCAGAATAGCCAAAATAACAGAATGTGAATGGCGAAGAATAGGGCAACTAGCCCGGGTACTTGAGATAATAGGTATAAATGGGGGCAGTGTAGGAGGCAGTTTCTTCAGGAATTTAGTGAAGGCTTACAGCCTTGTTCCTCGCCTCACAAGTATTTCTCAATTCAAATTACAAAACTGTTGCATATCCCATAATATTATTTAAATAATTAACAATTATAAAAAAGAAGAAGAAGAAAAAAAAAGGCCTTTCAATAACACAATTTTTTTAAGGAGAGGTTACCTACAGGTTTCTGCCATAATATTTCTTCCATATTACTCATACTTCGATTATAATTATCAAATTTAAAAAATATTTAATAATAAAATAAATAATTAAAGGATATAAGATACAATAATCAAAATGCTGGTGATGAAGGCTTAGAAATTGGTGGGAAATAAAATAATTAAAAAATACAGTAAAAGAAAAATGTTTAAAAACAAACAACATTCATTAGCAAAATATATAATTTCAATAATAGGCTCCTGAATTAACATGTAACAAACCTGAGGAACAGTATTAAGAATTGAAAAAAAACTTTTGAACAGTATTCAGAACTTTTGAACTTTATTAAGAATTGAAGAAAACGTTTGAACAGTATTAAGAACTTTTGAACAGAATTAAGAATTTAAGAAAACTTTTGAACAGTATTAAGAATTGAAGAAAACTTTTGAACAGTATTAAGAACTTTTGAACAGAATTAAGAATTTAAGAAAACTTTTGAACAGTATTAAGAACTTTTGAACAGTATTAAGAACTTTTGAACAGTATTAAGAATTGAAGAACAATTTTGTTTTCTCCAATCTTCTTCAAATAAATTCATTCAACTACAGGTTTTTATTTCCTTTTAAATAAAATAAAAGTAAGAAAAACAAACAAACAAACTTTTAAATCGATAATATTAACGTTTATAAATTAATATTTTTTTTAAAGAAAGAATTTTTCAATATCTAATTGTTATTCTTTAATAAAAAGAAAAAATAACATTTGTAAATAAACTATGGATTTGAAAGATTGGTAGATTTCGTCCAATCGGACATGGTAATTCTTGGTGCATTAAAAAAAAAAAAAAAAAAAAAAAAAAAAAAAAAAAAAACTAATGGTAAGTCTTAAGCACAGACTAAAAGAAACAAGTGCATTAAGGAATGTAGTTAATACTTTTAGTTAGAAGAAATTTAAAATTTGTCGTCTATATTTATGTTTTATTAGAATGTTTTTATAAGTAAGAAGCCCGTAGAAAAATGTCTAGCAATACTTGAGAGTAAAATGAAATATGAACAAAGCACAATAAGCAGGTGTTATGTGTTAAAATTAACATATATTAAGTGCAGTTTTTATTATTCTCAAACATTACAATGGACCGCCTGTTATCTCTTAAAATGGGCAAAATAACAATTTATTAAAGCTATTTTATAAAGGAGCTATTGTTTCATAAATATCAACAGAAAAGAGAGCCTTCTCTTTGACATTTGGAGTGTTGATGTTGACATCTGCTAGTGATCCAAAAGATTAGCCCGATTAATTACATCCCTTGATCTAGACTGATGATAAATAAGAATCATATAGTTCCTTGTCACATCAACACCATATGGAGCTAAGCCTTTCCAAAAATAGGCTCCAGTCGAAGCGTTCTGTAAACCATATTCAGAATATGGTTGCGATAAACACAAGAATAATAAACACACTGATTAGAAGGAACTACGATTAAAAAGGAGGATTTAAAATTATCAAAAAATATAAAGGAGTACTACAAAGTTAAGTAATTCTATTTATAATATTGTTATTAATCTTTAAAGCTGCATCAACAGCTTAGATCATTAGCACAATTCTAGTTATATTACACAGAACGGGAGGAATTTTAAAATAACAGTAAGCCAGGAAAACATTTTCATAGTGTGTTAAAAACGAAACAATTTTCAATGGTTCTCAAGACTAAAGCAGTCAAAGCACCCAAGAAAAGAAGTTATACTATAAAATAATAAATTCAATACAATAAAATCTAACCATTAAGTTTTAGGTTTTTTAGTATAAGGGAGAAATAGTTAACATTTTTTCAGGAATTTAGAGAAATGTTATCTCAGTTTGTTTCCTCATGATTTGACATTTTATCATTATGAAGAATATTTTTACATTTTTTATTTCCTGAATAAGTAAAACATTTATTAACAACTTACATCTTGGTTTTGAGCACAGTTTTTTTTTCCGAATCTGTCAAGTCTGAGAATGGCTTGTGTAAGATTTGTTGAATAAATTTAATTGATTTAATTTTATGTACCATTAAGATCAATGATTGAATTTATATTTTAAAAAATGAAAAAAAAAAAAAAAAAAAAATCATGAGACAATTTTTTGGCAACGTCTTGTGTCAAAATCAGACTATTAAGAGGTATTAATTAAAAGTGCCAACAAAATTAGCATTATTAATAACAGTGTTATTATAACGCAACATTTTTTTAATACCCGAATTAAATACTCAAAATTTGGGAGATATATATGTTTATATCTTCCTCCAAATGTAGGGAGGCTGAGTTAAGCAAGATGTCAATAAAGCTTATTATTATTATTATATGTTCATATATATACTTAAGGTCTTGAAAATCTGGTACTCAATAATCTGGCAAACATCTCGGTTGATGTTTTCTTATATTTTGGGGAATTTAGTACTTGATGTGTTTTAGTTTTACAGTTAAAACACGTTCGGGTGATAGCACATTTTTGTTTTTAAAGGACTTTTACTTTCTTATATTGTTCTTTTGTTATTTATAAATGACAATTATTAATTTGTGTGCGTTTAAACCAGGACCCATGATTGTCCCTGTAAGGCAGCAAAGTTAGATAATTAGCATAAATGTACATCAAGGATCTGTGTGTGTGTGTGTGTGTGTGTGTGTGCATGTAAATTTACACACAGATCTTCTATACAGACACATGTATACTGTGTTTCAATAGTTCATTCAATCTACATATTTTTTGAATGAGAAGAAGTGATTTTGTTAAGGAGAGAGGACATGACACGTTAAAAAGAATTTTTTTAAGCAGTTTCAGGATTGAATTGGCTACCTTCCCAGTTTCATAAGTATATAATGGTTTTTCATATTTTATATATATATATATATATATATATATATATATATATATATATATATATATATATATATGGCTTTTTATGAAGTATTCAATAATTGTTTAAAAAGGATACGCCCATTCTAACTTAAGCCTTTGCTGTGGAGGAGCAGCGACTTTGCTGACATCATAGCCTTCTGCTATCGCTGAGGGAGCATAGAGTACAACGGGGCGACCCCGAAGGTACATTCGTAAACTCCCTTCTTCCTCGTTATATTCTACACACCTGAAACAATATAATACCAATTTTTATTGAATAAAATAAAATAAAATATTTTATGCCATAAAATAGTGTAAAGTGGTAATTTTTTTGTACCTTCCTTGAGCAAACATTATTCAGGTGATGAAAACATTTACTATTCAGAAGGCCTGGAAAGAACAGAGAATTTTCTCTCCTAAATAGTTACTTTCTAAATATATGTAATTCATATTTTGGTTCAATTTGATGAAATGTAAAAGCTTCTATAGACCAGTCAGTTTACTAGTCGAGGTAAAAGGTGATTAATGAAGCCATTAAGCAAATATCTCTTCTTTTTAAAATAAAAGTATACAAGAAAGCTCCATTTCTTTAAGCTTTAGGTGGTTACACCACCTTGAGATTTAAAAAAGATCAATTATTTTTTGTTTGATAAATTATGTATACTTTGAGAATATTTTAAATGTATATTTATGTATATCTTGAAACTAGTCTTTTTTATACTAGTATATAAGATATCTTAAGATCTACTCATTAAATTTTGTCAAAATGTACAAAATATAATTATTATAATACGTAAGATGTATTATATTTGCCACGTTGTGATGTAAAGACAATGGTTTTTTAGGAATGAAAGCTGTTTGACAATTTCTTTTAAAAAACTGAGATTAAACAACTTATGAATGTAGCAGCCAAAGGAAAAAAAATGGTGCCGTGTTTTAGATAATAAAAAGAATAAGTGTTTTAAATGTTTATAAAATCAGTATTTATATAGCCCCCCCCAAAAAAAAATTGTTGAAAATCTCGAGGAGTTGTAACCCCTTGAAACTATATTTCTGAAATAGTTAACAGAAATTACGAAGTACAGTCATTTAAATATACAACATCCTAGAATCAATACCAGTTATCTATGCAATTAAAATAACGTTTGAGTTTCCACAGTGTGTGTATATTTCTGTAAAGAAACAAACTAAATTCATACACACAAATGCATATGAATCATACAAAACAGGATTTATAAAATCTAAAACATCCTGTCTGTTCTTTGTTATTGAGCTAATATTCACTTAACCACAACTATTATAAGCCACCAGGAAAACTATTATTCCCTAGTTGGATTGCCAGTAACAAAAGATCTTCAAACATTTTTTTTTTCTAAGCCGGCTTTTTTAGTGGGAGAGATGGGGGAGGGGGAGGGATACAAACAAAATCAAAGTTAAACCCAACATGGATTATCAATTACTGAAAAAGATTAAATGATTACCAAAATCTTTGAATTTAAAGAACATAATTCTTAGTAATATCGTTAAATATTAACCTTGATAATAATAGGCTATCTAACCCTAGCTTAAACTATAAATTGTATATACTATAAGACATAAATAAAATTTAAAAATGTACTTTCAAAAATAAAATAAGTTTTCAAGAACAAAAATAAATAATAAACAACAAATTAATTTGAGTCATATGTTGTCACAACGTTAGATGACTCTAAATAAATTAACTAAGAAATGAAAAATGAATCGTTTTTACTATTATGGAAGTACTTGTACACTTTGCTTTCAAAAGTTCTTATTTATATTTTAAAAATATTTTTAAAACGTCTTCTGAAAATAAAATTGTAATATGCTTTGAAGAATAAAATGTTCTTTTATGAAATAAATTTAAATAATTTCTATCAACTGTTTACTCTTTATTGATTACCAGAAAAATACTAGCAATATCAAGAAGGAATACTCAATGTACTGATTATTTTTAAACATATTTAACTTAAGGATGTTTAAGTCAAACATCAAAAACATTAAGAAGGCTTAACAAATGTTCTATAAGAAAAAATAAACTTAGGGAATCAGGGATTTTTATACTAAAGAAGGAATACATGCTACTAGGTCAGTTAAAATAATAATAGGATAAAACATGCATAACGTTTCAGCCAAAGAAGAGACCAGTTGAATTTTTTGTGATGATGACTTTGATATAATTTTTAGAATTAAAGCAGTCCAATTGTTGTATTGATTAGCTTAAGAGAGAAATACAATATTTATCATGTATGCATTACTGTTATGTTCTGTATTAACAATGTCTATTGTTAAGAAATAGGCAAATTATAAGAACAAATGTATAATATTTCAAAGAAGAAGAAAATATTTCAAATTCCAATCAAAGTTGCAAAGATATTAAATTTTATAGAAGATTGACAAGTGAAATTTAGCATTTGTTCCGCTCTAGTTGAAAATGTATGTCTGTAGAAGACTAATGTCCTGAGTGCTGAGGGAAGACGAGGCGAATCATTTCAAGGTTACTTCTTTTGAGTTAGTTCGTCTATCAGAGCATGACTCACCAGCTTCGCTTAACAGCAATTTACTGCTAGGAATATGCTCTTCAAAGTGAGATTTTTTAAATTTATTAATACTACATGTTCATTCAGCTACATTCTCATTAGAAAATAATCTTATCAGTAAAAGACCTATTTTAATATATTCAAATATTTTATTCAATATTTTTTCAGGCAGAATGTCAATAAAAGAGAATTAACAAAGTCAAATCAGTTTTATTTGTTCTTGCTCTACATGTTTCACACTCAATTAACTAAAACTTACAGCCTAATTGTACAGGAAGGTTTGCCTTAATACAATTAGGCTGTAATTTTTAGTTTATTGAGTTTTTTTAGCTCCTGAAGAGGCACCTAAGGTGTGAAACATGTAGAGCGAGAACAAATAAAACTGAATTGACTTTGTTAATCTTCTTTTATTATATGAAGAATGGGTCAATATAAAATATAAATATTTTATTATTTTTTTTATATGAGCTGACGAGTGAATATAATTTTTTTTTCATTACCAAAGGTGCAATATTAGTAGAAAGATATTAACTTAAAGAGTACTGACAAATTCATTATTAAAGCCTGCACTGGATCAGATTTATTTTTTTATAAAATAAGACCCGCTAATATAAATACATTTTCTTCCTTAAGGAAATAAATACAATTATGAACACCACTTTGTTATGTCAATAATTTTTTCACTTGTAAACATATTCTAAACATAAAACCACTTTTATGTAACAATAATTATCAATCAAAGGAATGGCGTTAATGACCTTAAAGGGTTGACATGCCATTAAAAAGCCAAAAAAAAAAAACATTTTTCTTTAAACTGTTGAATCTCAAGAACTTTAATTCCGAATTTGTTACAATTTACAACACACATACTTTATCATATTTTTAGACGAAGGCATATTATCGAAGACATGACGAAGGACTGTTTTGATTGAGTGTCATGTTAGCAAGTTATGAATTTTTTAAACTCAAAACTTCAATAACAATTAGTTTTTTTTTTCTAACATCTGTCATTTCTCTCAAAAATATGTTTCCCTATGTCACGCCTAAGATAATATTATAAAGAATATGTGTTTTAAATGTTAACATAATTGGTCGAATAGATCATGAGATATCTTCTATATAAATTTGAAAAAAAGAACAAAAGTTTTCAGAATATAGTTTTAAAATATTTATAAAATAATAAATGGTATAAACAATTTATCTAGGAAAAATATTTTATTTTTTGTAAATCACAAAGTGGTATGATCCCAAAAGTAAATATTAAGGAAGGGAGTGTATAACCAACATGAACATTGCCATTGTCAAGATGAATACTGTCTTTTAACTTCAACAGACCACAAACTACAACATTTACTGTATGACTGTACTCTTCTGAAGAAAGGAAAGAGAGACATAAGTGAATAAACATGTAGCTTTTGTCGAGTTGACAAATTGTTATTCTATAAACGTAACGAGTTACTACAGAAATATGCTTAACACTAATAATTTACTGAATGAAACATTAAATTTTAAAAAAAAGTATTCTCTTCTTTATAATTTGTATTTGTGTTAGCTTTTTATATTGTTTGAATTATGTATCATGGATATATAATATTTGCATATTTTAAAATAGGTTTATATAGTGATTCCCAAAAATTGCCCCAAATTTCCCAATAGGCAGAAGGTGAAATGATAAAATAAAACATTTTCATATATTAGTAATTTTTATTAAAATTGTCCTACCGGTTTCACATTTTTCAGACATTCTCAGGGAGAACTAGTAAAATTTTGGATATGGCCCTTATTGCAAACGTTTCCTCTTTCTTTAGTTAGGCTGTATACTTTGTTTTACCAATCTTAGTGCCCCTGAAGAGGCACCAAAGCGGACGAGAAACTGGTAGGGCAATTTTAATAAAAATTACTAGTGCTATATTTTATCATTTGACCTTCTGCCTTTTATGTAAAAAAAAACAAAAAAAATGTTATGAAGTACCAAACATAATATATATATATATATATATATATATATATATATATATATATATACATACACACACACACACACATATATACATGATATAATTTAAAATTTTACATTTCCGGTTGATAGAAATAACACGATGAATAACACTTATTAATATAACAGATATACAATTGATAATTCGACCATGTTAATCAGAAAGGAACCAAGTGCCTCATTTTGAAAAAATTAATTAATTTACTTTCAGCTATTTAGTTGTCAGAAATGTTATTCTAAATAGAAACAGCAAGAAAATAGTTGGTAAAATATTGTATAGTTTGACGACAAAATACTTGAAAAAGAATAATTAAGTGAATCTCTAAGTTATTGCAACATAAAAAGCAATTTTCCCAGAATGCTCATACTGTCGCTTGGTTCCTTTCTGATTAATATGGTCCAATTATTACTTTTATGTTATAAAAGCAACCATTTGAACACATTTTATGATACATTCAGTTAAATATTAATTCATTTAATTACAAATGGAAGTCCTTGTTTAAATGCTAAGAGACTCCAATATATTGCCAGGCAGATGAAAAATGTTAAAATTCATTCTAAAAAGACTTAGCAAAGAAATGCAATAAATGTTCAAAATTCTATTCAATGAAAATTAAACAATGTTAAAAAATGTTCTTGAAAAATTTGATTTACAAGGCAATTAATTTATAATCAAAATACTAAACTTTGCATTTTATGAGCAAATAGAAATGTACCGTAAACATTTATAAGTAAAAAAAAATTATATTTTTTTGTTCAACAAAGAATAATAGTGACAATCTGTTAATTACTCATTTTTAAATGCGTTTTAGAGTGTGTGAATTAATAAAAGATGAATACTGATGAGAAAAGAGACTACCTCTCGTCAGGCATGATAGATGTGGAGTGATGATGAGCTTTGCTAGTGTGATACTGGAGAATGCACTGAAGACAAGCAGTGTACTGGTCTGGTTTCCCCAGGATGCCTAGGTCAAGGCTGGAGAGTGGAGGGGGTAACTTCCCCTAAAAGTCACCTCCTCCCCTCTTTTACACCTACTATACTACAGTGCTCATCAACAATAATGAATTCTTTCACTAACAATGACTAATAGCTTCTTCGAGATAAAAATAAATACTACTCACTCATCTTATGTAGAAATTGACATATATTTTCCTCGTTTTATGATGCACAGAACAGCATCTCAAAGTTTGTTTTTTTAATATAATGTGCATCGTCCTCCAGAACCATTAGCTCAGGGCCATCTACTGGTCCCTACCCTTTCTAAACATTTATAATGTAAGATGGCCTCAAGGAAGAGAACAAAAAATGTAGGGATGCAGTAACATAACAACAGGTCAAAGCATGTCTGTGAACGAACTAACTCCTATAGGTGTACCATGAAGAAATGAACCAGGGAGTGCGCACATGCTGCCTCCAGCCCATGTGGCCTAGTTCCCCTCCGGTCACTTCCCTTTTGGTTCTTTGGTTTGCGGTTGGACTATAGTTGGCATCCGTGAAGAACTTTCTGTTACATAAACCAAATTCGAGTTAGTTCATACAGCCAATTTTTTTTTTTTTTTTTTCTTTTTTTGGTGTAAGAAATAAATTTTATATCCTTTATGATGATCATTACTTACTGTGATTGTAGTTTTCAATTAAAAAAATGATTAAATTAAATTGGCTTTCAAGGCAGGACTCTCTCTCCTTTCCCTCAACTCTATTCAAATTTTAATGTTTTTTTTTTTTTTTTTTGTTTTTTTTACGGCGCATCGACATAAATAAAATTTTAATGTTATTCTCAAATAAGTTATAATATGAATTTTGAAGTATATCATATTAATGTTAATAATATAACATAATAAGAATTTTGAAACATTCAAATTGGCACATTGACTACATCAGTAATTCTCAAGATTCCGGTCTAGAAGACCACTTTAATTTTATAAATTTTCCTAAATGAAATCTATAATTGAATCGATCCATGCAAAAGGAGCTTCAGTCCATTATCAGTAGTTTTAAGAAAACGAGAAAAAACTGTCTACACCCTTCATTTGTTTTATTATTGTGCTATTTTTGTTTTGTCTGAGTACCCCATACTGACACAAGGTATATATGAAACATTGGTTATTACTAACAAATGTATTACATTATTAAAATATAATAATAGTGCTTGGACTGAAGTTCTTCTTGCATGGAACAGCCTAAGATGTACCTCCTTGCAAAATATAAGGTCTAATATAATGTAAAACACATTGTAGGATATATTGAGTAACAGTATATTATCAATGGTACAATATGTAAGAAATATTTGCATGTTATAAAGTTCATACAATGAGTAATGTAAAGCTTAATCGTCTTGAACTTCTTCATCTATGTTTTTAGTTGTTGGCCAACCCATATCATAGTAAAAATCATATTATATTTCATAGTAAAAATCCTTGTGCTCTTCTGAAACGTATGGCATCAACTTCGTAATGTCTTGAATTTTTTTCTGCTTGATGGGGACCTTCCCTCCTGGGTATGCAGGATTGGGAGGGAACACTGGACCCTGAAGACCTTGGCGTAAACGAAAGGTATGTGCTACAATGGTGTTAATGAATTTTTTGCTGCATGTGTTTCTATGGCAACAATGTATTGGACTGAAGTCCTCTTAACATAGAAATGTAGTGATCGCCAGAGACAACGAATCCATCACTAACTCATATTTGGAAAAAATGTACTGAAGCTCTTTTTGCATGGATCGATTCAATTACAGTACATAATGATCACCATAAAGCATAAAATTTGTTTCTTGCATAAAAAATGGTTGTATGAACCATCATCTCATGGTTTATGTAACAGAAAGTTCTTTAAGATAGCCAACTATGAATTAGTTCTTACCCAGACATGCTTCTACCTGTTGTTATGTTACTGCATCACTACATTTTTTGTTCTCTTCCGTGAGGCGATCTTTTTATATTAACACTGATTTACTACGAGTTTCCTCGTAGTTGGCGTCCGAAGCAATAACACAAAGTACAAGATAACTCATAGTTGGCAGTCAATGTGCTAATATAGATTCATGAATCTCACAATTTTTGTTCTTTAATTTTCAATAGACTAATGAAACACAGCAGGCGGGAATTTTTAATGAAGAGAGAGAAAAAAAAGAAGGAATATATACCAATTTTTACAAAGAGAAATTCTGGATAAGACAATATATTGTTCAAGGCCTTTGGTTTGGAGCAAGAGGCAAGATTCCAAAAATTCCTAGGCGTGGACCGTACTAAGCTACCTGTCCTCGCGATATCAATTTTACTAGATTCCTTGGGGATACTCAGCAATCATAACAACAGGAGCTAATCAGCTGCTTATCAATCTTTCGAAAATCATATCACCAAATTTGTTTAAACTTACCATCATAATTATATTCATTTAATACATTATCAAAATTACTTTTGTTAAAATCACTTAATTCATTAATTTTGTTAAAAACAATGATAAATGTATCTTTTTGTATTTTTTTTTCATTTGATTGCCTTCTAGCTTTGGAATAATAGTATAAGAAATATTTAGCTTTGTTCGCACATAGACTTTAAGATTAAATAGCCTTGTTGTGTACTCTCAATAAATAATAATAAAAGTTAAAATCATTTAAAACTCACCATCAAAATTGATTTTTTCGGCAATTTCCAAATTGAACAGAAACCTTTTTAACCAACTAAAATGAATTTTAGAAAGATTGATAAGTATGGTGTGTTTACAGTACGCCAATAAATTTGGGCATTGAGCTCAATCCACTGTTTTGGAATATCTAAAACAAAAATTCTATTTTTTTCCACTTTACTCGAAAAAGATTGGAGATACAGTCTGAGTTGTGCTTCATATGTTTCCCATTGTCAAAATACCTCTAACAAGTCATTTCGTCATATAATTTTACCTCTGAAGATTTTATAAAATTTTGATGAGTATAATTACATTTACTTTTAGACAATTAGACATGAAAAGATTCTCAATGCTGCTATGTAAAATTAAGACCGTAGGCATGCAACAAGGAATAGATTGTTTTGAAGGAAACAAATGAAAGAAGTAAAAATAAAACCCCATTATGAGATGCAATTTAAACCTTCAAATAGTTTAATGTACTAATTGCACCTACTTAGCCTACAGGCTTGGCCTCATATCTAGGCGAGCTCTGATTGCTCAATTGTCTCTGAAAGAAGTTGTTAATCCGTAAATCCTATCATTAACATCAACAATCAACTATCATTAACTCCTAGAGCAAGAATCTATAGATACAGGAGATAGGAATGAGTTTACTTTGAAAAGAAGCTGTAAACAAATTCTAATCAATTTTTTTAAGAAAAACTTATAATAAATCCTTAACAGATGTCTTAACCCTTTCATTGCAGGTGAATGAAGGGACTTGGAGTGCCCAGTATGCTCGATTCATGTCTATCTAGCTTCACATGAGCGCTTGCCAATCTCTCGTCATTTCGACCTCACTACTTTTCAACTCTTTCCTCTCTAATGTCAAATGGTCTTTATATTAAAATAAAAGTAATTGTCTGTCATGGAAAAGAAAATCACCCAGATAAGAAATTATGACATAATTAGGTTTTTAGACTGACCACACAAAACCAGATTCAACTAATGACTGAAAGATATGAACTACAACAATAGAGTAAGATAGACAAATAGGCTGCAAGGCTCCAACAATTACACATAACAATGTTCATTGCATGAATTTACTTTTCTTTTTCTTTTTTTTTTTTTAATTATAGATAACACGTAAAAAAAAGAAGAAATATGCATATAAAAGTATACAATGAAGATTTGATGAAATAAAAAATTATATATTTAAAGAATCAGGTGAAACTCTGTAAATAATGAAATCAACTTTTTTAGCAATGTCAAGAAAATTGAGATATAAATCCTCCATTACTTTAAACTTTACAAAAAATGAATAGTCAGTACAGATTGTAAAAATTCTCAGAAAATATAATATAGGTTCCACTGTTTTTATACGTCTTAAGAACACTAAGCTGGAGAAGCGACATGTGGAGCCATCGAGTTAACTCATAAGGAGCGTCAGGAGTTTGGAGAGTGGAGATTGAGTTATCTCGTGTGGAGCGTCTGGTGCCCTACTAGTCGAGCTCTAATTAACTCGTTCAGGGTAATGTAAGGGTTAAATCCCAATATAGGATTTCATTCTCTATTAAATACTGCATTATTAAGTCCACTAATTTTATTTCCCTATTCCATATTATCAATCTATTTTATTTAAAAAAAAAATAATTTTTACTACTTATAAATAAGGAACAGAAGACTGAAAACTATCTTTAGTACTCTTGAGTGCCAACAGTAATTAAAAACAAAATAATAATTTCAAGGATTTATTTTAGTCACAAAATCCCATGATTCTTGCTTTAAAAAAATCAGTATTATAACCCAGGGGCCAGACGTGCAAATACTGTAATGATCTCTGATCCTAGATTGATTGGCACATCAGGGAGATAGTAGATTCTTCCAAGGTGGAAGTAATAATTGAAGAGAGGGTTGAAGAGATCATATCACTTACTATAAAGTAGCAGGAGAAGTATTTGTGCCGCTGATAAATCGGAAAATGATGATGAAATAGAACAAACTCATAACATTTTGTCTAACAGGAGTTTTTCCAATAACCGAGAACGGATAAATTTTTGTTTTGTTTGGTAAAACACCTATTCCTCATTGGTGGGGCATCTTGCCAACCGGTGTTTGTTGCAAGGAAGTACAAATAACAGCTATTACAGATAAATTAATAAGTTGGTTCCGGAGTAAACTCCCTTCCTAATGGACTGATTTAGTTTCTTTTTATAACATATCTTTCTCTTTAGACACTCATGACGTATACCGAGTTCCATTGCATTAGAACAAACATTACTGTCCGTATGGACAAATTAGTAATTTGGGTCTGAAGTAAGCCCCCATCCTAATGGACCAATTTAGTTCATTTTTTTTTCAGACACATCTTTCTTAGGTACTCACGACTCAATTTTGTTGAAAAATAACAAAATTGGCGGCCGGTGTGGGTAAATTAGTAATTTGGGTCTGGAGAAAACCCCTCCTCTGGATGGACCAATTTTGCTGGTTAATGAACTCGTCCAATTGTTTGTTATGGGAATGATATAAACCAAGTTTTGTGTAAACACACACACATAAATTTAACAGGGGGCATTTCCGGTATCTGATAGGTGGGATCCTTAATGATTTGAAGAAATTTTTCGAAAATTATTTTATGAGTGCAACCTCAATAGCTGCAGAACTTCAGAAAGTGTTAAATGGTTAGTGGATTGAATTATCTTCCATCCCAATTAGGAATAAATTCTTTAATTTATAAGTTGGAACGAATAGGTTGAAGACATGCGGTATTCGATGCTTCTATCAACCTCAAAATTACACATAAATTAAAGTGGCTTGATTAAAGAGATGAATTACAATTCTATACCTAGCCGAAGAACTGAACATCTTTTATGCGTCTACGCAAAGTATTTCAACATTTGATTTTCAAACTAGAGGAGAAATTGTAAATTTTCCCCCGGACTTTTGAGGGATGAAATTAAAGAAAATCAAATGTTACCAAAAATGTAACCGGAGATTGAATATGTGAATGGAGTATCTTGAATATACGGCTGTGACCATGAGATGAAAATTCAGAGATCCCAATGGAATCTTTGTGAATATTTTTGCCCTAAAAAGGCTCTAAATCGAACATTAACTCTATGTCCATTATTTCTTTTTACTGTACTTTTTTTTTCTTATTGTGAGATCTCAGTGTAGTTAGAGTTTGTTAAAAAAGAAACAACTGCAAATTCTGAATTCTACAAGTCTGTACTTCCACGTTTGTGAAACAATGTACATAGAAAGAGGCCAGAATCCAATGCCCCAGACTATGATAAAGAAGTTAGTTCATTATCTAGAGGAGCAGGTTAAGAAGGCTTGGGCGCTACTGAGGGTAAGTGTAGGCTTCGAAACTCCTCTCGAAGAGCAATTGATTTCAAAACTCCCTCGAACTGTATTATTAGGAATTTTAGCAAGAGCTTCAGCCCCTCCCCCTTCTGTTCAATCATCATTATTGATGTTTGCTTGTCACATCATCCACACGAGCAAGCTATGCCACAGTAAAGTATTTTCATGTCACATACAATAGTTGTGTTGATGACTGGGAAGAACCATCGCAACATAAATACTTATTGAATCAATGACATCATAGGTTTACCATTTGCTGTATGTCTATGTTGATGCGACTATATATTACAATATTCTAGAAGATAGCCCTCATTCAATATTACTTGGACTTTTATTATATTAATATTTAGTCATATTAAACAAAAGAACAAGATTAGATGAAATTTTGCATTCATATTACTCAAAAAATATCAATTACAGTAGAACATCTCATATCCGACCTTCCCATAACCGACTCTTCCCGATATCTGACCATCTTTGATTCACCGTACTCAACAACAGGTGAGAAGAAATCGACTCGGATGAACGCGAAACCACCAGTGACAATGTAGTGAGTTATTCTGCTGCTAAGTACGCCTTCGACGAAGCGCTGAAATACATCGAGCAACATCCAAATGTAACCCCAATGGATGTAGTGTGGCAAAAAAGTGGAGGGAACTTCCTCAAAGTCAAGATTAACAAAATTAAAACAAAAATCCATAACTGAATTCTTTAAATAAAGTATGCTTAAATGTTCTTCATCTTTTCAAAAGAGTAAATCTTTCAAATTAATATAGCAACAGTTTCACAATTACAATAAAGTTGTATTACATTGTGCACAGTACATTATAGCTATTTTTATAACTTTGAAAGGTGTTTTTTTGTGTTTCTCCCGATATCCGACCTTTTGGCCGTTCCGACCATGGCCTGGTCCCGTCATGGTCGGAAATAAGAGGTTCTACTGTAATTGAAAGTAAACACTATCTAAAAAAACTCTATTTGAGCTACTCGTTATGACACAACTAAAAAAAATTAGATTAGATCTGAAAACAAAGTACACAATATTCACATATAAAATATAAATAAAAATAGAACATACCCGTGCTTTACATGATGATGGTTATTTTGAGGATGGTGCCCTCTCATGTGTAAATTAAAAAGTGATTTAGCTGACAACCTACAATAAAACAAAACAACAAAAACATGAACATGCAAACTTAGCTAGGCACTACTAGGCGTGCAAATATAAACATTAGACAAAATTATAAACAAAACTACAACATTAAAAATTGAATAAAAAAAAAAAAAAATACTATCAAATTCATGCTAAAGATTAATGCATCTACAACTGACATATTTGAAGCAAAACACAGATATATATATATATATATATATACATATATTTATATATATATATATATATATATATATACATATATATATACATATAAAATAATTATATATATATATAAATATACATATAATTATTTTAATGAGATAATGTCATTTTAAACAATATTTGTACTGTAATATTTAAGTTAGAAAAGTAATTATGAACTCCTCCTGAGCAAAATTTGGAAAAATAATCTATTTTTCTTGATAGGATGAATATTTAATATTATATTTATTCATTATGACAATACATAGAAAAAGTTCCATTTACACAGGATGTATCAATAGTAGATGCCAATATTCAAGGGGGTGAAACTAGACCAAAACCCCACGTTTCTATCTGTTTTTGTTCCAGACATATGCTGTTCTAAAGGTTATTTGGAAAAAAAATAAAAAAAAATAAGTGTTTTTAGTAGAAAACCCCCAATTTTTTCTCCTTGTAAACATTGTTTTTCAACATGATATTACTTTTCTTAAATCAGCGTTATGCACTTTCAAGTTTCAGAAGTGTCTTTTTCAAACCGCAATAACTGTTCAAAAAGTTGATATTAATAAAAAAGTCTAGTTCATGATAAAGTTTTGAGAACCTCTATACTTTGAAAAAAAATCTGCAAGGTGCTAAATCTTAAAAAAGTTGTAAAATGTGATTACCTTTCCTACAGTATACTCAAAACTGAGATTATCTTACAATTTCATAATGTAATTGTATATTTAGGGCAAAAAACAACTGTTAAATAAAATTAATACATTTTTTTTTTTATTTATTTTTTTTTTTTTTGTGATCCTATTAGAATTAAATGAAAATTATTCTCCGTGAAAACTGATATTAAATGATTAAAATAAGCTTCACATTAAAGTTGAATAAAAAAGAATTACTTCGAAAAGGATAAAAGTTGTTGGAACTTCATTAACCTAATAATGTGTACAAACAAAGAAACTTGAGGTTTTCTACAATAAACATGTTTTTTTTTTGTTATAAATAACCTTAAGAAACAACAGCATATGTTTGAAACAAAAACAGATAGCAACATACGGTTGGCAGCATGTTTGGTAAACAATATTTTTGGTCTAGTTTCACTCCCTTGAGTATTGTCATCTACTTACGATACACCCGGTATAGAAAAAAATCATGGAGATATATTGTCCTAAAGAAATGTAGCATCTCAGACCAAGATAAATTATTTAAATTTTAACATCCATTTATTATTGACAACGAATTTTAGGACCGGTTATCTATAGGTTACCACCCTTTTTTTAATTATAATTAAAAAAAGAATTTTTCTTGCTTTAATAATTATTAAAGCAAGAAAAATACAAAAAATATTTCTTCTGCCAAAAAAAAACACTACTAGTTTCTTGAGTATTGTTCATTAAAACTACAATGCATTTGAGAAGCATAACATCAACATAAAACATTCTAAAACACAAATGTAAAGCAGAGCGTTGACAAAATAAAGAAATAAAAATATCAGATTTTATTAATTTGAATTGACGAAAATATTAATACTTACCTTTTGTAGTGTCAGTCTCTAACAAAATAAATCTCTCTATGTGTACTTATTTTATTAAAATTTGAAAAGATAATAATAAAAATAACCTGGACGTGTGTGTCGGAGTGAGCTGATGCTGGTTGAAGTCTCCCGTTGAAGACCAGCGTTTGTTGAGCGTACTTGGAGTAGGTATGCCTCGAGGAGGGCCAGTACCTGTTGGACTTTGCCTAGGTAAAGGAGTCTGCGGAGGTGAGACAGAACTAGAGCTCGGAGAATCGGAATGAAGAGATCCCGTAGACTGGTAATGAACTCCTCTTCTGAAAAAATATAAATAAAAAACGATGAATAAACACTTACAACACACGACGAGACAGGACTGAACGAAATGTGAATTATTAAAACCACATTAAGTATAAAGCACATATTGTATAATAAGTATAAACCTGCCCCTATAATATCAGTCCTATAACAGGCGACAAAGAAAAGTCACTGTACAAGTATTTGATTTTTGACTAAATGGCACATCATACACTGCCTCTGCCCCCTGATTTCCCACTTTACGCCTATTAGGTCTAGGGATGGTCTGTTTTCTGACCCTCGAATGACAACACTAGAAGATCCAATCTTCAGTCCACACCCGCGTTTTTACTTAAGTTCTCCAGTATACGATTTGAGCACTTGAACCACTTGAGTCACACAGTCCACCACTCCTGCAGCAGTAATCTGGAGTAACACCAGAACGCATCAGCCACAGTTCGAGGTGTTCTGAATGGGACCAGCTGGGATAAATATAAATGCCATCCAACAAAAATTTGACCAAGCAGAATCAATTCCATCATTGAACAAGTCAAATATAATGAAAACAGTTATATGCAGAATAAACAAAAAATTACCTGTATATTGACAGATTGGGGGAAAGATTGTAGCGATTTTCAAAACAAGGTTTTATCTTAATACTTTCAGCCTATGCCGAATACAAAGCCTTTTTTTTATTAATATCATTTTAATCCAGTTAATACACTGTGAATTAAAGGTGTAAAAACAAAAATATCCTTTGAATTCATTACAAGTTGAAAAATATATTTGACAAATAAATGAACATAATCATGGTACTTTAAAGTAATGGAAATTATTTTTTTAATTCTTTAACCCTTAGCCTTAGAATTTGAAACGGGTGCCCAGAAAGACAAGGATAAACCGCACGGAGGCCTATAAGACCTATTGTGCCATCCAATACGCCAGACTCTTATAACACAAGACCTGTGTCAGAAAAAGTCTTTAACCCTTAGAATTGGAGATTGATTTGAGGACCGAAATTTGTTTGAAACATTCCCAAAATAAAATTTTAAAGAATTACATAATTATTATGAAATAATTTTCTTAAAAATTACCTCTGAGGGAGAGACGTTGGTGTAGAACTTTGGACTCTCCGGACTGGCTCCCTTCCATTAGGAGCGTCCCTAGAGCTTCGATACCTCAAGCATCCATCTCGAGGGCTATTATTTGGGCTACCTAAATATACACATAACAAAAAAAACATTAATGACATTTATTGTGATTTTAAGAAAATATGCAATTTTTGAAATGTTCTGCTTAAAGGTACTTTGCAGGAGTTGGTATGTCTGGTTGATGACCCAGCTTATGCTCCAACCTTACTCTTTCTTCCTTTAGAGTTCTATCCGGCTTCTTCTGGGGCTTTAATTCGGACCCCTTTGCCTCTGATTGTGTAGGCAAATGGGGTGGAGGTCCCACAAGTTGGTTTCTGCTTACGGCACTGGAGGTCACCAAACTGTAGATATATTTAGGCCATCCTCTCAGTTAATTTTTCTTTCCTTTTTTTTTCATTTGGGAGGTCTAGAACCAGTAGATAGCCTTATAATAATAGAAATTATACAACAACAACAAAAAAATCACATGATTGCCTTATAAAATAATCACATTGGCATAATTGTAAATTATTTATGACATCAAAAATCAAGGATTTAGCATGCCCTGGAAAGACATCAAAATGTTAACCTATATGTTGACCTTTTAACGTTATTTCCCCTAAAATACAGAGCATCGGAGCCCTTGCACTAAGCATTGAACTGTTATATTGTATAATATTAGGATACTTATGCATCACAATAAGCTTATCTTATCTGACTAACCTTCTTGATCATAACACTTCAGGGAGGGGTTGTCTAATAATCTAGGGGTTGATCCAATAATATTTGTTTGGAACTATCTTCTCCATATGTCAGAAGCATACAGAAGCTTTTGTGCATACATGACAGAAGTCATTAAAATGTCCAATTATAGTAGCTATCTCCTTTTCTTGCTGTCAAATCTATACCTTTCCGCATTCAGAAGGCAGGAGACACCTATGGTCCTGGGCCTTACTGAGCCAGTCTCCCATTTTGGTCAGGTGCTTAAACGTTTTGTTCCCTGAACATCCTCCCCACCTTCTCCCTCACATCATTAACATAGTTTGTTTTATGTTACTTCGCTGGGGTTGAAATGATTGATTTGTGAGAGGGCTTCTCTCCAGCGGTGGTCTTCCTCTCCTTACTGCAATATTTCGTCGGGTTCATCTCCGACTTCTTCAGGCTGCTATGTGTCGTCCTCGGTGGTTGTCAAGGGAATGATTTTTTCCCGGAATTACCCTCCTTTATAGCCCTGCTTCGTATACTATGCGGGCCAATGGTTTAGGGGGTCCGTGGGCCAATAGGGCTCGAGGGCTGTCTTCGTCGTTCGTCCGTCGTTTGTAGTTCATCAGTGGTCCGTGTGGGGCGCTGGTCTTCAGTCCTTGTTTTCTCCTCTGTCTTCTTAAGGATGGGCCGCCAAATGTCCGGGAGGATGAGGCCATCTTCCCTATTGAAGTTCACCGGATGCTTATATATTTCTATGGCTTCTCTAATAAGTCTCCTTGTCAAATTGGCCTCCTTGGCTAGGGTCTTGGCTCGGTCGAATAATACTTGCTTGGGGCACTCTTCTCCGTGTGTTGCCACCGCAGAAGTTTTGGTGTGCCCCAGCCTGTAGTCAACAGCGTGTTGTCCGATCCGGGTGGCCACCTTCTAACCTGTTTGACCTACATACACCTTCCCACAGTCGCACGGTAGAAGGTAAACACCCTGGTCTTGTAACCGCTGCTTATCCTTACTCTTGCTGAGCCATTCCCCTAGCTTATTGAGCGGTTTAAAGGCGACTTCGGTGTTGTGACTTCTGAAAAGTCTGCCTAATTTCTCGCTCACGCCGTTGACATATGGCAGGGAGATTCTTTTCTTTTGTTCAGTCTCTGTCCGGTTGTTGTCTTGGTGTCGGGTTTTCACTTCTTTGATGATCAGCGCCCCACACGGACCACTGATGAACTACAAACGACGGACGAACGACGAAGACAGCCCTCGAGCCCTATTGGCCCACGGACCCCCTAAACCATTGGCCCGCATAGTCTACGAAGCAGGGCTATAAAGGAGGGTAATTCCGGGGAAAAATCATTCCCTTGACAACCACCGAGGACGACACATAGCAGCCTGAAGAAGTCGGAGATGAACCCGACGAAATATTGCAGTAAGGAGAGGAAGACCACCACTGGAGAGAGAAGCCGTCTCAAAAATCAATCATCATAAACATAATTAAGGTGACTGTGCCAGGCCTACTGTCCTCCTCAATTTTCATCTTTACCTTGTTTGTTCCAGGCATCAACAACTGTTTGGCCATTCCAGGTAGGTTCTCCTTAAGCTGAGTCAATTTAGAAAAATAAACTTAGTAGCTGTTCATATGATACTTCTCTCTGAACTAATATATATATATATTTTAGTTCAGAGAGAAGTATCATATGAACAGCTACTAAGTTTATTTTTCTAAATTGGCTCAGCTTAAGGAGAACCTACCTACGTCTTTCCTGGGCATGCTAAATCCTTGATTTTTGATGTCATAAATAATTTACAATTATGCCAATGTGATTATTTTATAAGGCAATCATGTGATTTTTTTTGTTGTACAATTTCTATTATTATAAGGCTATATATAGGTAGGTTCTATTATTATATATATAAATGTAAGTTTACATATATTTTTATAAGAGAGATAAAATTATGTAAACAGAAAGTGAACTTTTTAAATGTATAGCACAATTGGAAAATAATAGGTAATTACACAGGAAAAAAAAATACGTCATACTTCACTGCAATATTTTATTGATTAGCTAGTTTTGTAACACTTAGATTCTTCATTAGGAGCCTTAAATATTTACTTTCATTATAGCTGTTCCCAAGTCATATGCTTACAATCATTATTTCCGAGTGTTGTAATATCAATAGCCAAAAGGAAGCATTGCTCGTGCAAAATAGATATATTTCCTATATTAATCCCTAGATGGGAAGTAGATTTATATTTAAGGGCCTCAAAGAGCATTCTAAATGTTTCAAAACTAGTTGAGCAATGAAATATTCCACCGAGTGTGATTTTGACCTTGTGCATTCTGTCCATTGATTTAAAAGAGCAATGTAATAATATATATAATTTTAATAATTTGTAACCTACCTCTAGGGTTTGTACTGGAAGGAGGCCTAGCTAGTTCTAGTGCAGCTATCCTCCGAAGAACATCAGCTAGAGTCGACCTAAGGCAGGCTAACTCTTCCCCTTGCGACAATACCTTCTTCTCCAAGTCACAGAGTCTTTCTCGTACAGATTCATCTTCAGACAGGATCATTTCATCTGAAACATGGATAATTCACAATTAGTAATTCTAACAAGCTCAAGAAAGGATAGTTTTTCTACAATTTAAATGTTTTCAGTAAAGAGTAAGGCCTAAAAATGATAGGCACTTTTAGTGGCTGGGAAAAGCTTGCAGAAATAGTAGGCGGGATTTAAAGATATCAAGAGTGTTAGCATGATGATAGACAAATGTAAGGAATTCCAGACAGAGGTGGCTCGGATTCATTTTTCCCAATAAAACTGTACTTAGAAGGGAAGATAAAGATTGCAAGGAGGGAAAAGGGAGTTAACTGAGGATTACATTTTCAGCAGTTGAAAAAAGTGGGGAGTTCTTTAAGATTGGTTGACTTGACAAAGAACTCAGCGGAGGGAGTTTAATTGACGATAAGGAGGGAAGAGCTAATTCAATTTGTGGTAGAAGTGTGTGCGCAATATGTGAGAGTCTGAGGGGATTCAGAGTATAAAACAGTTCAAGGGGCGTTTGAGTTTAGACTCAAGACCGCAAGAGTCCACGTACAACGAATGGAATTTGTATTTATCCATTTTACGCCTTATAAACCCAATTTTGGAGAAAGATTAGTTGCAAAGAACAACAAGAATCACTGGGACCAAAAGTATGTGAACCAAAAAAGAGACACTAGCACAAGTTAGGAAACGACAAAAACAAACTCATGGGTATTTGGAAAAAAAAACATTTGCCCTCATGAGATCGTCCTGTAGGTGGATATTTATATTGGCTTATATAAGGGGGGGGGATGAGGAGGCAGCAGGATCCCCCCCCAAAAAAAAATTAAATAAGATCACTTAGATCAGAAAAAATATGTTTTGGGGGTTTATTAGCGTTTAAGTTGGCTAACTATTCCAAGTTCTAGATTGTTAGTATTCCATACCCCCAAAATGGTCCCAGCAGCACCGAAATAATTTCCTATATAGTCCTCTGAATATTTAGAAAGGTTGACAATCAATAAGATTAGCCTCTCTGAGAACGTGGACTGGAACCCCTTAGAATATCTGGAGTAACTTGATTCCATACTTCAACATGGAATTAAAAAAAAAGGTGCTAACCGAAACAGACCTTCTGCTAAGAATACTTAAGGAAGTAGTCTCGCATTAAGTAGTGAAGATTAATTAGTGATCCCAACTGCTACTGAAATTACTAGTCAGCTAATGCTAACAGTAAAACATATTTTACGAACGAAAGACTAAAAATCACGAGTGCAAAAATAAAAGTGCGCCGACAACTGATCTACTCCAGAATAAATAAACCAAACTGAGTTAGTGCGCCGGAAGTTGAATCAGGAGTGTAGGTTTGACGAGTGAACAACGAGGTTAGAAAGACAGATGTACTGCAATGCATAATTCATAGCTCAGTGGCGTCGAGACACTTCACAGAGGGCGCTACTAAAGGCAAATGTTCATTTAAATTTATCCCTGATCCATCTCTAATGTACCGTTCAAAAGTGTTCTATTTATGGCTTTTACCATAAAATACAAGACAAAAAACGTTTAAATGACTCCTTATAATTTCTTAAAGTGAAAAAAAAAGTAATGAGTTTGTGAGGAGTTTAATGGAAAAAGTGGAAACATTTGATACATGTATTTTATAGTCCTTTGAAAGAAATTTCCATTGTGTTAAATATATAAATATGCGTTATACAAAGCGTTCTTTCTAGCGACAAACTAATCAGTAACAGAAGTTTTCTAATCCTAAAAAATTGGATACAAAATAAGTTTATTAAAAAATAAACAAGCTTTAATTTTTGATGCTTTTAATAAAAGTTACTAGGCGAATTTGTAACAAAATTGAATAATAAATAATTATTTCGATAACTTTATAGTTAAATTTAATGGGGGACTCAGTAGTAGATCAGTCCAGGTTACCCTATGACATTTAACATATCAAGATTAACGTTAGGTAGATCAAATTAGAGGAATTCAACAATATTATAATTGTACTAGATTTATTTTTAAAGCTACAATTAACATTCATTTTGTTTTTTAAGCACATATATGTGAGTGTGTATTCGAAAACTAGATGACTTTCATGTAGTCCGATTCTAATGAAATTTGATTAAAAAATAATTTGTCTTAAACAAATGGTCAAGTTAATCCCCTGAACTGGATCTCTGTGTTGTTCTCTTTACCAAATCCTCGCAAAAAAAAAAAAAAAAAAAAAAAAAAAAAAAAAAAAAAAAAAAAAAAAAAAAAAAAAAAAATCTTGCGATTACGGCCTTGCATTTCTAGGCAAATGCTACAAAAATGTTTTAATGTTCTGACCCAGCATTCCTGCGAGATGTATCTGCTTGGAGGCAAAACAAGAATTAATATGTACCTTTAATAATGTAATTATGAATTTTTAATCAAGCTGCGCTCATGCGAGTCACAATTTGTTTTGTTTCGAATGATATTAAATGAAGTTAAACGTTTATAATTGCTGTACAATTCCACCGAATAGAGCCCGGGAAAAGTTATATCGGTAGAAACTAGAAACAGATTAGAAACTTAGCACAAACCAAGCGAACACTGAGCTTCACAAGTTTCGGGGGGGATAATGGGGGGGGGGTTGGCCTTGGAAGGAAATTGTCGATTAGCACCTCCCCCTCGAACTTGTAAGCTTTCTCTTAGTCCTTTTATTTAAATTGCAATCCGATTGATTTAAAATTATTATTAATTTTACTAATTTGTTATTGAAATTATATCTAGACTCTTTCAATATCATCAACCTATCATTTCATTCTCAACCACCCAAACTACTTTATCCTGATGAAAATAGAAATAGGATACCTGTTTAAACAAAGGAGCGCGATTAGCTCATTGGTAGAGCAGTCCCTTAATGTTCTGGAGGAACATACTCGGGAGAGGACAAAAGATTTTATGTTCTAGTTTCGACTTCCGAGGGTTGGGTTCGGGGTCCCAGACTGTCCCTAGGCAAAACCATCCTGAGATTAATTTAGTAGGTACCCACAAAGGGGAAAATCAGGAGCATAGTACTGAACGCACTATCTCCCTAGTGTGCCGTATGGTCATGAATCAGATACCTCTATAGTATCTGACCCCCTTGGCCCTCGTGGTCTGTTACGGGACTGATTTGTTAACAAAAAATTTTAACCAACAACTTCGGCTAAAGATAGTAAGTAAAAAATATATTTCATTATGGGGGCACATGATCTAAGGCCCTTCCAATAATTTTTTTTTCAGGCTAAACAGATTTTTCTCGTTCTCCATTACGTGGAATAGATCTTGCCCAAAGGGCCTCCGCGAGGGGGGGAGGTGTACGGAGGACAATTGGTCAGAGGGGGGGGGGGCAGCATCATTTTTTTTACTCGCATTATAATTTGAAATAACAAAGTTATATACCTACCATTTTCCACTCCGTTCAATTACCAATGTATTTAATTTTATTATCGGAGAAATATCAGTTTTAAATAATTCCATTAATAGTTTTTGGTAATGTTAATGGAGGGGGGGGGGGTTATGGGAGCAGCGTATCTGAGAAAGATAGGTACAATCACTTCACTCCCAACTCATAAAACCAACGAATTCCACTCCCATTTGGCAATTTGAGGAGGCACTAAAATGTGTAATCTTGCTATTTAACTCTCCTCTTTAGAAAACGTCATCAAAAATTGTATCTTTTGAGCTAATGTTTCATATAAATCTCACCCAAAGCAACAGAGCAAAAAGGCAACAGAGCAAATATCTAAAGTCAACTGAAATGATTAACCAATGAAAACTGTAAACCGAAAACATATTACACCGTATTCTTTAATCTTAATTAATAAATACGGCGAAAAATAATTATTTAGTTTATTGTTAATCATTAAATTATCGAAAAAATGAAAATGTATTCTTTTTAAATTTATTTGACAATCGCCAAGTGCGTAGAAAAAGCAGAAAATAATAAATCCCTTCCTAGGAAGGATATTGTAATGAGGGAACAATCAAGAACAAAAAAAGTTTGGACGACTGGTGTTTTCAGTTGCATGATTGTGAAATGTAGACTTTTGCATCACAAGCTACCATTCGCATAGGGACAGAGAAGTATTGACAATGGGCGACTGGACTGCATCTTCGCTGATTAACTTAGTGAAAGGGACAAAGAGATAAGAAATAGTCCCCGAGGCATCACTTTCCTCCTTGACCCCTCCTGGAACGTTTCTCTCTCGAACGGCCGGAGAAAGGCATTTCCTCGTAACTCTTCTTCCCACAAGGAGGTAATAACAGTTTTTAGTTCTGAAGGCTTTTCATACCTCTTTGTTCACAGCAAGAGTATTTCCAGCATTACGTATTAAATGAAAGAAAAGCCGTGAGAGTGAAAACACAAAATCAAAAGTAGTTTTACTTTAGGGAGGTAAAAACTGCAATGAAACCTTCACTTATTCAGAGACAAGAAAGTTCGAAAAGCAGATCCATTGAACAATACCTAAAAGAATAAATTATACAGAATAAGGCATACATTATTTAATAGTTTATGGTAAGGCCATCTTCTTTATCTGAAGTTTTAAAAACGTAATTATCAATTTGAAATCATAATTCTTAATGTATTTTTTTTATTTTATTAAATTGAAAGCAATTGTTGTTTCCCACAAGATGTAAAATTAAAGTTATTATTATTTAAATTTTAACGTCCATTATTATTAACTAAGGATTTTGGGACGGGCTATGTATAGCTTACCATCCTTTTCTAGCCAGGATAGGGCTGATGTCTTTTTTAAAAAAAAGCTACCGCCCCATAGTGGGAATCAAACCCACGACCTTTGACACGGAGTGTTAAGTGCTCACGCCTTAACTCTCACGGCCACTGGGCCTCCAAAATTCTCCAAAAGTTCTATATGGAAATAAAAATCTTTTCGCACAAATATGCTGACTGAACTCATAAAAAGCGTTACAAAAAAGTGTCCACTGGCGATAGCGCATGCGCGGTGGCTACGTATGAACACAGCCTCCGCGCATGCGGCTATGTGATTACACAGGTTTGCCAGGTGGACCTAAAGCATATTTATGTATGTTCCTGAATTTGAGCAACAGGCTCCATTTATTTTGCTGGTTATTCTCCTAGATTAAAAAAAAAAACAAAAACAAAAAAAAAAAACAAAGGTAATAGGCCTCGGCAGAGGGGCAAATACTGTAGACGTATATGTTTGTTGACCGTTTGGCAAACTAGAAAGATAGTCAGGTCAGCGCTATGCTCCAGCCACCCGATTTTCTCTTTCGCAACTACCCATTGAAGGCTGGGTAGGCGTAGGTTCTGCCCTTAAACGACACTAGTTGATAAAATCTCCACAGCTGTGTGACCCACGAGTATATAAAGATCAATAGAATATGTGACTTAGACTTCACAATTAATCATATAACGACCGAATATAATTTAAAACTGAATCTAAACACACCATTTGTCTTGGCAGAACTCTTTGGAGATGACAGCTGCCACATCGACACTATACTGAAATACTCAAAAAAACACAAATATGAACATAAACACTACAATACCTATATTTAAATCCATATACCTAATTCAAATGTTTTAACTATCAAGAACAATGGTGTGCTGATTCACAATTTTATTCTTCCTTCAAATATAAAATATAATAAATAAATATGGTGAGTAAAATTTATTGTTTCAAAAAAGGGGGGATTGGATTTAATAATTAATAAATATTATATAAAGGAAACCTTCTTTTTCTTTATTTTCATGGCTTTTAGAATGAAGAAAAACAGTTTTTGTTCCAAATTTTACATGGATTAACATCATATTAATTAAAAATATTTTTTTGTAAAATTTTATGTAGGTCAGAATGATTTAGTATTTATATTGAGCTAGCTAATAGTATTAAGAAGCCTCCTAAAGTGTGGAGCCAATTGTCGAAAAACCAAGAAAGCATTTAATGACGACTGAAAAATTCACATCTTTATTCTTCCTTCAAATATAAAATATAATAAATAAATATAGTGAATAAAATTTATTGTTTCACTATATTTATTATTATATTGTTTGTTTGGGGATTGGATTTAATAATTAATAAATATTATATAAAGGAAATCTTACAGAAACCATTTTCCGACGGAATAGGCCAGCAATAAATTTTATTGCAGAACAATCTTCAAAAAATCCAAGATAAATTACTGAAAGATATTGGTATGGTAGGTATTTCTGAGAGGCGTTTTGACGTGAGACCCTTAGCGTGGCCCATACCGGCAGCTAGAGTGTGCGAGTGTGCAAAAATACCTCAGCCTGTAGTAGTGTAATGTCTGTTCGGGCAGGTGTGCCAACACAGCCGAGTACTAACTCCAGACGGACTTAGGTTTTACAACCCAGCACGTAGGTCTTTCAAGGTTACCAGCCCTGGCTCGCAGGCATACCAACCCTAGTTCTCTTCAAAAGCAAAGTACATTTCCTAGACTAAAATTAAATAATGTAATTTTAAGACAATCCGCTATTGACAGAGCTACTCAAGGGTAGAGGCAGTATAGTTTAAATAAATTAAAAATGTCATAATACGAAAGCAATAATAATATTTAAAAAATAAAACATTAAACATATTCAGGGTGTCTACTACTTATGTGAAAGCGAATTTCATGTCTTTTTTTTTCGTGAAATTTTCATTACTTGAAATGTAAATTTCATGCCCATTAAAAAGAAAATAATTTCACTTAAAAAGAAAAAGCCTCAACTTTTAGCTTAAAATTATTTGTAACCTTACACGGATTACCGTGAAATCTATAAAATTAAATTTAAAACTCTATAAAGCGTGCGTCATATGTTAAAGAGGATAATTACAGTAATATTAAAAGGGAGGCACGGTGGCCGCGAGTGTTAAGGCGTGAGCACGTAACTAACTCTTCATGCCAAAGGTCGTGGGTTCGATTCCCACTATGGGGTTGTGGCTTTTCTTTAGAAAAAAGAAAAGGCTGCAGCCCTATCCTGGCTAGAAAAGGGTGTTAACCTATAGATAACCCGTCCCAAAATTCATAGTTAATAATAATAGACGTTAAAATTAAAAAAATAAAATAAAAGTGAAGAAACGATGATACTAAAGATTTTAGAATAAATATGGAATTAGCAGCCTCAAAGATTTCGAACGATGGTAGGAGAATTCATAATTTCTACAAATATCACTAACTAAATATTTATTGCCAATGTACATAATTTAGTAAATTAAAGCGTACACAATTTCAATATTAAACTCTGCATGAAAAATTCAGAATGTGAATAAAGAGAAATAAAAATATATGTAAATAATGGATAATTGATGAGAAAAACGCTAAAACAATTTCCAATGCCCAGAAGTCCTGAGATTATGTTAGACTCTGGTAAGACTGAAATTTCGTGCCCTATTTTCAATTTCGTGACATTTTTATGATTTTCGTGCAGTAGAAACCCTGATATTAATAAAACTAGAACAAATACATATGTAATCTACAAATGAAAGGGAACAAATAAATTTACAAATTTTAACTTCCTATTGACCCTATTGAAACCACTGAAAAATATTAAGCAAATTTATACAAGATCATGATGGTCCACAGCAATCTAAGCATATTCCTGAGCTAGGTAACGATTTCACCAAACATAACTTTATATATTAGTTAACAAATTATCATATAATTATAATATTATTATTGTCATGGCTTCATAGAATGAAGAAAAACATTTTTTTGTTCCACATATAACATGGATTAACATCATATTAAATAAAGATTTTTTTTGTAATATTTAAAAAGATCAGAATGATTTAGTATTTATATTGAGCTAGCTAATAATATTAAGCTAAGCCTCCTAAAGTGTAGAACCAATTGTCGAAAAACCAAGAAAGCATTTAATGACAACTGAAAAATAGTAACTAGGGTTAAATGATTCTAGAGCCTGGCGCTAACTGAAAAATCTTAAAAACGATTTTTACGACTGGAGGATGGAATTCGGGCTGAAAAATAGCAAATTGCCGAATAATTATAAAAATTGGGTATACCCCGAATGAGTTGAGAATCAGAGTATTCATGTAGCATTTCCTTAGATTCAAGGTATGATATAAACCTATGAAAAATCCTCCATGTTTATACACATACACACCCATCAGTTAGTGCAGATACAATTGGTATCATGGTCGTATATAAGGGGTGAGGGGACTGCGCCTCGCCCCCGAAATTTTGATTTTATCGGTAAAAATGTGCCATAAAAACCTTAAAAATGACGGCCTTTGAAACTCGACTTCGTACCGCCCGGAGTTTGTGGTAAAGCCCTGTTTCCTTTCTACTCCATAATTTAATATTATTTGATATTAAGTGCTTTTAACATGCCCCCTGTAAAGTAATTATAGTAGAGACGTACCACACTTTACCGCAACGACCCTGAACACGATCGATAAAATGTCAACGTTAGATTAATGGATCCCCTCCCTTACTATTTGTCAAGGACCCTCCGGACGTTTAGTAAACCCAATCCCAAAAAAAACATAAATGTGAAATAGAGGCCAAGTTCCTCCCCCACAAAGAAACACTCCCTTCCCCAAAAAGCGAGAAATATCTCCTCCTTAAACATCCAAAAAACGCCTTACCATCCTACACTCCAAAAAAAGTAGTATGAGTTGGTGTATTAGGTGTACCATATATTCAACCAAAAATATTTGCCAATACAAGGGATGATACAAGAAAGAAATGTCCAAGTTCATTACTTAGAAGACCTCGTAATTACTTACTAAGAAGAGTAAAGACACTTCAACTGACCTTTAAAAACAATAATAAAAATACTTATATCCATTTACTAAAATATCACATTCCTCAACCAGGTATATTCTTAAACTTGGCAATGTTTATTTTTCTCTCTAAATATAATTTCGGCACAAAAAAAACATTGCCAAGTTTAAGAATATACCTGGTTGAGGAAAGTGATATTTTAGTAACTGGATATAAGTATTTTTATTGTTGTTTTTAAAGGTCAGTTGAAGTGTCTTTACTCTTCTTAGTAAGTAATTACGAGGTCTTCTAAGTAATGAACTTGGACATTTCTTTCTTGTATCATCCCTTGTATTGGCAAATATTTTTGGTTGAATATATGGTACACCTAATACACCAACTCATACTACTTTTTTTAGAGTGTAGGATGGTAAGGCGTTTTTTGGATGTTTAAGGAGGAGATATTTCTCGCTTTTTGGGGAAGGGAGTGTTTCTTTGTGGGGGAGGAACTTGGCCTCTATTTCACATTTATGTTTTTTTTGGGATCTCATTACTTTTTTCTAAGTATTAAATAAAATTTAGATGCCACATACCTACTGGTTTTTTTACTTCATATAAAACCAGGGTCTTTGGATTCTGCATAAAGTTCTCCTTAATGCTTGATATTTGATACCAATAATCAACCTACACACATCTAATCACTAGACTAGAAAAGTTAGAAGCTTTTCCAGATGACATTACTCTAGAGGTCAAATTGATTGCTCGCCTAACTAAACTATTACACTGTATAACACAGGAACCTCTTCCCGATGATAAAGATCACCACAAGGAAAGTGTAGAAGGCCTTCAAGAAAAAGAAAAGAACCAAGACGATACATTTTGGGTTTGTGATCCTAAACTTTGTAATTTAGATGACTTTGAAAAACTTAGTATCTGCTTTCAAGTATATTATGCATTTAACCCTTACGACTTTATTTACAACATTTAAGAAAGAAGTCACACGTGTTGTTGTTAAGATGCATCGAAATGTTTCTTAAAACATCAAATATAGGTTCTCCTTACCAAGACGATTCATTTGATACCCCACATGATGGGTTTCAGAAGGAATGATGGTTTTCCGATGGGACAAAAAGTACAAAACGTCATAGGTAATATGACACTCCCGTAACAAGACCTACCTGCGTGCCAAGTTTGGTCATAATAGGCCAAACGGTGTGAATTTGTGTAAGGAACGAACATGCAGACAGACAGCTGAAAGTCCTTTTTTACCTATCCTAGTGCATTCCGCGGACCAAGACCTACCTGTGTGCCAAGTTTGGTCAAAATAGGCCAAATGGTGTGGATTTGTATAAGGGACAAACATACAGACAGACAGCTGGTAGATTTTTTTGACCTAGCCTAGGAGATTTCTCGTATCAAGACCTACCATTATTCCAAGTTTGGTCAAAATCGGTCAAACGGTGTGTATTTGTGTAAGGAACAAACATGGAGACAGACAGCTGATAGACGATTGTGGCCTAGCCTTTGACACTACTCGGATAAAGACCTACCTGTGTACCATGTTTGGTCAAAATCGGTAAATCGTGTGGATTTGTATAAGGAATAAACAGTTAGGCAAACAGCTGATAGACGATATTGAACTAGCCTATGATTCTCCCCGTATCAAGACCCATCTGTGTCCCAAGTTTGGTCAAAATCGATCAAACGGTTCGGATTTATATAAGGGACAAACATACAGACAGACAGCTGGTGTACGATTTTTACCAAGCCTACATGCGCCTAAATGTTTCTTAAAACATCAAATATAGGTTCTTCATACCGAGACGATTCATTTGATACCCCACATCATGGGTTTCGGACGAAACGATGGGTTTACGAAGGAAGTACAAAACTGGCGCGCCCCCGCCCCGGAAGCAGCGTCAAACACAACTTTTCAGGATTTTTCGATTTTTTCCTTTAATAACACCTTAATATCTATCATCCTGCAAAATTTCAAGGCTCTAGCATCATGGGAAGTGCCTAATAATTTTGATGAGTCAGTGAGTGAGTGAGTGAGTGAGTCCTATAAATCCCGATATTCGATCGCTTATATCTCAGAAACTATTCGAGGTAGAATTATGAAAATTTCCAGTTTTACTCACATCTAGTAGAATAATACCTCTGTAAAATTTCATAACTTTATCTTTACCTGGTTGAAAGTTATGAGAGAGTAAAAATCGGCTCTAAGACCGCCTGTAATATACACACAGTATGCTTAGGCCGGAACTTGGCCTGGCGCACTACCGTGCGCCTAGATTACAAATCTTAGGCCAAATTTGTAACATGTACAATTAATATTAATACTCTGTACTTTTAAAGAACAACTTCCGGAAATACTTTGCTCGTACAAGTTGTGTGTGTGTGTGTTTTTTTTTTAAATAAATCTTCTGATTAAAGATTAAGATGTTTTCTGGGACGTTTATGGTGTCGTCATTCGAAAGGGCCCAGATCGTCCCTAGACTCATCCAACCTTTAATTAATTAATGGGTAACAGCCAAGGGAAAATCAGTACAAGGGAAAATCGGAGCATAGTACTGACCATACTTCCTCCCTAGTATGCCGTATGGACAAGAATCAGATACCTCTACACTATTTGCTCCACTGGGCTCTTACGGGCCTGATTTTTTTTTTTTTTTTTTTTTTTTGTTTCCCCAAGAATTTTTACTATTGTAGATATTAGAGTATCTGACATTGGACTACTTTTGAGACAATAGTTTGAATCCAGCCTGAAGCTAGCTGTAAAAGCTCCCTATTTCTCCATAAAATTTTAGAAAATAGATATTTCTTAAGTACTTAAATAGAGCCGAAGTTAAGGTGACTGGAACCCGGCGTATCTTTAAAATAAAAAATCCGTCGCGCAGGAGCTGCATAACTAAGCACTTTACTCAGAATTTTTGTAGTGTAGACTACATTACTCAATCATTTGCTTTAAATAACCGTTATAAATAAAATGAAAACGTGAAGTGTTCTGCTAATTTACATTTCTTATGAGAACTGTTCAATTATTAATTTTGTAAATAATTTGCTTCCAGAGTTAGGGTGCGTTTACACTAGGATAGTTATTGCAGGATATTTAAATCAGAGAGAAATTCTGACTAATGTAAACCATATAGAATTTAAGTCAGACATAAATTTTACATAGTTCTCTCTGATATAAATATCCTGCAATAACTATCCTAGTGTAAACCCACCCTTATGTTTAAACTTGATACTACACTACTTAATAAATACACAAAAACTTCATATTGCGTCGTTTGATCTGACGCAGGAACAGGATACAGTCCCCCTAGTGGGAGATAGCGCTCCTCGCGGCAGAGTTGTGAACCTACGTCTGGCGGGCTAATCCTAATGTAACAGAGTTTAAAGTAAACCCTCCTTTCCAATATACCGATTTACTTCATTTTTACAACACTTCTTTCTCATGAGATACCCACGACGTATTCCGAGTTTCGTTACAATACAGCAGAAATTACCGGTATGATTACATTAGTACTTTAGGTCCGGAGTAAACCCCCCTCAAAATAAACCGATTTAGTTTATTTTTACAAACCATTTTTCTCTGTTGATTACCACTACGAATACCGGGTTTCATTGAAATTTAACAAAAACTACGGCTGGCATGGTCAAATTAGTATTTTGGGTCCGGGGTAAACCCCCCTCCCGGTGGACCGATTTTGGTGGTTAACAACTCATTCAATCGTTTGCTAATTGAACGCTATATACCACGTTTCGTGAAGAAACAACAAAAACTCTGGCCGCTATCGTGTTGACAGACACACACACACACACACACATATACATATATATATATATATAGAGAGAGATAGATATAGATAGATATAGGTATATATAAATTTTAACGGGGGTCATTTTCGGTGTCTACTAGGTAGGATCGATAAAGATTTGAAGAAATTTTTCAAAAATTCCGTCATGAGTGCAACCTCAATAGCTACTTTCCTTCGGCGGAAAGTGCTAAAAACAGATCTTGAGTTGTAACCAAGTATTATACTACAATTTCACTATATTTTTTTGTTGTTGCTGTTTACAAATATTACTTCACACCATCTGTATTTGTATTTACTTTTTTTAATGCCTGTTCTGCACAGACATTTTTGTATTAAAATATTTAGCTGAGTAATTATATAGTTGTTTTTTACTCTTTTTAACATAAATATGAACCTTCATTAATGATTTGAATATGTAATATACATGTAAATTGCTTTGCTATCGCACAATGAACAACATTTATTTTTTGCCCCCTGGTAAATAATAAACAAATAACCTGAAGATAAAATTATGTCATAAACAATTATCTTATTAGCATAGAACATGGTTTAGTCATGACTTAAAACGCCACGCGGGAGTGGAAGGAAAATGCGATCCGAAAGTAGCGCGCTCATTTCAACGTTTCTAGGTCACTTCTGGTTCACTCCGGGCCACTTCCTGTTCACTCTTGGTCACTTTATGTTCACCGTACGTCACTTTGTATTCACCAAAGGGCTGAGTGTCTTGTATAATTAAATACACACAAAAGAAGATGAAGCCCACTGAGCTTTGTCTCTTGAACGTCACTTTTACTTTGAATGTGTGCAACGGTGGGAGAAGCTTTAATAATGACAAACGGAATAGCTTTAGAAATAGGAAAGGTACAGGGATAATAGATCCGCAGAGAAATTGAGGTCCCTTACAATCCTTTAAGATTACAAGAAATAAGATAAGCAGAAGAAAATGCCTAACATATGCCGGATTCCGAGGATCAGAAAATTCAAGGAAGAAAAGTCAGATTTGCGAGAAATGCGCCATCTTAATATCTTTTCTGTGTAAATCTTAATATAATTTCCGAAACTTTAAGCACCATATCTTCTAAATGAGATGATCCTATAGACCTACTATATTTCCGGAACATTTTTTTGTAAAAATTAGAACGTATGGCTTTTTCGTGACCTATGAGCTAGAACGAATGGCAAGAGAATAGTTTTATTCCAATCAGCAACAAATAAACATTGCACTGGAACGTTGCAGACAAAAGAGGTGAAGGACTGTAAGTCGAGGCCGATCGTTTTGAACTTATCCTTCAAGAACGCAGGCTGCTATTATGCAAAGGACCGCCAAAGAGGTATTTAATGATACCAAGCCGCGCGATTAGAAAGCGGCAAAAACCAATCTGAAAAATCTATAATTCGTAAGTTGCACAAATCAAATTGAGAACATATTATGCCAGTTGACTGTAAATTAAATGCCAGCTTTTAATAAAGTGAATTTATCGGAAAATACTATAAATTAAAATGAATGGTCATGAGAAATTTATTCTAGACAAAGAATAGTTTGTATTTTTTTTTCTACTAAATAGATAAGTCAAAGATTGAAAAGATAGCCATATAAATAGTTTAGGATTTTCGTTATTGTATAAATGAGTTTAAATCTAGAAAGTATGGCATTTAAATAAGCTGATATTCCCCTTATTGAATAAATAAACCAAAGGTTAGAAAGACAGAAATTTAAATAATTTGGCATTATATTAGGTACAGAATCTAGGAACATCATACTCCCCCCCCCCTGTTTCAAGGTCCATTAATTTAGACCCAAGCCCTGAATAATGGAAGTTTAACCAAATTACTCACTACTATAAATAATTAATATATAATTTCAAAAGAGAGAGAAAAAAATTATCAATTTTTTCCCTGCTCTACGATGGTCAACCACAAATTAGGTCAAACTAGGCAACAAAAAAATTAAAGCGCATTACAACTTTATAAGTTACGAATTTTATGTAAGCACAGAGAACAGCTATGGTTACAAAAAAAAGCTCCACCTTCCTCCGAGATGAGAAAGGTCACATTTCAAAGTAGACATGTTAAAGTAAAGATTAGAACAAAAATCATCTGCTTTTATCCGCTAATCCGATCATAACACCGGAATGAAAGGAAAGGATTAGGGTACGCCTTTGTTTATCGCAAAATCTAGTTTAACCAATCGGCTCAGATAATATATATCCGCAAGGCAAAAAACCTGTAATTCTAGGTGCTAACGTTGTTTAGTCACGAGCTCTTATGAGTTAAAATGATATACCGCGATTGTTGTGACTCCTTGTTGGGTGGTACAAACTTCGACGTATTTCTTCAACAAAATCACCCTGAATTAATTTAAATATACACTCAAAATACTTGTTGCCTTTTGTTTTGATGAGTTCAACCTATTCCGAAAATCTCAAACTTTTAACGCCCCATTTTTCAATTAGCTCTTACGTTCAAGTAGATTTACTTCAAAATCTATCATGAACTTCAAAACAGTTGAACTTGATTTATTGTTTTTTTCTGAGTCGAATGAGACCAGCCCCAGGTTTCTAGGTTAATCCGTTCTCGAGATATTGATTTTTTTTTTTTTTTTGCGCTTTTTGGCCATTCGGCACCACTGTGCGACGGACACAGTCCTGAAAACACTAGGCACTGAAATTGGATAGCAAATCGGAGTGTGAGGGGAGCCGACTATACAACTAGTAGTCCAACTATGTCTAACTACAAATCGGCACCACTGTGCGACGGACACAGTCCTGAAAACACTAGGCACTAAAGTTGGATAACGAGTCGGAGCGTGAGTGGAGCCGACTACACAACTAGTAGTCCTACTATGTCGAACTACAAATCGGCACCACTGTGCGACGGATACAGTCCTGAAAACACGAGCACTAAAGTTGGATAGCAAGTCGGAGCGTGAGTGGAGCCGACTATACAACTAGTAGTCCTACTATGTCGAACTACAATTCGGCACCACTGTGCGACGGACACAGTCCTGAAAACACTAGGCACTGAAGTTGGATAGCAAATCGGAGTGTGAGGGGAGCCGACTATACAACTAGTAGTCCAACTATGTCTAACTACAAATCGGCACCACTGTGCGACGGACACAGTCCTGAAAACACTAGGCACTAAAGTTGGATAACGAGTCGGAGCGTGAGTGGAGCCGACTATACAACTAGTAGTCCTACTATGTCGAACTACAAATCGGCACCACTGTGCGACGGACACAGTCCTGAAAACACTAGCACTAAAGTTGGATAGCAAGTCGGAGCGTGAGTGGAGCAGGCTATACAACTAGTAGTCCTACTATGTCGAACTACAATTCGGAACGTGAATGCCCTGCTTAATACACCTATTTTAAACATTAAAACATAATTTTCTCAACCCCTGTATTAAATTAATATTTTTAATTAAATTGTATTTATATTTATGAATTACCTACTTTAACTTTTTTTTACATTTTTTGTTGATCTGCAATTTGTTGTCCGTTGTTGGTTTATTAATTTATTATTTTTTTGACTTGATGTAGCTATTTACAACAATACCATCAGCTGTCGTGTTCGGTTCGACGTAAAAAAAAATGTTCCCCCTCATTCGGAAGGCGGAAACGCACTAATGCATATCACAGGACTTCAGGACGAGGTCAATATCATTGAATTGCTCCTTCAAGAACAGCAAGCTGTCATTAAGCAAATGATCGTCGCGGAGGTATTTATTTAATGATACCAAGCCGCATAATTATAAAGCGGCAAAAAGCAATCGGAAAAATCGATAATTTGTAAATTACATACAACTTAGGTACTATTTGTGGCGGTTAACAGCAAATTATATATGAATATCTTTAGTATGTAGTTATTAGCGCTTCCTCCCTCCCTCCATATGTATATATATATATATATATATATATATATATATATATATATATATATATATAGTGTTTATCAAATAAATGCGTTGATGTGGCTCAGTAGTCATAATAGATTGAATTAATTTTTTATTCATTATTGTGATACAATCAACTAATAAATATTAGCCATCTACCGGATGTCTACGCAACCTTGATGTCCAACGATGTTAGTGAGTTGTATCGATGAATTAATTTATATCGCCAACTATTAGGAATTCACTAACCAATTGTCGTATAATGAATTTTTAATTTGTAATAACAAATATTAAGGTCAATAATTGAGATTATTAAAACTCATAATTATGATTAAAAATCATATCTTTTTAATTGGACTAAATCTACTATATATTTGTCAAATACCACTCACTCACTGATGCACTGACCTATCATCGCCCAGCACAAGCCACTTGACAGAAAATTTTGAAATTTTGCATGGACTCCATTTATAACGTAAACACTCGCTAAGAAAGGATTTTTAGATATTCAAATTTTTAAGTATTTTTAGAGGGGTTTGAATTTTCAGTTGGTTAGAGCAGGGAAGCCTAGGCAGCATGCGTTGCTAGAACGACAACAGGTCAGCTGTTACCGTACTTCTTTTTTCTTTTTTCTTTTTTTTTACGGCGCATCAACAAATCGTGGCTATTAGCGCCGACATCCAGGGTGCAGCGAGGAATTTTCTCAGCGAGCCCTGAGATGAGAAAATTTCTGGCGCCGGTGGGGATCGAACCCACCATCTCCCGCTTATGAATCCAGCGCGCTAGCCACTAGACCCCCTGTTACCGTACTATATCTATTTCAAAATATTATTTTTATTTGATGGTCATTTCAACTACGATGGCAAACCTGGAATTACTAGAAATAAACTGTGACTTTGTCTCTCGTGGAGTTTAAGCTATACCTGGTAAAGGTCCATTTGAGGTTATAATATCCCGAACCCTTGCACAGCCTCCTCACATATCAGCATCCCCAGTCAGAACATTTTTTGGCAATGTTATCTGTTTCTTGACACTGGTCTGGAGCGCCCCAATGTTAAGAAACATTACACTTTGATTAGTTATCAATTGATGAATACTGGAACCGTGCTATAATAAACTGCACAAAATTATGTAGTAGCGTTAATTTTGATGATGCATTATTTAACGCCATAAAATAACTACTTATCTGCCGAGACGAAGCACGGGTATTCAGCTAGTTATAGATAGTTCATTAAAATCGGTTTAGTAGTTTTGCCGTTTATCTCGAAATACATCGTCGAAGGAGATTTATATAAAATATATTTATATAACAGAGCATGAGGGCTCAGAGGTGCAGATGATGTAGAGGTATCTGTTTCTTGATCTTGTCCCTTTGAAGGTACCCATTAAAGGCTGGTTCCTAGGGCGGTTTGGGACATCGACTCCAACCCTTGAACGACGACACTTATTTTCTACTGTTAGTTTCTGGTCAGATCAAGTCTGTTATAACTTTTGCCCCGCTGAGAGTTTTGCTTAGTCAGTAGGACTGACTTTTTTTCTGACCAATGAATTCCTGTTTATCTCATCTTATGAAAATATGCCTAAAAAATGATAAAACTTGCATGCGACTTTTATAGGATTGCAAAAATTCGATCAACTGTTCCAAGTTGAGGCTTTCAACGTGGACCGATACGTTGGCATCTTAAAGTACATTTGTCAACGTTTTTTTTTTTCGCACGTATGGATGGGTCTAAAAAGAAACGAATTTAGTTACGTGTTGGTGTTATATAAGAAAGATGATGGTATGTATTTCATTCTAGAAAAAAAAAAAAAAAAAAAAAAAAAAGCCAAGCTAATAACAGAAAGCCATTGATGATTTTCGCATTGTTACATAACAGGAGAGGACATATTGGATTTCCCTGCCCCAGATTCATGTTTCGACATTGTATATTCAATTATGAAGGGCCGACCTCAAAGTAAATATCCTTTGTAGCTCTAAAGAATAGTCCACCTCATACAATCACTTCCCTATTATGGCGAATACATAATTTAAAAATGAATAGCAATTTTAATACATAATTCTAATTTAATAAAGAATTTTGACAACACATTTACACGAGTACGATAGTTGAGGATTAAATAATTCGCTTTTACTTCATAATGTAAAAGTATATATATATGAGTGTGTATTATATGTGTGAATGTATATATATATATATATATATATATATATATATATATATATATATACATATAAATTTAAAATATAAAGATGAAATAAGTAAGTTAAAGACTTGAAAGAATTGAATACAAATAAAATTGTATTCATCTTATTAAATAAAGTATCTGCATAATTATTTCGAGCAAATCGCCATTAATAAATACGTTAAGGACTAGAATTGATTTAATATAATTGAAATTGTATTCTCCTAATTAAATAAATACTTTAAGGACATGAATTGATTGAATACAAATAAAATTGTATTCTCCTTATTAAATAAATACGTTTAGGACTGGAATTGATTTAATACAAATAAAATTGTATTCTCCTTATTGAATAAATACGTTGAGGACTACAGTTGATTTAATACAAATGAAATTCTATTCTACTTACTAAATAAATACGTTAGGGACTACAGTTGATTTAATACAAATGAAATTGTATTCTACTTATTCAATAAATACTCTAAGGACTAGAATTGATTTAATACAAATGAAATTTTATTCTCCTTACTAAATAAATACCTTAAGGACTAGAATAATTTGAATATAAATAGAATGGATTTCTCTTTATTAAGTACATAAATCAAAGGCACAGAAAATCCAAGGGCAACAATGTAAATAATTTGGTATTCCACTTATTAAATAAAACTGTTAAGGTCTAAAAAGTTAGGAATTCACATGCTTTGATATTATCTTAATGATACAAGTAATTTCTAGTTATGGAACAAATTGCTTCCTCCTTGAATAAATACTTACAACAGTTAAAACGAAACTCTATCAAATTATTTGTATATTTATGTACATACATTATATACTATAATTTATATATATGTGTGTGTGTGTGTTTTTTTCTTTGTAGCCTTTTAGAAGTACTATAAAGAAAGAAAAATATTTGAAAATATCTTTAAAGTCTACCTTTTGCTCTTATTGGCACCAGTAATTAATTATATTTTTCAAGAACAAATATTTTCATATCATATACGAATAATTATTAAGATATTATTTGATTAGTTAGGCATTCCAAAATTAAATTAAAAAAAAATAAGGCAAGGATGATATTAACATAAATTAATTTTTCATTACATTCTTAATATTTTCAAGAGGGATTGTTAAACTCTATTAACAATAACTATTATCACATTAGGGAAACCTTAAACGTTGATGGAAATACCTAAAATAAATTCTATTGAATTATTTTATCAATTTAAATGGAATAGCTAACCGAGTTGGAAAGGAAGCAGTGGGCGATATTTTCCATAAGTAGGTGGTTCAAGTGTGTATTTTATATTCGATATACGATTAAAAAAAAATAATAAAAAGGAGTTATATTTACATAATGTGTGTTCTCCAAGGTTATTACACTCATACTGTATTATTACGCGAGAAGGACATATTTAAATATTGGACAATCAAGACATTCCAAATATTACAGAAAACATCCGATGATAAAACTAATATACAAATGACAATTATTTTGGAGTAGCATGCGTGCGAATGATGCATTGCAAGGAATTTTGGAGTAGCATGCTTGCGAATGATGCATTGCAAGGAATTTTTATTTTATCCCGCTTTATCAAATTAATAAATGAATAAAACATTTATTAGAATGTAATCGACTCGGCTTTACGGTTATCAGTCCTTAGAGCAGAAAATTTCTGCTTTTGAAATGATATTGTAATAATAATTAGAAAATAAAAATCTTAAGAAGAAATATTATTTTAATTTTATTATTATTAACGAAGAATTTGAGGACGGGTTACCACCTTTTTTTAGCCAGGATAGGGCTAATGCCTTTTCTTTTTTCTAAAGAAAAGCCACCACCATATAGTGGGAATCGAACCCACGACCCTTGGCTCGGAGTTTTAAATGCTAGCGCCTTAAGTAAATTTGTAATAAAACTTGACGAGGAAATGAAATTTACGTTTGTGATAATAATATCGTGTGGGGTCTCCCGTGGTCTAGTGGCTAGCGCGCTAGATTCATAAGCGGGAGATAGTGGGTTCGATCCCTGCCGGCCCCAGAAATTTTCTCATCTCAGGGCTCGCTGAGAAAATTCCTGGCTGCACCCTGGACGTCGGCGCTAATGGCCAAGATTTATGTCGATGCGTCGTAAAAAAATAAAAAAAATAATAATATCATGTTTATTTAAGTATTGAATAATTTTTTTGATCAGCTACTAGGAATCTTTTAGTTGAATTTGTTTTGTGATGAATCCAAAAATGTCCGCCATTTTTGTCCATCACGTACAGTTTCACGGAAAATATAAACCACCACCATTTTTATTATGTACAAAGTAAAAAAAAATATCTTAGTACATTGACGACCCATCGTCTTGGCAGCAACTGTTTCGCTAAATTGGTGATGGCTAAAGACACGATGGAATGTTTTGAGTAATTATCTCGGTTTCAACATGCAGAAAAGAGAAGTGACGGCGAAAACATGAAGGTTTTTTTTTTCTAGAATCGAAGAGGTAAGAGTTCTAGAGTAATGGGATGGACTTGGCATAAGAGCATACCAGTATTTGTCCATGACATGAAAAGGCAAGGGTGTACAAGAGCGCGGGAATACTGCCATGGAAACGGGCGGGAGGCTATAGAAGGGGAAGGTAACAGTAGAGCAGGTTGTGACACACCCTTCCTGCTGTTATTGTGAGTAGGCAGGACAATGCTGCAGTGTCTGTAGCAAGCTCCGATCTATCTTCTGGCCAATAAACCTCACACCCCTCCCGTGTACGCCCAGCAATATCTTCCTATCTGGCTTTTGGAAACATTTTAACGCGTCCTCTCCCTACCTACATAGGGAGGAAAACCGCTCTTAAGGTGGACTTAATGGTGCAATGCCGGAGTGCCGACAAGAAGAAAATTTGACGTTACAGAACCCATAGATCACGAAAATAACTGTGGCTTTAATATATATGTCACTTAACTCTTGAGCTGGCTCAAAAATGGATTGATATTAATGAAACTTGGTACAAAAATGTTTTGTGTGATTTGAAAGGTCAAGTTCGTAAAACAAAAGAAACCGTCTACAGGAATATGTTTTATGGGCGAGATTCAGGTAAAAAAAAAAAAAAAAAAAAAAAAAAAAAAAAATCGTAACGTTTACAATTTTGCGTTACTAGGCTGCCACGTACAAGTTTTATAATAATTGGTCGTAAGTAATCTAATGAAACCATTTACAAGGTCATATCTATAACCGTTGTCGAGGAAAATGCAAAAAAATATATTTTTCTCAAGATATTCGGATATATTCCTATATATTTCGAAACCGCTTGGGAAATCGTAGTAAATGTAAAGCATATATTACTAAGTTTATAACATTTTCCAAAAAAACGGTTCTTATGCGATTTTTGGTAGATCAGACAAATCCGTTGCTTAAATAAACTAATTACTTCTTAGGATATTGGCAGTTTCCTGCTGTAGCGCTTAAGATATTGGCAGTTTCCTGCTGTAGCGCTTAAGATATTGGCAGTTTCCTGCTGTAGCGCTTAAGATATTGGCAGTTTCCTGCTGTAGCGCTTAGGATATTGGCAGTTTCCTGCTGTAGCGCTTAAGATATTGCTGCGCTTTTAGATTTAATTTTACATTTTTCACGAAAAATTAAAATTACTTGTTTCTATTCTACGCTTCCCAAACGATACTAGGGATAAGAACGGGACGCGCTCAGATGATGAAGTTACGGCGAGTCGGACTTTTTTGCTTATTTAATATTGTCTGTTTTTTTAGTACATTAATCTCAACAGTAAATTTCCTTCATTATTTATGGCATTTATACGATACAAGTGTCAAAAAACGACCAGGTGAACAATGAGACAAAATACATTACCTGAGTATTAAGAAGTAAATGGCCAATGATGTTAAACAAAAAACATGAGTGGCGTATAAAGTGGCCTAAAACGAGAAGATCATTATAAAAAAAAAAAAAAAAAAAAAAAAAAATTAAAGTGTATCTTTATATATTAAATGGATGTTCTGAAAAAGAGGTCGAATATAAAGGTCAACGGATAGCCATAAAATAAAGTACACCGTATTTCGAAAGTATTACTTCAGCTGGGTCCTATATGACTAAAGTATGAAATCAAGATTTATAGATAGCGCAGGGTTTGTGGTTTATTAGTAATATTGCTAACAAAATAATAAAATTGATATAAAATGCGTTCTACGACAATTCTGAAGTGTTTTGTCATAAACCTAGAGAGACATTAAACTTCTTGCGCTTTACTTTCCTCAACAGCATAAAACCAGAGAGGAATCCCATCAAATCCAAGGCCTCAGTTCTTTATGAATGAGTACAAAGTAAAATGTACAGAACAGCCGCAGAAACGTTTATAAATGATTGAGGTTAAAGCTTTCCAGACCATTGTTCCTATTGAGTTACATTCGAAGACAATTATTTTATTTTTCATGTAAATTGACTTCTAGCTACAATTTTTGTACATCAATAATTATTCGACAGAGCAGTTCCATGAGGTTTGGGCATATGTATCGATTGGAGTCAAAAGATGACTTAGATGAGAACATATTGTGAGGTATGTAGTTCAATTTTTCACCAAGATTGGGCAGAATTTCAATATAAAAACTCTCAAAAAGGGTCGTTTTGTTATGTCTTATATATATTATTATATTATGTCTTATAGATAATATTATATCTCTATATATTATGTAGCAACTGTATCGGTCCACTGTTACCTAAATTAACATATGTACACAATAAAGTTGGGGTCATTGCCAGTCTGCATATCACACTAGTATGTATTTCTAAAGTGACACAACTCAAAAATCGGTGTTTTACTATGAAAGACATGGTAAATATCTCTTTATCAACCATCAACACTGTATGTACCTAGCTTCAGAGCTCGTACGCTGATTCAGTGCTCGTACTGTTGTCCCTACATGGTGTAATGACAACGACGAAACGCCTAAGCATGTTACTAGTGTAGCAAAAGTCAAAAGGAGGTGGTTCTTACATTTTGGTAGCCTTGGTAAGGATGAAATCAGGAGATCGACGAAAGCCTGGCAGTATCTGAGGTTCATCAGGAGTTAAAGATAGGATCTGACCTTTTTTGGGACTCGCACAATAGGACAATGTCCGACATGCACCTCGTACGCTGAAGGGTATGAGTCATGACAAATCTAATCTAATATACTAAAACCTTATACTTCAAGTGCTTCATTCTTTCTAATAAATGTGATTGACGACGGAGCTATAATGATTGAATCCAATTCATTATTTTTTACAATTTCATTACGCCGTCAAGTCGATTGTAATTTACTATAGTGAATCAGACCGTAATTGTTAAATAATATCATGCCGAGAGATTGGATCGAAAGAAAGCCTTTTCCCTTCACCGCTTCAAGCCTCCTTTCACTCGTTCGCTATCTGCTCGTTCAAATCTGCAGCTATTCATACACTACTTCTTACAACATCTAGTCACGAGTAACAATCTTATCCTCGCATAAGCGGGTTTTCGATGGTCGTTCTCCAGGATTAAATTACAAGATGGAACTGGGAGACTCCGGGGTATACAGGCGTCTGTTGACATATATATAAATCGAAAGGGGAAAAAATCCCATAAACTCGCTACAAGCTAATTCTTTGCGTGGGAAGCTACTCAATCAGGATCATTGGCGCAAAGAACGAGCAGATGACAGCAGAGAATATCAACAAGGAGGTATAAATTGGATAATGGACTGGATAGCATAGAGATAGGAAGAGTCATTAGGCTAATACTGTTAGCAGTATGTGGGAGGAGTAAGCTTATGACGTCAATGAAAGAGATGTACGTCAGATCCTTTTCAGAACTTGCAAGAATCCTCAAAATCAGGTAATATAGACAATGGACGCATCTGATGCTTCTTCCTGAGGACTAAAACTCCAAAATAACAAAAAGTTATTTATACTTCCTCCTTAATATACGTGTTTTGATTATGCACCTTCGTGCTTGATGTGCTTTTACTAAGCGAATTAAGACGTCAAGGGATAGTTAGGATTCGGCTAAGAAATACAGTCAGATTTTCAGAAAAGTCTATATTTAGGAAGTTTCTGTATGCTTCTTGCCTTCTTTGGCAATAAATTCATAGGAGATTGAGAAAACCCTAAGAAACCCTTTAGGTGAGTTAAAACTGGACACCGCAAATTTAACTCATGGTCACCAAGCCGTATTTTTGGTCTTACACCATCCTCTAGACATTTATTGCTTCCAAAGATCATGCCGAAACGTCCAATATATAGATATATAATCTGACTGCCTTATTTCTTAGCTGAATCCCAACTATTCCTTGGCGAAATAACACCTCCAAGACTATTTTTATCACAAGAAATACTCTGCAAGGTGAATTCGGTGGTTCGAAATATTTAAAATTTACTTATATAATTATTTTATTTAGAACTTTTTTAATTTATCGTAGTTTACGTAATTCCTACTCCTTGATTTGGAGATCAATGACGTCACCTTTTTTTCTCATTAAAATAATATTTAACAAGATCCATTCCCAGAAATCAAAATCTCAAAAAGAGAAGATAAAGGTCCTCTGAAGCTGACATTGTACTGAATTTCTACAATTGAAAAGTACAATACGGATATCGGTTACTCTGAAGGGGGAATAAGAGGAATAGATAGGTGCCTAGGAGATTCCTTGGTGTACACCAGAAACTATCTCTGCCTGCCTTTCTCCCTTTACAATCCCGCTGGTCGCCTAAGGTACTATAACGTTTCCCTTTTATTTCGCCCTTCTTTCATGACTCCAGCAATAACGAGAAGGCAATATCGTGCCTCACCTTCCTAAGTCCATATCGATTTATTTCTCATCTTAGGGGGCTTATCGTCCCTCCGACCTCTTTGGAGGCTGTATTTTCTTTTTGTGCGTTTATCCTCTTTGTCCGTTGGTATTTACTGCTTTAATCTATGACATTTTCTCCGGATCACTATTTGTTTCTTTTTATGTCTCTGGCTATTTTGTAAAGGGAATTTTATCTTTTATCCTGTACAAACTTCTTTTCCCCTTTGCTCTTTAGCTGTGGTCCCCAAACATTTTTGTTCCGTAGACCAATTGCATTGTTTTCCGGTTTTAGGTTGACCCCCTGGCTTCGATAATTTTTTTTTTTTTTTTTTTTTTTTTTTTTTTTTTTTTTTTTTTTTTTTTTTTTTTTTTTTTAACGGCGCGTCAACTATTTGGGCTATTAGCATCGGGCTATCTACAGGTTGCCACCCTTTTATAATGCTTATAATGCCAATAGCACGTGGTCGGTCACCCATTCAGGTACTGACCACTTCCGACGTTGCTTAACTTCAGTGATCTACGGGAACCGGTTTATTCAACGTGGCTATGGCCGTTGGCCGGGCTTAGCTAATACATATAACATTTTTGCAAATTTTATTTTTGATTGATTTCTAACTGCAGTGGGGTATGGAGTGAAAAAAACAATACAAACAAGTACATGTTGGTTCATACATGTACATAGGTTCATACATTTATTTATGAAATTCAAATTAAAAAGACACAAAATAAAATTTAGTATGTATTACATATAATAACTAAGCAAAAAGTAGACCTCTATGTTATTGTGCTGGATAAACCTAATACGTTGATGATAAATTTTCAATATTTTCCATCAATTTAGGTTTAATCTTAAATATCCTCTTTCTAATTGATATGAGAATGGCAAAACAATTAAAATCTTTTTGTGATATTCCATAATATGGGATAAGTACCAGGTATATATTTTTGATATTCTTCTTAAGCTGTACATATTAAGTTCTTCGTTAATCAATGCTTAAATGAGATCCAATATTGTGGACTCCCGTTTCCACACTACGGACCACTGGGAGTCGATATAGACCACTTTGGGAATACCACTTGTTTGCTTTGTTTGTAACAAAGCCTACACCCCTTTTGGGAATCGAACCCGCGATCAAGGAAGTGTTTCAGGGGCACATATAGAATATAATTTCGGGGGGGGCTGGGAGCATTTGGGGGGTATGGAGTACTAACAACCTAGAACTTGGAATGGAAAAAAAAAACGCTTTTACACCCCAAACTGAACTAAGTGATCTTATTTAATTTATATTTAAGGTTTTTATGACACATTTTAACCGATTAAATCAAAATTTCGGGGGGAGGGGCAGCGCTCTCAGCCCTACCCCGTATATACGCTCTTGTAGTGTTTACGCCTTAAACCTCACGGCCGCAAGTCATATTCGGACCAAATATGAGAAAAACCCCTCCACTACCTAGTTCGGTTCGAGACAGCTGTTCACATAAATTCGTTGGTATCTCCATGATTACATAAAATATTTTATCTTTACCTGAGATTAGATAATTGCCACATTGTTTTATAGATTAATCTTAGTTTCCAATAACTATGTAATTAACACCTTAAACAACTACTTTAATGTCAAAAAAATGGTGCATTAGTAACATATATCTTTAGTTTTTAGCACAAGCAGTATTGAGCTTGTCATCTATTTTTTTTTTTTTTTTTTAATATTTCCAAAAGGGATAGGAAATCCTGGATAGTTTAAGATGACCATGTGTGCACGAACACAAAAAGTAACCGTTGCCCAAAAATTGTCAAAAATATACTCTAGTAAGGTAATCACACCAGGCATATGGACGTTGCACTAGGCCAGGGTTTCCTAACCTGTTTTGTCTCGCTTATCATTTCGTAGTACGTCGAGCTAAATTGTACCACTTCGTAAAACTGACTGTATTTTGTGAACTTTGTTATTACGTGTTATTTTATGGGAATTATAAATTTTATCAGGTGCTCATGAATTCGCCCCACATAAATTATACACACACACACACACACACACACACACACACACACACACACACACACACACACATATATATATATATATATATATATATATATATAGCAGTGTGAAAAATAGAGGCCACGATATAAATAGATTGATAAAAGATAAATAGTGGTAATTTATATGGGATGTAGGCTGTTTATCTGTAGTGGGTTTGCATATTGGACTCAAATCTTTTATTTTAGAGGCGAGCATTGTTTATTAATGGCAATTCATGGTTCAGTTTGAAAATAAAGAAAATGAGTCGACGTTGATTAAACCGATTTCCGTTGATCACCAAAGTTAAGCAACGTCGGGCGTGACCAGTACCTGAATGGGTGACCTTCCACGTGCTGTGGGTATTATAAAATGGTGGCAACCTGTAGATAGCCTGGCGAAATAACACAAATGTTGATAAGCCGTAAAAAAAAAAAAAAAAAAAAAAAGACGATACAATTACAATCATTAACAATAACCCGCCACTGATAAGCCACGCCAATTAAGTAAACTAGAGTACAGAACCACAACAGTGTGGGTGACATCTGATGTTACCGAAAGCTCATTTTTAAGTACATTCCATAAAAACGGACGGATTTTCGATCATGGGCTGTGTATATTAACATCTCTACTACATGATATTGTTATTTAAAATAATTTGTTTATGAGTAATAGGAAAATCGTTTCTATGATATTTTTAATGAACGCCATTATTGGTTATTGTTGCCACAATTCTCACCTTGCATATCACAGGTTGGAAAAAGCTGTACAAGGATGAAGCAGTTCTTTCGAATCGGACATCAACTCCTTTATTTATTTATTAAATTCTATCATATTCCATAAATATTTATTAAATACTAGCTGACCCGGCGAACTTCATACCGCCTAACATTCAATTCTTTAATTTTTTTTTAATACTTATTCTGCTATTTGGGCCACCCGGACAGCTAGTAAGATAAAAAAAAGAAAAAAAAAGTCCGTCTCGCAGGACTGCATCATCTTAGCGCGGTTCCGTTCATATCCCTAGTCTAATTTGGAAAGATGAAAATAGAAGCAGTTATTATTTTGGTTCCACCAGCCTTTTTTTTTTAAATTAATTATTATAATGGTGTGTCAAACCTTAAGGTCACTAACGCCATTCCTGTGAGCAGTAAAGTCTTGAAAGGTCATGATTTACAATCTTACCTGGAAGGGTCGGCTCCTGCTACTAGAAACTGTCCCGCTAGTTACAAGGTCTTGGAATCCTGGAAATCTATATTTCTAACATTAAATTGTTTTTCTTATTTGTCTTAACCTGATTTATTTTCAAATACATTATTCAACTATAAGCAATTAAAAAATAACAAGGAATAAAAAACAGGCAAAAAGAACAGTTCGAATAAGCGAAATCAATTACTTTAAAGTTTTAAGCTCTTATTTCTCCGATTGACATCGCCTAATCAAAACTTTCATTAGAACCTTTTTTTTAGAGCATTTAATAAGCTTTCTAATGGTATTCTTCCGTTTACCAAAATTCTCAACCTTTTTCGAGAAATTAAGGAAAGTAAACAAAGTTACTAAAACTTTTTATGTCTGTTAATAAAATATTTTATTCTAACCCTTCCTTAACTCCAAACGTAACCAAAATTTCAACATATTAGTTTTGATGAAAGTAGAACATGCAGAAAATGTTTCAACTGAATCCCATGATTCTAAGTACCCAAACCAAAAACGGTATTCAAAAACTATTTTTCCAATTTTCTCAAAAACGGTTAAAGCTATCGCCTTGAAAATGGTTTCATTCGTTTTCCTAGCCCAGGAAGCATATAAAACGAGTACTTACAAGCTTATGAACTCAAAAACGTAAGCGTTACGATTTTTTTTGCGCGAATTTCGCCCCAAACGCCATCTTCCAGTAGGCGGATTTTGCTGGTTAACGAACTTGACCTTTCAAATTAGACGAAAGATTTTTGTACCAAATTTCATCAAAATCGGACCATTCGTCTAGGAGCTACAGAGCGAACAGACATATATATATATATATATATATATATATATATATATATATATATATATTTATTTATTTATATATATATATATATATATATAAATAAATACACACATATATATATATATATATATATATATATATATATATATACAAATTTGAACCACCGTTATTTTCGGTCTCTAGGGGTTCTGAAACGCGAAATTTTCTAGTCGGCACTTCCGGATTGTTTCATTGTATCAACCTTATAAGCGGGGTTCCTCCCTATGGGGGAGGGAGGAACCGCGCTAAAAACTTAATAAGTCGACAATTAAATTATGTCAAAAAATAAAAATTATAAAACACTAAAATTCTTTTAATAGTCACTAAAAAATCACAATCAAAATTATGATATCAGATTTCTAATTATGATGCCTACTTATTATATTTCATTTTATTTTTACTCATTCTAAATTAAGTTTCACTTTTATTGTAGTACTTAATGGTACACGATATTTTTTGTTTCATTACCTGACGCGTAAATGAATAGAGCAGATGGGTTTCCAACACGGGAACAAGCAACATACAATTGACCATGCGAGAAACATGGGTTTTCTACATTAAT